>BMAV01019283.1:0-84599 GCA_019973955.1 Trichonephila inaurata madagascariensis
AAACAACTTATTTAACACACATCTCGTTTTTTTACTTTTTTAAAAATAACTTCATTAGCATTAAAAATTATTGAATCTTTAAAGGTAGAACCCTTTTAAGAGTTAAACTTTTTCAACTGATATTAACAATTTGCTACGACCAATCTAGAATAAGCTCATTTATTTTATTGCTACTAATTTTTGATATATTTAAGAAGTAAAAAAATGAAAGGGTTCTTATAAAACACGAATGTTTACAACTAACAAATTTCCCCTTTAAAAAAAAGTTAATTTTTTTTCGCTGCATAATTTGTTTTATTTTAAGGGGACACAGTACTATTCAATTGACAAAAATAGGTAAAAAAATCAAATCAAATTTTAAATTTTTTTAGCATAAATTATTCTTAATATACTTTACTATAGCCTCACAAAATTTAAAAGTTACAAACTTTAAAAAAAGCAGAATTATGATGGTTTTTACGTTAGTTTTTATTACATCCCTATAGCAAGTGCTTCTCAAACTTTAAATTTTTTTTTGCCCCAAAATTCAACTAAAATTTTTCATCGGCCTCCATACAAAACAAATGTTGAAACAATGTACAAACAAATGTATTATACTTATTTGATGCTAAAGCTAGAATACGACTGTAAACTTTAAGTGCCGCGAGTATATAAACGTCTTGCTCAGCAGAGGTTGTTTCCCGGACATATATAAAAACGTCTTTTCCGAAGTACATTTTTTTCGAACTTTCCATAAAAATTATTCCGAAGGATTTGGGATGCAAAAAAAAGGACCTTAAGTGTTTCAAAAAGATTTACTTATTTAGAGGATTTGCTCATTAACCCTTGTCTCCCCCCCATAACCACATACCGGGATTTAACCGGTGACATTAAGCAATCCCGCAATTTTAATGGGCATTTTAGGGATAATTATAAAAAGTACAAATTATTAAGATCATTATTAATTTTGCATATAATTTTATTAAAAGGCCATGGTTACTGGTAATTATTAAACTTATCTTAACTTTTTTAAAAAAATTAATCAAAAAGTACAGGGGTAAATATATTTATAAGTGTATTACATCAGTGTAAATGCGTATTTTACTTTTATCAGTCAGAATGTATTTATTTGTTTACTTTCAGTAAATTAATAATTTTTAAAAATAATCTTTTGTTTTCGACTTTTCAATAGGCTCGCCCCCCTCTTAGGGTTATCACGCTCCGCTAGGGGGGCGCGACCCACAGTTTGAGAAACACTGCCCTATAGTAAAAAAACAACTTAAAACTTAATTATCGCAGAAAGATAAAAAAGCTAGTTAAAATGCTAATGCTTTGAATTTTATTTTTACCTATTGCTAAAAATACATATAACAAAATTTAGTATGCATTTTCGAATCAAAACAATACTTATTTTTTAAAAAATAATTGAACTCAGAATTTATATATTTTTTAATTAATTATTAATAAGCATTCATAAGAAAAAGTATTGTACGAATACCAACCATGTTATCGAAACCCATACCCACTTTTGTTATACATAGTTTGACATACTTGTAAATCAAATTTCATGCTTGTACGTAAATTGTTGTAGGAGGTGTATCAATTTAAAATCACTTCACAAATTTTAAGATTTGTCCTTAAAAAATTAAATGACTAGCTTTTTATGAAATTTTGAGCACAAAATTTGTTTTACAGTATACACACATAGAAGGCAACCAAAAAAAAAAAAATTTGAAATCCTTAAATTAAAAATTTTCGTAAATCGTACCATGTCTTCTTAACAAGTTTACGCAACAGTCATTCAAGTGAAAAAGTCAAATTATTATACGAAAAATGTTATTTTTAGTTTCATTTAAATAAAAAGAAAAATGCAGAACATTTTAATACAAATACTTAAATTATTTAAAACATGTTTCAGAAAGATGAAATAAGTTATATTCTAAAACAATTTGTCAATGAATGGAAACCACTCACAACGAAAGGAGTTGAATATTTTGTTTAATTAATTAAAATGATTTATTTCAAAACTTGAATTTTGTAAAGGAAATTCGTAATTAAAATTAATTATGATCTTTTGATGCATTTTAAAATAATTTAGAAATAATAACTGCAAACAAGGACAAAACTGGCATGAATTAATGAAGTCAGGTTTTAAATGGCGACCATTATACCAATATCTTTTTTAATGATGTAACTATTCACCAAGCTGTTTTTCTTATTTTATTGTGACACATTTAAAGCACAACCCACTGTTATTACCATTGTGACTTTTCTTATTATTAGTGCAGGATAGTTGATCATTATAGTTAACTTACTAATAATCTAATGTTTTTCAACAGTCGTAAGAAACAAGTAAAAATTATTTCCATTGTATACATATTTCATAATTATTTTGAATACATTAAAAATGACTTAATGCATGAGTAACTAATCACGCTTTATTGAGACAACACTTTACATCGCACTTTAACAAAAGACGACACTCTATTATTCCTTTTCTGTTAATTGTACATTTTACATAGTTTTCCAAATTAATTTCATTACGCTTTCTGATTATTTTAATTTTATACAATTCCTACTATTAGCTCACACTCTCTATTTATTTATTTATTTATCTTGGTGGAATTTTCAATCGTTAATAAAACACATTTTAAATCGCTCAATTGAGCTGAAATTTTATATACATGATTATTTTGGATGACAACACAGTAATTTATTTATAATTAATATAAATTAATTGATTAAAACTTATTATTTAAAGAATTACAAATTCTCAGCGCCGTTGGCATCATTTTTGGCAACTTAGCGACCATTTTGGCAACTTGTGTCAAAACCTGTGTGAAAAGGTTTTTTTCTCACGTTTTAAAGCATTCAGTTGAACTGAAATTTTATACACACAATTGTTTTGGATGACAATACGATACTTTAATGATAAATGTATATTCATGTATATATTAATTGTAACTATTTAATAAAAAGTAGCTAAAATAAAATTTTTCTCTGTTGATCTAGGTAGGAGTGACTTAAATTTTTTTTTATATTACTTGTTATAGTTTATTTTGTTTAACATTTAGTTTGAATGATTAATAATGAATTTTAATGATTTTTTTAATGAATTTAATGAAAATAATGAATTTTTTAAATGTTTCTCATGGAAAAAAGGCGTTAGTTGTGAAAGTAAATTCCTCTTTCCTTTTGAGAATTCTATTAAATATGCAAAATTCTATGAAAGCCAAACTTTTAATGTTTTTCTGGTGTTAAAATATCGAAATGTATAAGTAAAAAAAGCCACGAGGAACAAAATAAATAAATTGAAATCAATCCCAGTTATATGATAAATGAGAAAATAATTCGAGCCAGGTGGGATATTTCATAACACAAGAATTACAGAGCTTTTAGGTAACTAAAAAAAAAAAATCCGTCTGTTTCTTAGATAAAAGTAAAATCCTTTGAAGGAAACTTTGTTTCCTTGTCATATGTTTTTTCTGCAGATTAATGTGGTAACTTTGAATCACAGGTAAAAAAAAAAACGGGATTTTATTATCGATAATTTGAACAGAAAAAATTATTATGATGAGAAAAGCAAAAGAATTCTTTTTAAAAAGATATTTTTCTGAATATTACTAAGACAAATTTCGCTAAAAAGCAAAAATAAGTTTTCGAAAAATCTTGAGGACATATTTTCGAAAACCCCTAGATTCTTAAGCAATTGGATAATGGAATATAGTATTTTCATTTTTCATCAAAAATGTTTCAATGATCTTACTGCAAGATTAAGGAGAACAGATAAAATATTTTATATTAGATTCAAAATATTTTAAAATTAAACATTATTTTTACTGTATAGAATTTTTTACACAAATTAAAATGTTTCGGATGTTTGTTCTTCAAGAAATTTTAATATTGTATTCAATACATCAAGATTATTTTTGAGATTCATATTTTTTTAAAGTCGCATTTTATTTTTTTTAAAAAAATTAGCTCTTTTAAATTAAATTATTTTTGTGTGTGATATTTATCCCTTCAAATAATAGCAACGTTCCAAGTAACGAAAATATCCAAATTGTTCGGAGAAGTCATACGACGTATATTTGTTTACCATTAAAAATTCAATCTACTAAAGTGAAATAAAAAAAATTAAAAAGAATAAAATAAAAAATATTCCGATTCAACACATCAGGCGAAACAAATGGCAATATAAGATGATATGTATAGGATGAACAAAAAGTCTTGCCATGATTACTAAAGTTCATTAAAAAATAACCATTTAATGTAATAATGTAACATTTGTATCTTTGGATAGGTCAGTTTTAGAGGCTTTTTTGTGTATAGTATATGGCGTGAATGTTTCTTTAAGAGTGACTAAAAAACATTTATATGGAAGACAATTTTTTGTGTTTAAATGGTATCGATTCAAGAGAAGGCTATGCCAGTGTTTCTCAAACTGGGGCGTGCCCCCCTAGGGGGTGCATATCAAATAGTCGTAAACAAAGGATTTTTTAAAAAAATTATTTACTAGAGGTAAACAAACAAAATACATTCTGAAATAATAAAAAATAAATTACACATTTACACTAATATACTTATAAATGTATCAGTACTACTCAATGTATTTTATAATTAATTTAACAATACTAAGCTAAAAACAAGTAAACATTAACCAGTGAATCCAAGGGCTTGTCATATATAAAATTTACAAAAAAAAGAATAACACTTATCTTGATAGTTTATACGGTTTATAATTAATACCGTAAATGCCGATTACAAATTACGTGATTCGCTCTTCAATGCAAACCTTTTAACATGTAATCGAGTGTATGAAGAGTATTGTGGGGAGGGGTAGAAAATGAATAAAAATAAGCAAATTCTCTGAAATAAGTAAATCCTTCGCAAACACTGTCAAGGTTATTTTATTGAGTTTTAAAGGCTTCGGAATAATTTTATGGAGTGCAGTTCACAGAAAAGATCATACTTCAGAAAGACGTATATATACGTATATAACGTCCGGAGCAATTAATGCATTGGTTGAGCGAGACGTTTATATACGTCAGTGGCCTTTAAGTGGTTAAAGTCAAAATGTAGGCTTAGCGGTAAAGTATAGTATTATTGAATTCAAAACATTTTTATTTTAAGGAAGGGGGGGCAATGAAAATTATGATTGAATATTATTTCCACAAAGACGCCGATTCACAGCTGTGTGGCGGGAAATTCACAGTTACGTCACATCTCTTGATTTCCACGCCGGGAATCGTAACAACCTGAAAAGAGAAAAAACACTTATCCAACAGGATAGTATATTTTTTGCTGCTCATAGAGAGACAGTAAAAGCAAGAAGGTAAGAAGAGAAATAAGATTCTGCAGTCCAGATAGCAATGTTGGAAGATATGTGCAGTACTGTGTTTTCGAATTTATCATACACGATCAAATTTTGATTAATAATTTCATAATCATTTATGTAAATAAAGTTTGGAATTCAAGATAAAGCTAGGCATTCTAAGCTTTATATTTTTAGTTAGTGTGAATTGTCTCCAAATCTAGTGATTTTTGCAGTACAGAAAGCCAGATTTACAAGTAAAATACTCATTTATTTAAGGTATCTGTACACCTTCGAAGAAAAGTTTTTGAAAAAACTGTAATATTTACTAAGATATTTTTTGCAGATGAAATATAACTTAATACTATGAAAAATACATTTAATATGTTACTTATAGTACATAAAATTTTTTCAGGAAGTAAAACATAGTGTAAATAATAATTAAATTGATTATTAGAATAACACACATAACTGAAATGTAAACAAAATTATCACTTTTCTGTCAATTTGACGTTGATCATCATAACAGTTTCTATATCTTGCACCATTGTTCTGTGATGATAATCAATTTATTACAATTTTTAACAAGGTTCGAGTAAAAGAACATTGAAAACTCATTAAAAAATTATTATGACCATGATATATACCTTAGTTACTAAAAACATATCATTTATATAATTATGAAAATTTTAGGGATTCTTTAAATATATAAAATAAATGTACTTATAAAATTTGAATTAATTTGGTTCACAATTTTTTCTGATGTTTCCGTTGTCAGATGACAATACGTCAAAAAAATTCATTTTGAGATAAATCAGAAATAAACTTTCAACAGCAATTTTTAATATTTAACACTATTAGATATACTTAAAATGCTCTCCTGATTTATAAATAACACCTTCTTTACTCTCTAAGACATTAATTTTTCTTTTCCTTGTAGCTCTTAAAATTTTTCTACGCTGCTTTATATTTGGTGTTGAATGTCATTCTGCATCGTTAATTCTATTGCCTGTCAAGATGTTTGATGGATTTTAAAGTAAAATAACCAGGAGTTATATTAAGTTTCTTAAAAATGTCAACACAACCCTTGTACCCATCATTAAATTGGATCACAGCTTCCTATGCACCAGATTTTAAAGTTTTGAGGCACATGAAAAATTCTTTCAGAACTCTCTGCCATATAATGCCATTAAAACACTAATTTTAATTTTGTGTTTTGACATGCAGGCGTTTAGTAAGCAGTTCTTTGGTACATAATTCTAAATATGTAGGCAGAATTTTAGTAGCACTTTAGCACTTCATTTGATAAGCTTTTATATTTTTCTTTTGGCTTTTTGCCACAAGAATTTACGCTGGTAGTAGCACCAAATATTTTTTCCGATGGGACAATGCCCATACATCGGTTTCTCGACACTTGATGAGCAATGTAAAAGGGCCGCAATAAAATTTTGCTGAAGACCAGACAGGTTTCCAACATTGCTACGAACAACAATCGTATAATAGTATTGCAATCGGTCAATAAAAGAGTCGGTGAGTTGGCCTTTACCAGACAGATTTTTATTTTTCGACTTTAGTTTGCGCAATCTCACACCTACTCTCTTTTGAACATGACCTAAGCTTTCATATTTTATGACGCTATCTTTCCCATACGCATCTTTGACACTGATAAAGCCATTAGAATCTCCATCACCATAGTAATGTGCAGATTTAAAGTCTCGTTTGACAATAGAACGTTGGAAGATCCTAATAGCACCAACAGCTTCTGTTTTTAACGCAGAACCTTGAGAATTGCTATGACACACGTGATCTTTTGCAACACTTTCCGACTCAATACTTTTAGGCATTTAAGAAATCTTTCTGCAGGTGGGACAATATGACGACATTATTTCAATGTCCACTACTTGACCAGTGTCAACTGACAAAGCTGCGACGCATCCATTCATAGAAGTGTAATCTCTACGCTTCCACGTTCTGTGACATCTCTCGCGTTCTTCTTCTAACATAACTCCTACGTTCTTTGACGGCCACGATTAATGGCAAAACTTTTCCAACCCAAATCCAAGAAGTAAAAACGAAGCAGAAATGCAAATAAGATAACCTTTAAAAGGATAGAAAGTTTAGTGAGCAAGGAATGGCAATTTAGAGAAAGCTTAGTTCGGAACAGGTGGAAGTGGGATTAGACGGCTACTCAGGAATCACGGAGATCACGCCAGTTGTACAAGGTGCATACTATTGCACTCGCGCCTAACCTGAATATCTGAAGTTGATTGGATCGTTGATTATTCCTCCAAGGTAGGGAAGGTTTTATTCTGAACGCTAGATATTATTGAATCGATATTAGGCGGATCTTATTAGTTATATTGATAAGTGATCTAATTGCGCGATCTGACTTAGTTAAACGGCCGTACTTTGGTTTATTCTCACTTAATATAAGTTTTTGTTCGTTATCTAAGTAATTTAAGTTAGATTCTTAATAAACGTCATATTAAGAATTATAGAATGTCTCATATCCTTCCGATAATCCCACACCTCTAACTTACGCGGAACCCCCAAGACATAGCTATCGACACAGATGGTTATGTCACAGTTCCATCAACTGAAACATCACGTTCAACAATTTTATTTTTAAAGGATGTAGCACTAACAGTTCAGAAGCTGTTTTTTGCATTGATAGTTTACTAACTTTTGAAATCACAGACATGAGCTTATTCTCATGATTAGTGTGTGCAGTTTCACTGAGCCTGGGTAAATTTAACGTACCACATAATTTAAACGTAGCAGAAAAACCTTTCTCAATTTGTCTCATACCATAAACAAATCTTGTATTTACTTCAGGACAGTTTAAAGTTTTCTCTGAACTAGAAAACCCTGAGTAAAAATCCCAATGTTTACACCATTATAACAAAATTTGAGCACAAACCATATCTGGAATCCTCAGAAAGTAATAAACCTTCTCTTGCAAACATCTTGGCAAAAAAGCTGAAAAACAAATTTAAAAGGACTTCTACATCAATTATTCTGTTATCAGTAAGTGGTTTATTTTACGTTAATATTCTGCTATTTTTTCATCAAAGACAACAGGCATTTTAATTTTTGAAGAACTGGCGTTTGTACATGTTGAGCTGCTACTTTTTGAATGTGTATTGGTAGATCTATTACCTCGAAATTGCCGTTTTCTCTTTGCTTTAATTCTACGTTTAGCATTACCCATTTTAAATAATAAAAGTTAAAGTTTTCAGCAATAAAAAGGATTAAACAGAAACTTGTAAAGAGCTGCGCAATCAAAAGCAAATGTAAACAAACAGTAAAGCACTCTATTTTCCTGCCAGATTCTAGATAAAAATATAAATAAAACCTGTAGCCAAGTATATTTTTGATGATTTTGAAAACTCAAATTCATATTTAAATTTCCTACTATTGCATATTTAAACGATACTTTGAAAAATAAAAATGTAAACAAACATTTTTTTCTACTTCCGCAATACAGACTTGTACTTCCAGTTTCAAAAAGTAGCTATCGAGTAAAATTCAAATCCCCATAACTTAGGTTCTAAATAAGATAGAAACAAAATTTAAACACCACTGTAAAGAAAAAAAAAGTTCATATTTTAAAATAACATCGAAATTCAAAAATCGAAAATTTTGACGAAAATGACGTTTTGAAGGTGTACGGACACCTTAAATAGATTTTTTAAAATTAATTTTTAGGAAGTTTTGTATACAAATGATACTGTTATGTTGTTTGCTATGTGCGTTTGAAAATAAGCATAAAAATTGACATTTTTCGATTCATAAGCCAGAAATAATTAACCCGGAAGGGGTTAAGAATCTTCCTATAGAATTAACAGGCCTAGTGTGAGTGAAACAACTTTTAAACACTTTCGGCAATCGTTTCAACGGAGTCCAAAATCAACTTGTGAAGCATCCCGTGAACTACAAACATCGCATACGGTTGTTATGAATTCTTCATAAAATGTTTAAGTTGCATGCTTATAAAGTGCAAGACATGTTAAAGGACTTTGGACCACTTAGACATTCTCCGAGCTACCAGGAGGTCATACGTAAACGTTTACTGATGTAAATAGTTAACCAAAAAAGTTCATAATAATACTTATACAATATACCGAAAAACACTTCTGTTCTTATAATAATTTGAGCACAATAAAGAGTTATAATCAGGGCAAGGCTTTTGGTACACCCTATGTTAGCATTTAAAAAGCATGGGAAACCATATATAAAGGTTCCTTCCTTCCTTCCTCGGTGGCACGACAGCCTTCTCAAGAAGCTTTTTCCAGGCCAATCTACTTCTTGCTAGTGTTCTCCAATTCCTAGTTCTTAAAGTTAGGGGATCTTTTTCTAGGCCATCAATCCATCTAATATTTGGCATGTCCTTTCTTCGTGTGCCTATTGGTTGGGCATTGAATACTTTTTTAGTGGTGCGGTCCTCATTCATTCTGATAACGTGACCTGCCTATTTAATGCGTTATTTTTTAATGAAGTTAATAATGTCAGATTCCTTATATGATTGATAGAGCTCTAAATTTGATCTTCTTCGCCATTTTCCATTTTCCTGAATTCCTCCAAAAATGAATCTTAAAATCTTCCTTTCGTAGATACTTATCATGTGTCCTCATCTGTTCGAGACATGGACCAAGTTTCACAGGCATAAGTTAATACTGATCTTAAGAGACTTTTATGCACAATAAAACCTTTGTGTTTTTCTCTTGATTAAATTTGATATATAAAGGTTGCCCAAATGAAAAGGGAACATATGCGATTGCACCAGAATGAGTACAGCTATAGCAGAGAAACCTAACAGGGACACGAAAGACGGTAGGAAGTGTACACAGCATACGACGTTTAACAGTGAAACCTGTTAGTGGTAGAGGAAGTTAATCGAAAGTACGTCATGTCATATAAGGATGCGTCCATATTGAAACAACGTGCGGTAGTACGATTTCTGATTGCAGGAAGCGAGTTTTATGCTGACATCTGTCAACAAATTGTGGTTGTTTATGGGGAGCAATGTTTAGGTCGAAAGCCTTGGAACAGTCGGCGTAAGTTTTCGAGAAGGGCAACAAACAATATGGTATCTCCATGACAATGTCCAGCCCCCCATCTCCCAAGAAACCACGGCCACTTAAGAAATTACTTAGGAAAATGTTAGAACAACCACCGCACAGTCCGAATTTGTCACCCGGTGATTTTTAGGTTCTTATTCCACTTAAAAAAGTATTATGTTTCAATTTGGACGATTAAGTGAATGAAGCTGGGCAGGATTTCCTCACGAATCAATCACATTCTTTCTAGAATGAAGACAAAGACCTCCTGCTGAAACGATGGGACCCTTAGAGCGATTTCTTTTGATTTCCATTAAAAATATTCTTTTTATTGAAATCCACTTTTCATTTGGGCGACCCTTGTGGTATTACGAAGGGTGGTATATGCAACATTTCATTTATACAAATATTCTATATTTTTCTCTATGAATTGAACATACAGAAATAAGTTTTACCAGTTGATTAATTTTTAAAATCTTGTTAATCCTTCCACGAAAAATGTCTACCAATAAGCAATTACTTAATTTTCTTTTCTTTTATTGTCTTACAAGCAGCTAATTAAAAGATAATTCTTAAAACATACATACAAAAGTTCATGACATATTACATGTGAAATATATTCTATTTATATTATAAATAAAATAAGTTAACTAAAAAAGACTGTTATGAGTAGTTTCTTTTCATTATGATATACAAAAAATATTTCATTTTATTGGTATTCTTCTGTGTTAAAAAAGAATTTAATTTTTCTTACTATACAAAAATGAGCTAAAAATGTTTTTTTATATTGTTTTTAGTATCATGTATGAGAAATTTATCTTCTAACGAATTCTCTTTTCAAATTTCCGAGAATTCTTTGGAAGTCCTTATTTGATGCATAAGAGTTCTAATAAAATTGTTCTACGACTTCTAGAAGAAATAAAAGGGCATATATTTTACATCAATAGCTTTTTGAATTTCTTTTTAGGCATGGCTTTTTGACTTATTCACAAGAAAAATAACTAAATTTTTCTCTTTAGCTGACATAATCTGATCAAAACAGTAGTAACTCTTATATCATTGAAAATCGAATACTTTTTATGCTTCAGATAAGGAGTTTATCGGAATGAAAAATAAAGTTGTTTGAAATATCTGTCTCTGAAAGATTTGAATTTAAAATCCAACAAAGGTGCAATCAAAAATCAAAAGCATTTCTACAGTTATGCGAAATGGCTCGAATATAAAGAATTATTTCTATTTTATTGGCGTAAACAAAAGATTAAATTCATTGCATATGTCCAAACAAATTCAAAAATTTATGTTGCTTTTTATAAATGATGAAGGAATATTTAAGTAACAAAAGAATCGAAATTATTTGCAGAATAACTTAATATAAAAGCTCGATTTAAAACAAAAAAATGAATTAGTTGAACAATTCCTAAAAATAGTAGGAACTGATGAAATTATTTTTGTATATTGCCTTCTTTTTTCATAACATAAACAATAACTTCAAACAAAAATTTGATTTAACATATCGGACTCAAAGGGGAAAAGCATTTATTCCTTCGTAATAGTGAGAAGATTGAAGTAAGATATTTTTTTTTACTAATCCAGTTATTTTTATTTATTTTGAACAAAAAAAAATAATGGACTATTAAAAATCAGCCATGAAGAACATTTTTTGATGCTCTTCTCTTCGAATTTATCCCGTTTCAAGTTTTTCTTATTTTTCACAAACTAAATGCTACTTTTTAAACATTCTTGATTAAGTTTATATGTTTTTCTCAAAGCATATTTAAGAAAAATCTGAAAATTCTATAGTTATGGAATTGATCAGATTGTTGAGATGATAACCATAGTACATATAATAAGGAAATATATATTGAGCTTTTAAGACTTGTAAGAATCTGAAAAACAGAAATCATTTGAGCAGTTCAGTTGAGTTAGTAATGATTCATTATTAGTGAATATTTTCGTTTTTTGCTATTGATAAAACATTCTTGATCTGTTATCGATGAATGATATGAATGGATTTTATATATTTATTTTATGGTTTCAAAAAATAATTTTACTGTCAAGCAAAATGGTATAAAAAAAGCTATGTCGTGCCTTTTTATTATTCTAATATTCCTTTCAAACATTCCTTTTTGATTTAAAATGATTAAATTACATTTATCATATTTAGTTAGGTAATCCTTAGTAATATTATAAACGCGAAAGTTTGTACGTATGGATGTATGTCCACGTAAAAACAACTGAATAGATTTTAATGAAACTTTACAATAACATAGCTTATACATCAGAATAACACATAGGCTATTGTGTGAAGTGTCCAAAATAGAACGATAATCGTCAAGTAAGTAGGAAAATTTCTGTCATCTGCAAAAATCATATATCCATCTTTTATGTGTGAAGCAAAACTTTCCCTTTTTGTTTTGATTACACCAGGTGCTAGTGCACGCTCGCTTCTAATTTATAGCTTTGATCAGTGTAATCGCTATTTTTTTTATTTCAAAATAAAACTAGATTTGGAAGAGAGAAGTTGTGGCAAATCTCTCTTTATCTGAATAGCTGCTATTGATTTTTTTCATGTGTAAGCCATTATCGCCAAAATAGTGAACCATAAATACAATAAAAATTGATAATTTATTTCATCCCGTTTTTTTTGTTTTTTATTATGCATTTGGGTAGAAAGAAATTTATCCTTTTCCAAAAAAATATTTTCCTTTGGTACTTAAAGTAGATAAATTTATTTTTCACACTACATCATTTGGACAAATTATTATTTGTTTGTGGTTAGTATTAGTTATACCGCTATAATTTTAATTTAATAGGCAGGTATTGCTTTTTGGGATACAAATAATAACTACCCATATTTTTTGGGAAGTGTAGAAGGAAAAGGTGAAACGATACGTTTCCACAAGTCGAACGCGAAGGCGAACGGGGAGCGTGAGGGATTAAAAAACATAAAATAAATACAACAAAAAGTAATTTTAAATTTACACTTTAAAATATAAATTATTTACATATTTTAAGCGTTCATTACACAAAATGTGTAACAATGATTATTTTTGCTGACGAGATCAGCGGGAAAGGGTTTTTTAAAAAATTGCCCCACAAAAGTTTAGGGGGGGTTCTAAATAAAAAATTTTTTCAGCTATTAGATCTACAGACTTAAAATTTAACAAACATGTTTTCTTTTTGTTCAGTTGAGATACGTAAAGAGCTTTTTTTTGTTTGTTTAATTTGAAATTACGAAAAGGCCAAAAAACTTTTTTTCCTTCAATCGATTTTAAATTTTTCAATTCACCCGTGCGAAGAAGGGGTATCCAAAGTCCCCAAAAAAATTTAAAAAATAATGCAAACGTACAGGGTGATTATAATTAGGCCCCATTTGCAAAATGTTGTTGAAAAAAGAGCCACTAGGTAGAATTACTTCAAATTTGAAGTGAATATACTTGAAGATAGGAAAAACGTTATGGCATAAGAAAAAATATTACAAAGTATATCAATAAAGGGCGCAGTAAGCGGCAAAACGAAAATTGATTTGGCTTCAAGGGCCATTTTGAATCGAATTACGTGACAGCTTTGGCTCGAGTTGCACATTAAACCAACGTAATTGCTCAATGTATATGCTTGTATCGGGTTTTTGACAGAAAAAAAAAACCTCCAAGTCATTCGGCAGTTGTAATCGTTTGTTCACCCCGGCCCCTACCACAATGGATGGGAAAAATGTTTTTTAAATTTTCTTTTAAAACCCCATAAAAGTCCCTTGAAAAATTTGTTTAAATATTCAGCTCTCCGAAAATGGTTTAAATATTTTGCCTCCATTTTCCGCCACTAATTGAAACAGTTAAACAAAAAAGCTGCGTTTTATTTTTTTTTTGTGAAGTATTTTGAAATTTTACCTTTAATCATTTAATTTCCCTCGGGAAAAAACACAAACAGAAAATACCTTGCAAAAGGTCATTATTGAAGGGGGGGAAAAAGGGGCTTATTATTCTATCATTTCCGAAACGTCTTTTGAGCGGTTTCTTGAGCTTAGCAAGTCTTGTATGTTATAGCCCCATCTAACTTCGGTAATTTTTTTCTTGGTCCATATCGTTTTCAAGTATTGTCAGTTCAAATTTGAAGTCATCCTGTCAAGTGCTTCTTTTTTTTTATAACATTTTGAATGCAGAACTTTAATTATAATAAGGTGACAAGCTTTTTTGCAATGAAAAGGAGGACGAAAAATTTAAGAAAAAAGTACGACTAAATATATAACACAATTTGTGTTAAATAAAAAATACACTAACTACGTATACATTCCTTTTAATTAGTTACTTATAAGATTATTTTTCTAGTGATTGAATTTTTTTCTGTCAATATATCATTTTCTAATATACCGGAAGTTTCGGAGCAAGAAAAATCCTTCATATAGAATTTTACGGTAAGTGCTGCAGGTATATAAAGTATCAACATTGAATCTTGATTTGCCACATGTCCAATAATCATTACCAATTGAAAAAACTCTTTCAACTGCTGCATTAGTTCCAAGGCAGTACAATGTAAATTCAATAAGGATATGACTAAATCTTCATATGGAATATGTTCATTTTTGAAATGGTTAAATATTTCCACCCATCTATTATCAATTTCAACATTCCGTTTTCTTTTTTTAGTTTTTTTGAGAATTTAAATATACATTCAGTCTTTAACTTGTGCAAACAGACAATTGTCATGAATTCTAATATCAGGCATTTCTTTCAATAAAATCTAAAAGCACAATTTTCTATATCTGACCTATTTGTTTGAGATGAAGTGTGGCCTTTGGCCTGGTATCGAGATTAACAGATTAGTTTTAAACTATTGAAAAAGAGGACAGTTTTTGAGGAAGATCAAAACCTATAAAAGAAAGACAGTCTTCGCTTAAGGAGGACGATTGGTCACCTTAAATAAATATATATATATATAATCACATTGTATAAACTTTACTCAAGACACTTAATCTGTTCTGGGGCATTAAGTCTGGTGTATTTGTATATTATTTTTTTTTAACTTGAGACATACCTTTGGCATATTTCCTAGTTATCCTCATTCTAGTTCCTCTTAAAATTAAATTATTAAGACTAATTATTAAATAAATTCAGTTTGACTCAACTTAAAAAAAATTATGTTACGCAAAATGTGAAGTTTAGAAGAAAACCCACGTTTAAAAAGCTCTTTTTTATCGGTTTTATTATTGATTATTTTGATAAATGAAAGAGTTTTAAGTTACTGTAACGTTTCACAGTATTATACCAAAGTCAGTTTTACTTAAAATACATAGAATTATGGGAAAACAGAAAAGTTTTCTTTCTCTGCATTCCAGAAATTATATATTTTTACTCGTTATATGTTAAAATTCCTCGTAGATTTCCCATTTTTGAAAATTCAGTATGCATTGAGATGTGCATTTGTTAAGATTATCTTTTTTAAATTTCGATCAGAGGTATTTTAATTCTATATCAAAACTTATTTTAAATTCAGCTTTGAGCTGCTTTTATTGCTAATTACTTAAGTAGAATAAAACTTGAAGAAAACTCATTTATTTTTATTATGATAGGTAAATTGTAATTCACTTTGAAACTCAAAAATTTTGAATCTATCATATATGATAAATGGATTCAAACAGGCTATTAAAATTCTTGCTTATTCCAACAAAGTAGCGATCATTATTAAATTGAAAAAAAAATAAGAGACAATTTTGGATAATAATTATGATATTTATTCATGAGAAATCGAATGAGATCAAAGTCACAGGGTGAAATATCGGGAGAGTACGGTGGGTGCTCCAATTCTTTCCATCCATAACGTCGGAGTAGCTGCCATACACACTCTGCTTTGTGTGGTTATGCGGTCCTACCAACCGTGCTCTGTACGGTATTGGTAGAGCTTTATTCCCAATTGCTTCCCCTAATTCACTGTGACATTCCATCGCATTTCTCTCTCGGAGAACGGCTATTTTGATGTAAGCGCGCTGCTCAGCACGGGTTACTTCCATCTCACACGACACTCACCAATTGACTGATTTCACAGCTCTCGCTGCGCTACTACCAGCTATCACAGAGCCATTTGTTGTTCTGCATACACACTATGCCTCCACACGCCATGTATACATTTGTGATCCTTTCACATATATACAAGAAAAAAAAATAGTTGCCATGACTTATGCCCCAACAGTCGTATATGAAAAAAAATTAACTGATAATATTCAAAAAGCAAAAAATGAGCATTTCAGAACGTGGTATGATGTACTTTGATGAATATCCTGAATCTTTACGTCTACAGTGGTGGCCAAAATTGTGGACACTTTTTTAAATTGTTATGTTTTTAAGTTTGTATCATATTTACATAAAATTTTACGTTGCACTAAAGGCTAAGTATTTTATATCATTTTAAAGAGAATTCAACACTAAATTCAATACAAAAAAGGAAATTCAAATATTACGTTATGCTGCAATAACTATCCATATACATTTGACTCTAATGACAACAGTGAGTTATCAGAGCTTAGTGAGGTTGCGTTTATTCTTTATTACAGCTTCACATCGATGTTTAATTGATCTGAAAATAGCGCATTAAGCTCTTCCTTCGTTATTACATGATGCCAGGAAAGAATTATATCCTCAATTAGTTCTTTTTTACTTCATGGGTACCTCATTTGGACAAGAGTTTTCAAACGGTGCCACAAGTTTTCGATAGGATCAAGGTCAGGACTATTTCCTGGCCAGGACAACAACTCAATGATCTTAGAACGGTACTTATCTTTCAATTACTTTACTGTGTGGCAAGGAGCAGAATCTTGCTTAAAAATAAATCAAGCATTGTTGGTAAATAGATCCCTGATAGAATGCAGCAGGTTGGGTTCTAGAATGGTGTCAATGTATTTTATGATATTCAGTGTCCCATCGATGATATGAAGGCAATCTTGCCATCTGCTGATATGCATGACTAAATGATGAAGTTATGTGAGTACTTCACAATTGCCTTCATGCAGTTAGGATGTCTGCTATTCTACGTCTTACATATATTATAGGCTATCACTACCAAATAACGATATTTTAGTTTTGTCCCTCTATATGACTTGTGACCAATAATCATTTGTCCAATTAATGTGTTCCATTGCCCCCTGTAGTCCCTTTTAGGGCTGCTGTAATTTGAGATATGGATTTTTTCATGGAATTCAACTTTTTAGTCTTAATCCTGAATGTTTTTGAACTGACAGAAACAGCAGCATCACTTAGATAACTTCTGATGGATGCCCATGAAATTCTTTTATCTCTAAAACAGTATTTTTGTTCTTCTATCATCAACAGATGTGGTGCACCTTTTTTGGCTTTTTCCTGCATTTTTTTATTAAATTTGTCTCCTATCATCTTAAACAAAACTTTCAGTCTCTAGATGTAGTCACTGAACTACCCACCTATTATGTAATTTTAACAAAGGAAATACCACTTTCTCTTCACACAAGTGTCCAATCTACTCTTTTATTTGGTGTCATTGCTTTTTAACTAAATATCATTGTTATCCAGGCCAAGAAACAATCCTGTCCTCATTCCTATCGAAATTTTGTGACATCGTTTGAAACCTCTCGTCTGAATGACAGTTATTGCAGCATAACTTTTTTTGCGTTGCAAATATTTGAATTTTCTTTTTGTTCATTGAAATCCGTATTAAATTCTCTTTAAAAATTTAAAAATACTTAGCATTTAGTGCAACGTAAAATTTTCTATATAAGCATACAAACTTAAAAAACATAACAAATTAAAATGTGTCCGCAATTTTGGTCACCACTGTATAATCACTGAAACAATAGAAATAAATATTTTTAGTTTAATACAACTTTATTTTAAAATAATAGCTCTCTACAATGTAAATTTATTTAAATTTTCCTAAAAGAAGAATTATTTTTTAAATGTCTGTTATTGTGTGTGTGGGGAAATCAAATTGGATTTTAATTAATGTTTTGCAATATCTTTTTTTCTACAATTTCTTAAAATTAAAATTAAAAATGATGATGCAAAATTAAAAGTTGGAAATAAATATAAATTAATTCTTTTCGAATCATTAAGTGAAAATTATAAATATCATATAACATTAATATTTCTACAAAACTTAATATTAAGAAAAGTTAGTAGACTAAAAATAGATTATCAATTTTGAGATTTTGATATTTCTAAAATCTCCCGATTCATGACCTTTCCAGTGATATAACATACCTGCTATTTTATGAATTTGAAGTATGTCAAATGTAAAAAAATAATCAGCTGTTATACCACGCCCACTTTGACAGATAAAAGTGTAAATATTGGCCTTTTAAATCGGGGAAGCAGTTTCAAAACCTGTATATATTCTTCATTTAATCATACGTAATTAACTGTAAATTAACTCAGTGTTTCTCAAACTGTGGGGCGTGCCCGGGGGCGATATCCTTACAAGGGGGGCGCGAGCATATCGAAAATAAAAGATTTAAAAAATAATTAATTTACTCTCTGGAATGAATTAAAACAAAATACTTTCATAGTAAAAAATGCACTTTTACACTGATATAATTTATAGGCGATATAATTCATCTCTCAAAAATAAAAACTTCTTCAATACCTAATTAGCTATCTTTGATCTAAAAAACCAAATAAAAAAACTTTTATTTTATTTGCTGTAATCTCATGATAAGTGATTTTTACTACTCTTTCACACAGAGAAAAAACAAATCCCAGACCCAGAATTGAAAAAATTTAGGAACATAAAAAATTCATCACTGTGATTATTTTTGAAATACTGCACATTATAGCTGTAATCTGTTTTGCTGATAATCTGTTTGACCTTCTAAGTTACTGGTACAGTTAGTTATGACCCCTCTCTTATGTGTTTGTTTCTCATTTAGGGAAGTTGTAAGTAATGTATTTATTTCTGTGTTGCGCTTTTTTCCATGCAAAAGAGTTTTATGATAATTGGAAAATCACGGAGAGCACTTTGAAGGATTACTTGGCCAAGACTTTTAACCTGGAAGTGGTCGCGTGGGACACACCGATCACAAAATCGTTCATTCTGGCAAAACTGTTTATTTGTTACCAAAGAAAAAAAATTGAAAAGTTCTTGAAAGTAGGTAAGTTTACTTTCTCTTAATTAAATTATTCACTGGAATCACGATTTGTATCGTGTACAATAAAATAATTATGAAAAAAAGGATTGGGGTGACTCAATCACCCCGAGTGACTATTAACGCTAGTATCGAGTGTGTGTCTGCCCCGGGATAAAACATTTTGAAGTCTTCTCGCTTTAAATATTAAAAATAACACTATTATTTATTCTTTATTGGAATTTTATATTATTTTTTATTGTTTAACATTAATTCAAAATGCTAATTCTGTGAAGCTTAAAATTACACACACAGTTTGCTTAAAACTAATTATAATATGAGCATTCATTTTAAAATATCATTTTACATTTTTATAAACATTGTCGCGCATTTGGGTTTACTCTCCTGACATTTCAGCTATTTATCAAGGATGTTTTAGTTTTTTAAAAAAAGAACTCGTTTGAAGGCGGTACTTCAGACAGTATAATTTTTTTGTATCAGTGCTGCACAAGGCATTTTTTAACAATTTATAAATACTAAAAAAGAAAGTTTTAATTTTTTTAACCCCCCAAAATTTTTTTTAAAAAAATTTTTTTTTTTTTTTTTTCAAAAAAAAAAAAAATTTTTTTTCCTTTTTTTTTTTTTGTTTTTTTTTTTAAAGGAAAAAAAAGCCCCAAATTTTTTTAAAAAAAATTTTTTCCCTTTTTTTTTAAATTTTTTTTTAATTTTTTTTTTAAAAAACCCCTTTTTTAAATTTTGGGGAATTTTTTCCCCCTCTTTTTTTTTCCTTTTTTTTTGGGTTTTTTTTTTTTTTTTTGGTTTTTTTTAAAAATTTTTTTTTTTTTTTTTAAAAAAAAATTTTTTTTTTTTAAAATTTCCCCGGGGGGGGGCCCAAGGGGGTTTTTTCCCCCCAAAATTTCCTTTTTTTTTTCCAAAAATTAAAAATTTTTTTAAAATTTTTTTTTTTTAATTAAAAAACCCAAACCTTTTTTTTTGAAAAAAAAATTTTAAAAAAAGGGGGGTTTTAAAAAAAAAAAAAAAAATTTTTGGGGGGGTTTTTTCCCCGGGTTTTAAAATTTTTTAAGGGAAAATTTTTTAAAAAAAATTTTTTTTTTTTAAAAAAAAAAAATTTTTTTTTTTTTTTAAAAAAAAAACTTTTTTTTAAAAAAAAAAATTTTTTTTTTTTTTAAAAAAAAAAAAAAAAATTTTTTTTAAAAATCATTTAACTTTTTTAAATTTTTTTTTTCCCCAAAAACCCCAAAATTTTTTTTTTTTTTTTTTTTTTAAAAAAAAAAAAAACCCCCAAAAAAAAAATTTTTTTTTTTTAAAAATTTAAAAATTTTGGTTTTTTTTGGGCCCCCCCTTTTTTTTCCCAAAAAAAGTTTTTTAAAAAAAATTTTTTTTTAAAAATTTTTCATTTTTTTTTCTTTTTTATTTTTTTTAAAATTTCCCCTTTTTTTGGGGGGAAAAAAAATTTAAAAAAAAAAAGGGGGGAAAAAAAAACCCAAAAAAAAATTTTTTAAAATTTTTTTTAATTTTTTTTAATTTTTTTTTTTTTTTTTTGGGGGAAAAAAGGCCAAAAATTTTTTTTTTAAAAAAATTAAAAAAAAAAAAAAAAAAGGGGGGGAAAATTTAGGGGTTTTAAAAAAAAATTTTTTTTAATTTTTAAAAAAAAGGGGAAATTTTTTTTTTTTTGGGGTTTTTTTTTAAAAATTTTTTTTTGGGGGGGTTTTTTTATTTTTTTTTAAAAAAAAATTTTTTCCCCCCAAAAAAAATTTTTTTTTTAAAAAAAAAATTTTTTTTTAAAAAAAAAAAAAGGGTTTTTAAAAAATAATAAAAAAAATATTTAAGCTTGAAAATGGGGGGAAAAAGGGGAAAATTTTTTGGGCCTTTTAAAACCAAAAAAGGGGGGAAATTTTTAAAAAAAAAAAAAAATTTTATAAAAAAAATTTTTTAAAAAAAATAGTAAAAGAAATTTTTTTTTGGAACCAAAGGGGAAAAAAGGGGGGCCAAATTTTTTTTAAAAATTTTTTTTTTTTTTATTTTTTGGGTTTTAAAAAAATTTTTTTTTTTTTAAATTTGGGGTTTTTTAAAAACCCCAAAAAAAAAAATTTTTAAAAAAAATTTTTTTTTAAAAAAATTTTTAAAAAAATTTGTTTTTTTAAAAAAAATTTAAAATTTTTTTAAAAAAAAAGGGGTTTTTAAAAAAAAAAAAAAAAATTTTTTGGAAAAATTTTTTTAAAAAAAAAATTTTTTTTTAAAAAATTTTTTTAAAAAAATTTTTTTAAAAATTTTTAAAAAAGGGGGAAAAATTTTTAAAAAAAAAATTTTTTTTTTAAAAAAAAGGGAAAAAAATTTTTTTTTAAAAAAAAATTTTTTTTGAAATTTTTAAAAAAAATTTTTCCCTTTTTTTTTTTTAAAAAAAATTTTTTTTTTTTTTTCCCCTTTTTTAAAAATTTTTTGGTTTTTAAAAATTTTTGGGGGGTTTTTAAAAAAAAAAATTTTTTTTAAAAAAAAAATTTTAAAAAAAAAAATTTCCCAAAAATTTAAAAAAATTTTTTAAAAATTTTTTAAAAAATAAAATTAATTTTAAAAACCCCCCCCAAAAAATTTTTTTAAATTTTTAAAAAAAAAAAAAAAAATTTTTTTGGAAAAAAAAAAAATTTTTTTTTTTTTAAAAAAAGGGGGAAAAAATTTTTTTTTTTTTAAAAAAATTTTTTTTTTTTTTTGGGGGGAAAAAAAAAAAATTTTAAAAATTTTTTTTTTTTTAAAAAAATTTTTTTTTTTTCCAAAAGGTTTTTTTTTTTTTTTTTAAAATTTTAAAAAAAATTTTGAATTTGATATTTTAGAAGTGTTCCTGTGAACAAAACCCTAATCAAAACTTTCGAAAAGTCTATAATCATTATTCCCAAATGCAATCACAAATTCATACCAAAATCATATTGATATTTTTTAAATTATATTTATGATGCATAAACCCTAAAAAAATCTTCTGATACAAATTTGGGGAAAATTTTTTAAGGGCTACAAAATATCTCGTTAGACAAAACAAAAAATACGTGTATGTATTTTCTGGGCAATATAAATATAAAAAAAAGTCTTGAAAAAAATTGAAAGATAACGTTTAAAAAAATGGAGGAAAACACATGTTGTAATTCATAATTTTGGTGATAAAGGGACATTTTATATTAAAATTAATTGTTTCAAAATGATTTTTTTAAAAAATGTTTTTTGGCCTTTTCTCGAATCTACTGTATGAATGTACACATGCAATTTTTTCCCTCTCCCCTTTATCACTAGTATGTAACATAAATACTGAAGTAACATAAGATTTTCCCCAAAAAAATATTTGGCTAAAGACCAGATATCGTGATAAAAATTACAATTTTCAAAAGTTCATAAAGATTCTACGAAAAAGTATGTTTTAAAAAAAATAAACAATATTTTTAAAAAACTCACTTCAGTATAAATACAAAGCAAATTAATATCAAAAAATTTGAAGTCCCTATGTGTAAAGTTTCTTAAAAAAAAGAGACATAAAAGCTCCATTTAACATTGTCGGTATAAGGGTAAAACTCACTTTAAATCTTTTTTTGATAATCTTTGGTTTATTTTTTGATTCAGAATCCTAAAACAGTATCATATGGATTAGATATAATTGGAAATTACATTTTGTATAAAACATCTAATAATAGTTTTTTTTCAAAATTTGTTTATGCAAATTGATGGAACAGTTTTAAAACTTAAAATTAAAAATGCAGTATCTGATATGGGAAAACTTTTTTTTAAAATTTGCCATATGAGAATATTTTTGGCTTTTCCCAGTACCCCAGAAAAAAAAAAACAACAACCTAAAATGGGGAAAAAAACTGAATAATTGCATAAACGTGGTTTACTCTGAACAAAATGCTTATGAATGAATTTTTGAACATTTTATGTGTAACATTATTATATTTATTTTTTAAATGACTGAAGGACTGTCTCTTACCTTTTATCTGAGAAAATTTAAAATAATAAAAATAACAAAAATTGGTTCTTTTTTTTTATTACTTTTTTAAAAATTTAGAATATTTTTTTTAATTACATGTTTTTTTTTTCCCTAATTTATTTAAATTTTATGAAAAGTTTGCAGAATATAGATATTTAAAAATAATCAGTCATTTTATTTATTGAATACTTTTTTCGATTTTCCGAAAGTTAAATTAAAATTTTCTCGTTATTTTAATTTTGATGAATTATGTTGATGATCATAAAATAATCTTTCATTTTACAAAAAAAATTTTAGTTATATTTTTCTGGAAAATTATTTTTTTTTTACTTACAGATATCTTTTCTTTAAAAAACTAAATAAAAAAAAGCATTCATTTTTTTTTCGTTCTCAAAGAGATGTCGTAAGTAGCGATTATTGATAGGGGCCCCAGATATTCATTTTACATCCAAAAGTCAACTGAGGGGGAAAGGGTTTTTTTACACAGGCCCCAAAAACCGGCGATTGAACTCAGAACCTTTCGCATTCAATTTCGACTTCAAACCACACCCCAGGCTGATCAATACGTATTATTTGCATTTTAAAATTTAAAATTATTTTTTTTTTGGCTTTCCCGGGAAGTATGTATCCTGAGGTCTATATATAAATATTTTACAGGTACTTTTTTTTTTTTATTTCTTCCCTGTTTTCATGTATCTTGCCCATAAAACTAAATATAAACTAAACTACATAATATATAAACTAAAATCAGCCGCTTTTGTCAAGGTTTCAAACCGGAACGAACTGAAAAACGGAAATTGTTATTATGGTCAGATCGAAAAACGGAATTAAATCGGAAAATAAAATATCGGTTTATTTCGGTTCAACTGATCTTCAATCATACAGTTACTGTAATCACTTTCGCAATACTTTCTAATTTAACGTCAATATCATGTAATTATCATTACAATTGCATTGCTTCTGGTTTTTGTTATTTTATTTGCCCCTAGTACTTTTCTGTTTCAGTTTCCCCTTGAAGCTACTTTAGAAAGGAATTTAGTTTAGTTGAATGAACTAAATTAAAAAAAATGATTTTCTTAAGAAAAATGTCCCCTGAAAAATATTTATGCTCTCAGCATTCGATCAAACACGGATGTTTGTGGGGGGCCCCCTAAAATAGTAAAAGAAAAATCATAAACCCCAATTTTTAAATTTTGACTTTGATTTATATCCCGGGTTTTTTACTCCACTACTCTTATCGTGTGCGTGTTGTGGTTTTAAAAATATCAATTAAAATTTAATTTTTACCAAAAAAAAGTAAAACATTAAATTTTTTTTACAATTATTTTTTTGCTTATATTATATTTTTAGTGCAAAAAAAAAATAAAAAAAATGCATTCAATAAAATTATTAATTGCAGAAATTAATTGAAAAATTTATTTTTTTGGGGGGTGAGTTACGGGAATAATTTCCTTGCACTGCTCCCGCTACACGACGGCTTTTGGCGACGGACCTCTAAATTTTGAACCATGGCCAAATTGGACAAGACCGACACCGGTTGGCACCTCCCTCTCCCATTTCATCCCCACCAACGGGGGGGAAATTTTGGCTATCGACGAAAACGTCGTCGTTTTTCCCTTTCACTGAGGGTCTTTTTTTGGGGGACTGGGCCCGAATTCATGACATCCCCGACTTGATCCAATACCTTGACTACTGGGCTACCGCAGCGCCCGGGTTTTTTTTGGCCCCGGGCGAAAACCGAAACTAAACCCGTTTTATATATATATATATATATATATATATATATATATATATATGCTTTGAATAGGAAATTAAATAAATTACGGTTTGAAGCCCTGATTTTTATCTTATATCTGGACTTATGGATTATTTTACCTGTCCCCTCTCCATGGGTATAACACTAAACAAGCTCGCAACACCTACTGCTAGTGCTTTTGACGTAATATAAAATATTTAATTAGCATAATACATATAATTTTGTCATTGTTAAAACTATCTTATAGAAATGTATAAATATAGAATATATTATTCTACATTTGTGTTTGTTTATTTTAAATCTAATAAAGATCACAGTGATAGGACATATTGTGCTTAATTATTTGATTTATGGTTTTACGGGGCCCTTGGTGGGGGAATGGTATAGGTATTGGGTGGGTTTCCTTGTCACGAGTTCACCCCAGTGCCGCAAAAGAACCGCCGTGTGGTCAGGTGCCGTTAAATCGTCGAGGCTGAAACGTCCTCCCGTTGCTGTGGGTGTGGTAGTTAGGAGAAGGGTGTGCCAGCTCAGGTGTCATCCACGTCACTTGACCCTTGTTCAAAACTACGTGGTCTGTCACCAAAAGCCCTCGAGTAGCTGAACAGTGCGACGTTAATATTCAATCAATTACGGTTTTTTATAAAATTGATTTTTATGTGTATAGACATTTGAATATAAGTGTGTTTTGCATTTAGTAGAAAACTTTCAGTAGAACGGAACGTGAATGGTTTTATTATATTCTGTTTGTTATATCTGCTGTACAAAAGTGCCGAAAAGCAAAAAATACTAACAATTCCCCTGTGCTGGAGGAAATTAACTGCGACTATTTATTTTATTTGTTGTCATTTTGATGAATATAAATTATTTAAGCGTTTTATAAAATTAAATTTTTTGTAAACGATTTACATTTTATTTTTAATGAGGCAAAAATAAATTTTTTTACGAATATCTTTTTTCGAGAGAATTACACTATCTCTATGTTTAAAGTATAAGGGTATAATTTTCTAAGATTTTATAATTAGGGAATTTATTAAAATTATTGTTCAACCATTTCATTGCATCCCAATTCAACCAAGCCCTCGTCGAGAGAGATTACGCTGGTGTAAGGAATATATTGGTTGAGATCCCTAAAATTTGTCTAGAGTCATATTCTAAGACGAATCTCGTTTCAGTGTGACAAGTTATTCTGGTCACCAATTACTTTGCAGAGTGCGTGGAAAACGTTATGCACAAAAGTTTTTAAGTGAACGTGATAAGTACGACCCTGGCGTGATGGTGTGGGCCGGAATCATTCACAATGACAGAACACAGCTTCACGTCTTTGAACGAGGACACACAAAAGTATCAATTCTTCATTCAAACTAACTCATACCATCATCACGATGAAGACGTTGTCCTTTGGCGAGGTTTCCACAGTTCAATGTTGAACTCTCTGAATATTATTTTTAAAATTTAGACACGCGTCTTCCTTTACATCAATAGTTATATTACTCAGAATTAAAATTTTTCTTGGTAATTGCACATCGTGTAAGTCTGTAGAACAGCGTTTCTCAAACTGTGAGGTGCTCCCCCTTGGGAGGAGGGGGTTTGATAACTTTACAAGGAGATACAAACATATTAAATAGAAGAAAATAAAAGATTTAAAAAAAATTCACACAATTTTACTGATGATGGAAATAATATAATTCATTCTGGCATAATAAAAGTAAAATATACATTTTTATACTAATGTGAGATACTTATAAATGCATAGTACTGCGCAATGTATTTGATATTTAATTTATCAGTACTATGTTAGAGACAAGATTAATTATTAATTGTGTCTTCCATGGTCTTTTCATTTACAATGTTTAATACGTACCTAGAGAATTTGAACGGCTCATAATTAAAAACGTTTTGCACCTTTAGTGTCAAATTCATTGTTATTGATTTCAATACATTGTTATTATAATGAGTAGGCATGATAAAAAAATTATGATTAAAAATTGGGTCGCAAGTACTGAATGTTTGAGAAGCACTGATGTAAAATATAAATATTTAAAATTGGTTTTTGAAAAATAGTTTTCCGAGCATTGTTGCGCTTTATATCAAAATTTTTAATTTAATTTTTCATTTGCGAACCTAATTTTTAATGTTTTTATTTTCATCAAAAAAGTATAAATTTTAAAATTTAGTCTAAAAATCAACGTTTAATTGCGGTTATTTTCACTCGTAATTGTTTTTAAAGGAAGTCATGTATTTTTTTTTTTTTGTACTTATACACATTCTGTCTAGGATAATCAGTTATGACATCCTACGAAGTTGAAATTCCAAAAAATAAATTAATTAAGGATCTGTCTCTTACTTCTTTTATATGAGAAGGATTGAAAACCATATACTATTACACAAATTAGTCCTTTGTTTTATTAGTATATTCACAGATTCAGAATATTTTTTTCAACTACATGTGTTTTTTCTCCATAATTTATTTAATTATATGAAAAGTTTGTAGAATATCAATATTTAAAAATAATCACTGTCATTTTATTTTTCGAATACTTTTTTCGATTTTTACCGAAAGCTTAAATTAAAATTTTTTCTTTGTTGATTGTAATTTTGATGAATTATGTTGATGATCATAAAAAGAAATCTTGCAATTTACAAAAACAAATTTACTTATATTTTTTTTCTGAAAATTAATTTTTTTAAGCTTACAGATATCCTTCCTTACATTCGAAAATTTCTTAAATAAAAAGAAGCATTTACTTTATTTTCTTTCTCAAAAAGATGACGTAAGTAGCGCATATATTGATACGCCCTCAGATATTCATTTTTATCATTCAAAGTCAAATGAGTGGATGATTTATTCATCACAGGACGCAATAAACCGGTGATTCGAACTCAGAACGTTTCGCATTTAACGCTCGACCTCAAACCACTACGCTACAGACTGATGAATACGTAGTATTTGAGCTTAAATTTAAATTATAAACTTGTATTATTGAAAGCATTTCCATGTATGGAAGTATGTATCCTGAGGTCTAAATATTTTTGAATTAGGTACTTTTTTTCGTTTTATTTCTTCGCTGAATTTATCTTGTATCTTGCCCAGTAAATCATAAATAATAATATATAAACTAAAATCAACCGATTTTGTTAGGGTTTCAAACCGGAACCGAACAAAAAACCGGAAAAGTGTTATTTTGGTCAGATCGAAAACCGGGAACTATAAAAAAAAAAAAAAAAAGAAATATATCGATTTATTTCGGTTCGACAGATTTTCAGTCATATACTGTTACTGTAATACTTTCTAATTTATTATCAATATCATATAATTATCAGTTCAATTGAATTGTTTCTTGCTTTCCTCTTTAAATATTCACTAGTTCTTTTATGGTTCAGTTTTGCTTGAAACTTCTTGTAAAAGGGAGATTTAGTTTATAGTTGAATGAACCAGAATTAGAAATGATTTTCTTAAGAAAAATCTCACACTGAAAAATACTTTTCGCATCTCAGCATGCGATCAACCACAGATGTTTGTGTAGATTGTGCCAAAAAAAACAAACCAGAATCATAAATCCAATTGTCAAATGTGACTTTGATCATACTCGCCGTTCCTTGCTCACTACTTTTATCGTACATGCTGGTTGAAATATTTTAAATTTTGTTACAATTATATTTTTTGCTTACGATAGAATTATATTTTTAGTGCAAATAAAAGAATATGCATTTAATAAAATTATTAATGCAGAAATGAACTGAAAACCGTTATTTTTGGTGGGTGAGTGGGAGGATATTAGCTTCGCCCTGTTCGGATACACGACGGCTTTTGGTGACGGACCTTGTAATTTTGAACCAAGGCCAGGGCCCGGTGGACATTTAGCGGGCCCCGCCCCCCTCCTAACTACCCGCCCACCCGGGAGGACGTTTCAGCCTTCGAAGATTTAACGTACGTTTCCCCACACAGCGGGTCTTTAAGTGGTATTGGGCCGAATTCATAATGCCTGCCTTTTATCCCGGCCGAAAACTGGGGCCCCCCCAGTTCCCGTATTTTTTGGGTGAGGAAAAACCGAAACTGAGCACATGTTAGATTAAATTAATTCAACATATGTCTGATACTAGAAAATTTGAATACAACAAAAACCAAGCTAAGATTGAGATGGGGGACTTTTAAACATGGATTCAATAACATAACTTATACTTAAAATAGCGCCAACATTAAACCAGTGTTTCAACCGGGGGGCCCCCCGGAGGGGGGATAAATTCTGGAGGGGGGGAGCAATTTAAAATAAAAAGGGTTTAAAAAAATTTTTTTTGGGAAAGAAGTAAAACAAAATGTTTTCACATAATTAAAAAATACAAAATTTTTTTGCACTGAAAAATTTATTTTATCATCTGGGGATATCAAAAAAAAAAAAATATTCCACTTCAAACGGCTTAGCTATCTTTTTATTCTAAAACCAAATAAAAAAAAACTTTTTTGTTTGCTTTACTGTAATCCCAGACGGGGTTTTTTTTTTTTACGTTTCTTTTAACTTTGATTATCACAAATATTTAACCTTTCAAACTTATTGGTGTTTCATTCCGTCTTTTTTTTTTTTGGGGTTTTAAATAATATTTTTCGTTGCTTTTTTCCATATGAATGGTTTTATGATATATGGGTAAAAAAATAGACTTTTTTAAGGATTATTTGGCCATTGATTTTATGAGTACTGAAACATTTAAAGCATAATGAAAAAAGTTTACACAATTTTTTTTAGAACATGCTATATTTCCCCAGAACAATTTTTTTGGTTTTGATTGCTGTGTTGTACGCCTTTTTTGGTTTATAAATGTAAATGGACAGAATATAAAAAATGGGATGGGATCGGATTCTTTGAAGGAATTTGATCGCAATTGGGGAACCCACTGAAATCATCATATTAATCAAGATAGCGAAAGTAAATATGCGAAAGTGGGTAAAGAAAGTTTGAGTTGAATTGAAATTTTCAAATCTGCCTAAAGAGCTCTATGGAAAACTATGAACCAATGAATGTAGCACTTCCCCCTTTTCAAAAGACACAAGGAAGAAAAAGCTCAAAATGCTATTTGTAGATCATGAAACCATAGCAAAACTACAATAACGTGAACAAAATATGACAGTTTTGCTGAATGTTGTATTGTTGACGAAAAGTGTCTGTGATTTGCGTCCTTTATTAAGGACACGCACATTTGGAACATTTTCTTTAGTTTTATTGGATTTTTTCTCAAATTATCAAAAGAAAATTGAAAAGTCCTTTAAAGTAGGTAAGTTTATTTTCTCTTTATTAAATTATGCACTGGAATTGTGATTTTTATCGTGTATAGTAAAAATAATTATAAAATAAATTATAGTTTTAAAACAAACTAAAAAACACCCTTTTATAGTGCATCGAACTAAAAGTTAAAAAAAATAAAAAATATGTATTACTTAAAAGTAACACATATACAAAATTTAATACTTATCTTGTTAATTTGTGTTTTTAAAAAGATCGTTTTGTAGCTTTAGCGCCAAAGTGATTTTTTTGCTTTAAAACATTATTATTTAAATAAAAATTTATTGAAAATTGTCAGTAGTGAAAGTTTAAACCCAAATGAAAAAAACTATGGTTGAAAATTTTTTTGTATGGGTTTCATTTAGACATATTATCCTTAGGTTTGAATGTTACTGAATAAAATTTTTTTCCATATTTTAAAAAAAAATCCAGGATTCATTATATATTTCGAATTTTTTGATAAATCTTTTTGAATAGTAATAATAGGTATTGGGGAGAATTTGAGCTAAACGTAGAAAAGAGTTACTATAAACAAAACCCTCAAGAAATCTTTTGAAAATTTAAAAAATTTGGAAAAACTAACACGGGAAAATAAATCATTTTTTTGAGAATAAAGCCGAAATTAAAATTATGACAAATTTTTTAAGCAGATGTAATTTTAGGATTTTTGGTATGCTTTGATTCCAGCCCTTTAATAATAAATTTTACAAAAAATGAATATTAAATTACATGCAAAAAAAAATTACATAAAATATTTTACATTTTTATTTATAAAAACCTTTTGAAAATTCACTTTTCAGGATATTTAAAAAATCAACCCTTTTTTCCAATTAAAAATTTATTAAAAAGGCTTTCCAAACAACAAGAAATTTGGGAGATTTATATTTAATTAAACAACTCGGAGCCCGGCAGAATCATGTAAATGCATTAAAAAGGGGCCAAAAATGTTCGTACCCCCCGATTTCTTATAAAATTTTTTGTGTGTTTTCGACTAAAAAAAAATATATTGTAATTTTAATTTTCCCGATATTGAATTGTTCTTTAAAGGATTTATTGATTAATATTAAGCCACTGTTTAGCTACCGAGGGCTTTTGGGGCGGACCACGTAATTTTGAGCCATGGGCAAGTGATGGACAACACCTGAGCTGGACCCCTCTCCTAACTACCACACCCACCAACGGGAGGATGTTTTAGCCCCGACAGATTTAACGTGCATCTCTGCCCCCACCCAGGTCTTCAGTGGTACGGGGCGAATTCGTGACGCCACGATCCAAAAACCTATACTATTCCACCCGGGCATTGTTCTTAACGGAATGACATAATTTAATTTTTAAAAATAGTATAAATATTTTTTAAAAAAAAAATAATCGTTATTAAAATTACGCCCACAAAAAATCTTCGTACACTTAACAAAAAAACTCAACTTTGCTTAAATATTGTATTTCTTCTTAATTTTAGACTTAGTAGGATATCTTTTAGTGTCCACAAATACTTTTAAGCGTCTTGGTATAGATTTAATCAGTTTTTTGTAACTTCTGCATCGATTTTCCTCTATTCTTCTGTGATTATTGTTTTTACTTCACATTTTGTGTTTATTTCTCATGTTTTCTTTTTTTACATCAAAATCTCACCAGGTATGTTCTACTGGGCCAAATAAAGTGATCGAGGGTGTTTTCTACATTTGGGGACAGTTATAGACACCAGTGGCTTACATTGAAAGCAGTGCTTGACGTCATTACCTGTTAAAATAGTCATTTCAATATCCAAATTTGGGATAATTTAAATTTCTCTTATATATATATATATTATATATATATATATATATATATATTATATATATATATATGTATATATATAATGTATATATATATAATGTATATATATAATGTTATATATATAATATATATATATATATATATATATATATATATTTATATATTATACAAGGGGTGACCAAATACAAAGGTACGAAACGACATAAAAATGAAACAGTTAAATATTTGCATATTCCGCCATGGGGAATGTAGCGAGACATCTCGGGATGCCATTGGAGGCCCTGACTGGGATTGGATCATGCGCGGGAGCCCGCATGCGCATTAGAGAGCAAAGGCTCTTATAAAAAGCGGCAGTGTGTATGAGGACAGGATGGCGTTCTCATTGCAAAATTCGACGATTGAGGAGCAGCGAAGTGTTATCCAATTTCTGATAGCCGAAGGTGAGAAACCGGCAGCTATTTATCGGCGGATGGTGACCGTTTACGGGGAGAAATGTGTCTCTGACAAGTCTGTCAGAAAATGGAGTGCCTGTTGTCGTGCAGGCCGTGAGAGTGTGGGTGATGACCAGGCCGGGCAAACACTGTCATAACGAGTGATCTCATCGTCAAGGTGGACGACGAGTGAGAAGTGATCGGCGTGACACATTGCGAATGTTGGCGCTGAAGGTGGATGTCAGCTATGGAACCGTGTGGACAATATTGCACGACAGGTTGCGATTTCGGAAGGTGTGTGCCGCTTGGGTTCCGAAGCAGCTCACCGATCAGCAAAAGGAACAGCGTATGGGACTAGCATTGCAACATCTGTTTCGGTATCAGGAAGACCCCGCTTTCATGAAGCGGATCGTCACAGGTGATGAGACCTGATGCCATCACTACGAGCCAGAGACAAAGCGGGACAGCATGCAGTGGAAGCATGCGTCGTCACCTCCCCCTAAAAAGTTCTGAGCCGTGAGGTTAGTAGGCAGTCTTTTTCGACGTTCAAGGTCCGCTACCTGTGGAATTCCTCTAGCACAGAAAAACCATTAACTCTGATGTGTACTGTGAGACACTCCGACGCCTACGCAGGTCCATCAGGAACAAAAGACAGGGGCTGCTCAGGGAGGGTGTGGTTCTGCTCCATGATAACGCGCGTCCACACGTCTCCAGAGTCACACAAATAGGACTGGACAAGTTCAAATGGGAGATGTTGCACCATCCGCTCTACAGTCCGGACATGTCGCCCTACGATTTCCATGTGTTTGGTCCACTGAAGAAAAACCTGAAAGGGAAGCGCTTCAACTCGGACGACGTACTCAAGGACACTTTGAAGGACTGGGTCTCGTCACAGCCACAGGAATTCTGGGAACAAGGGATCCTACGGCTTGTTCATCAGTGGGATCGTTGTGCTCAAGCCTATGGTGTATATTTTGAATAAAGTCTACATTTGTACCCACCGTGTCGTTTCGTACCTTTTCACTTGATCAGCCCTTGTATATATAATGTATATTTGTGTGTGTGTATATATTGCGTGTGTATATATTGTGTGTGTGTATATATTGTGTGTGTGTATATATTGCGTGTGTGTATATATTGCGTGTGTATATATTGTGTGTGTATATATTGGTGTGTATATATTGGTGTGTTATATTGCGTGTTTTATATATTGGTGTGTATATATTGCGTGTGTATATATTGCGTGTGTATATATTGCGTGTGTATATATTGGTGTGTATATATTGCGTGTGTATATATTGCGTGTGTATATATTGCGTGTGTATATATTGGTGTGTGTGTATATTTGGTGTGTATATATTGCGTGTGTATATATTGGTGTGTGTATATATTGCGTGTGTATATATTGCGTGTGTGTATATATTGTGTGTTGTGTGTATATATTGCGTGTGTATATATTGTGTGTATATATTGCGTGTGTATATATTGGTTTTATTATATTGCGTGTGTTATATTGCGTGTGTATATATTGTGTGTGTTATAGGGTTGTGTGTATATATTGGTGTGTGTATATATGTGGGTTGTGTGTGTGTGTGTATATAGTGTGTGTGTGTGTTTTATATTGTGTGTGTGTATATATGTGTGTGTGTGTGTATATTTGTGTGTGTGTGTGTGTGTATATATATTGTGTGTGTATATATTGTGTGTGTGTGTGTGTGTGTATATTGTGTGTGTGTGTGTGTATATTGTGTGTGTGTGTATATATTGTGTGTGTGTGTGTATATATATATATGCATATATATATATGCTTTGAACCGGAACGTAAATGAATTATGGTTTGAAGCCCTGGTTTTTATCTTATATATGGATTTAAGGATTATTTTACCTTCATTATTTACCCTCCTTCACTCGTAATTGTTTTTAAAGGAAATAATGTATTTATTAATTTTTCTTTTGTACTCATACATTCTATCTAGGATATTTAGTTATGACATGCATGAAGTCGAAATTCAAAAATAAATTAAACAATAAGATGTGTGATGTAAATATGATGGCAGAGATTGATCTTCATTGTACAAATTATACAACTATTTATACTCATTGTTTAAATTGTAAAAGTAATTTACATGTTTTATGTCATGTCTATATTTGTCTGTTCATTGTTTTCGCAAAATTCGTTCTTGACGTTCCTCTTCAGTTAAATTTATCAATGAGGCCGATAAAAATTCGTCCATTTTTTTCTTCATTGGTTAAATCAGAAGATTTTAATAAACCTTCAGCTCTTGCAGTTTACTGGAAAAATCAGTATTTAGTTCCATTGATTGTTAACAGGTCTTCGTATGAGATATCGTCTTTCTTCTCAAGCAACGTTTCCATTCCAGGCAATCATTGCGATATTTTTCTGCGAGAGCTTGCAGTAATGTACCATTACAACCGTGTTAAACACATATGAAATGACGCACATAGTTGCCTATTCAGCTCGCAGGACACGCGCGTGATCGGGTTGCCAGCTTGGCGAATTATCTTGAACATTAGCATTGTCGCGATATCACGTCTTCTCCATCTGAGTAAGACACCCGGAAAAACGTTGGTATTTTTTGAAAGCTGTAAGAACCGTTACATGTTAAGTCGTAATCGGTTCCAATGGTTTATCAAGGCTTGCAATCACAGGAAGTAGGTAATATCTGAGTGAGGATCAAATATGAACCGTCACGCTTTGTCATTAACTTAAAAGTCCTTTTGTTGCTGGCATGATAAATGAATCCAATATTCACCGTCGGCTTTTGTCATATTGCTTCTTCTTTGATCTTGTTATTCATTCTTGAATGTCTTTTGTACATTGGATAACCCAAAGGCAGCGTTGGGCAAATAGCAGCACACAAGAGTTCTTTTTTTGTGGCACGCTAAGGCATTCAGAAAATCCGCTTTGAATTCAGATGCCTTCCTGTGCAAGATTAATTATTTGTCTTTTATTTTACACTATTCAGGAAACAAAGTACCTGAAAGTGTATATTTGCTCAATTTGGAGGACGAGGTCACAAGATTTAATGATTTTAAGAGAATTGTGCCTGCTGAATTCAGTTTGGTCTGTTATTCCATTGCTGCATATTTTGATACATTACCTAAGGAGCTACAGCTAGAACTTATTGACTTAAAGTCAGATCACAGTGTGAAGGTAATGTTTAATGCTATATATGTCATCGACTTTTACAAATCTTTCTCAGCTTAAAAATGTCCATTTATTAAAATATTTGTGGGAAGTTATTCTTTATACACTGCTGTGGTCACCGTAAATACAACACCAAGAAAGACAAGAGATAGCACAACAAAATTTATTTTGTAGATAACATGTTGACCAAGTATCAAATGATTAAATTTATAGACTTCTGTGAAGTTTGGTTCCTGCCAGAATCAGTAGTCAGTGTATCCACCATTGTTGGAGATCACAGCTGCCACACGCCTCGGCATTGATTCAAAGAGACTTTGGATGTGTTCTTGGGATACAGCAGACCAAGCAGCTTCCACACGTTGCCAAAGTTGATCTGGTGTGGCAGCTGGGGGTGTAATCTGGGTCAATCGTTGAGCAACCACGGACCACATGTTTTCTATCGGCGAAAGATCCAGAGACCGAGTTTGAGTTTGAGTTAATATTAACGTCGCACTGTTCAGCTACACGAGGGCTTTTGGCGACGGACCACGTAATTTTGAACCATGGTACGTGACGTGGACGACACCTGAGCCTGGCACCCTCTCCTAACTACCACACCACACCAACGGGAGGACGTTTCAGCTCTCGACAGATTTAACGTGCACGCTGCCCTACACGGCGGGTCTTCAGTGGTATTGTCGAACTCATGACATGACTGCCATGGTCCGATACCTTAACCACTGGGCTACCGCAGCCTCCAGAACCGAGCCGGTCAGGGAAGCAATTCAATCTGGTTATTGACGAAGAACCTTTGGACAGCGTGCCACGTGTGGTCACGCATTATCCTATTAAAATATGGCTGTGGCCAAGCCCTGAAGGTAAGGAAAAACAACTGGCTCCAACACCTCGGAGATGTAGCGCTTGCTGTTTAAAGTACCGGCAATGCGTACTAGAGGAGTGTGAGAGAAAGATATCCAATACAGCTCCATACCATAATACTCGGTGCAGGACCAATGTGGCGATGCATAACGCAGCTGTTCATCATCCTCTCTCCACGGTGTCTCCAGACTTGAATCCGACCATCGTGGTGTTGCAGACAGATGCGTGACTCGACAGTAAAGACAACTTAATTCTATTCTGCCGTCCACATACTTCTTTCATCGAACTATTGGTGGCGTAGACGTCTGTGGTTCTGCGTCAAGGGTAGACTAAGCAATGGACGTCTTGCGGACAGACCACTTTGCTGTAAACGGCGTCGAAAGGTACGCGCTGACACTGAATAATGCGTTACAGACTCAATGTGCTGTGCTATGGTTCGTGATGTAACTCAGCGATCCGTCACTGCCATGCTCACAATTTGCTCACGTGAAGTGGTGCACTGAGGTGGATGCGATCGACCACGTCGTTCCATTGTACCCTCCTGCATCCATCGGTCACATATCCACATTACAGTTGTTTAGTTTTGTCCAACACTACTACCGATTTCTCTGAAAGATAATCCACAATCCGCTAGGCCACTATCCTTCCTCTGTCGAACTCGGTTACTTGATCAAAAGCTGATCGCTGTTTTCTATGAGACATGACTGATCGTTTTTTGAAAAAACACAATTGCCGAACTTCAAATCGTCGAAATCTCCAAGCCTTAAATAGTGTTTGGAGGCGGCGCCACAGGCGCGCGTGATGTGTGTCTGCGCTGAAATTCCAATCATTTGCATATCTCACCTCCGCTAATGCATGTTGTAATTTTCATGTTAATTGCATGCTTCCTTCAGGGTGTTGCATTTACGGTGGCCAGCAGTGTATTTTAGTCAACACATTTTTGTGATCAATTTTTTTTCTTGCATGGAGATCAACAAGAGTAAACGTCGATTCAAGTTGAGGGATATAAACTTGCAAAGCTATAATGAGAAGTTAAACAAGCACACAATCTTGCTCTAAATATAAAAAAAAGTGTAGTAAACTTTGTTAGGGTACATTTGTTTAATTAAACTGTTTCTAAAATTAAATGGGTATGCAGCTGTAGATAATAAGCAATTAGGACAGTAAATAAATTGAAAAATTTGCCTCTATTTTGTTTAACTTATATTTATTATTTTTGATAATAAGTTCAATCCTCTAAAAAAGGTTCAGCCCTCCAGTATTCTCTACTCCCACAATGGCCCTCCCACAATAGGCGACTTGTTTTGGCCCTCGAGTCAAAGCAATTTGCCTACCAAAGCTCTAGCGGATAATTTAAAATTTGAGAGTTGATTGAATAACGTCCCACACAGGATTCGTACAGGTGTTGAAAGTCTCAAATTTAAATCTGAATGTAAGCAATGTACAATGTATAATTTCTATAGGATATTGATGAATTAATTTAATAATCTTGCTGATAATTTATTTGTATTTGATGATTTTTTTTGTAGTTTTGCAGTTTAAACATTTTTAATGCTTGAAGGCGAATGGAATGCTGATAGTTCTAAATTCTTTTCCTTGCTTTGGTATATTTTTGGCATTGCTTCCGATTGTTGGCGAATGGAATTTCTTTTTCTTGCGTTTTCTATGGGTTCACATCGTTAGCTAGAATGGTGTTTTTTTCAAGTTTTTGAACTCGGGTCGTTTGCATAGTCAAATTCTTTCTCTATTTTAAATTTCCGCTTTATTCCGAAACAAAAACCATCTGAAAATAAGTGTTAGTTTTTTCGGACGTCTCGTCGAACTTTATCATCGCGTTTTTTAATAGATTGTTTTAATTTAATTCTATAAATCACTTTTTTGAACCGCAGTTCAATACAGATATACAGCAGTTTGTATAGTAATAGGCGTGACTATTAAATAACGAGTCTGACGCTGTTACAGAAGAAATAAGCTTGTGCCAAATGCCAGCAGCTAACAGGTATTTAGTATGAACCTTTCTCTTTCGAATGTTGTGGTTCATGTTTCTGTAGCAAATCCGTATAGCTGTAGTTTTCGTTCGTATTAGAATTTTCTGCCGGAAAAATGATGTGCAACAGTACATCAACGAATTGTAGTGCAATTTCACACAAACTGGTGGAAACCGCAACTAATAATTTATTGAAACAAGTGCATGGCAATAAAGGTTTGTTGCGTGGCTTAAGCATTTTAAAAAAGAAGACATAAAAGAAGATTCCCGCCCGAGCCACTTTTTCCCGTCAACAACGGATGGCAATGCAAAAAAATCTGCATTCTGGTTTGATCCGACCATTAGTTAAGTATTCGTATGATTTCCGAGACTGTAAAAGAATTTACAAAGCTTACGTACGGCAAATTTTATAGAACAATTTTGGCATGGAAAAAGTGTGTATGAAAATGGCGCTGAAAATTCTCACATTTGAACAACACAAAGCTCGCAAAAATATTTACACTACATTTTGAATGCCATTGAAAATAACACAAAATTATTGAACGGGAAAATAACGTGTGACGAATCGTAGTTTTTTACTTATGATCCTGAAACAAAGCGCCAATCCATGCACTGGGAGAGCCCATCCACAGACAACCAAAAGAGCTCGAATGAGCAAATCAAAATCCCAAGCAATGACTTGTAGCGGTATCTAAATAAACCAGTGCTTAGATATCACGCGATGACGATCGTTTTGGTGTGATCGATAAAGTACTAGCGTTCGGAACAGAAGATGCCCTGTTCGAATCTTCCTACTTCAGAAGGTTGCGTTTTCAAATCACGTCCGTGTAACCAATGTAGGAATATTCGAACTGGACACCTTCCGTTCCGAAAGCTAATACTTTATTGATCACACCAAAACGATCGTCTTCGCGTGATGTCTAAATAATGGTTTATTTAGATACCGCTACAGACTGTTTTTTTTAAATCATTGCTTTATGTACCTTTTTTGGGTTCCTAAAACTTAAACTATTAATCACCACCTGCATGTTCTTGCAGAACTCCGTGAAAGTTTTAGGAAGAAATGACCATAATTGTTGAGGGAGATGGCATGGGTTCTCTACCCCGGTTCATCCGCCTTGTTTGTCAAGAGGTTTCTAGTCAATTACAGCATCCCAGTGTTAGAGCATCCTTTTTACTCGCTCGATCTTGAACCATGCGGCCTTTATCTGCTTCTTAAGGGGAAATCTGCATTAAAAGGAACATGATTTGAGGCAGTTAAAGCGGGGAAAGAGAAAGTGGGGCACGCTCGCGTCCTAAAAGGAGCTTACAGAAAAGATTCACATGGAACGTTCTAGGGATAGAGGAAGGATGTATACTGAAGATGATAATAATTAACTATGTATGAAATACAAATAAAATTTTTTATAGCATCAGTCTCATTACTTAATAGCCTCACCTTATAGAATTCCTTAGAATAAAATAAAAATTACTATATACGATTTAAAGACTACATTAGAAGTATTAAAGTTTTTTTAGAGACTTATATAAGCATAAGCTTCGACGAAAAATTATCAAATCGGATTAACTTACTAGTCATGAAAGTATTTTTAATATATGAAGATGGAAAAAAATTTATATAAAAGAAATGAAGAGATTGCATTTGTGTATGTATATGTGAAATACATAAGTAACATAAAAACGGAAAGACCCAATTATTACCCGAGATAGATATGATGAACTATTAGATAGATGAAAGTTAAACAAGAAGAGATGAATTCAAAGAAGAAAACTGATCGGATAAGATGAGATGGAAGCCAGATAAATAGAGAGTGAAACCGAATAAGAACAAAAGAATATTCTTCAAACAAAAATTAAAGAAATTGAAGTAATTGTTAAAATAAGTAAAAGCTGTTGAAAGAAAAAAGGAAGTACATGACAGATTCCAGGTTTTGGGAAACTTCCAGAATTATTGGGAAATACCTATAAATGAAGCAATTTAAAGATGTGATGGATATTATCAAAGGGATGAAAGCTGACAAGAAAGGAGAACAACTGGCCAGGATGAATTAACAGAATAGCAAAGACGGTGAAATGAAAAACATTCTTTAAACAAAAGTTGAAGGGAAAAAAAAAAAGTTAAAGGCAAGATAGAAAGAAATAATGAAAGTAAGGTAAAAAAAATAGATTACAGGGGATATCTATAAATGTTTGAAATTAATGGAAATACAGAGAATGTTTTCGAATACCAGATATTTTTCTTATTTAATATTTTAATAAGCTACTCGCTTCTGGTTTTAGTTTTTTTTCTTAATAATTACAATATCAAATTGTTGAGCTATTAAAAATCATCGTTTGTTACAATATTGATTACTTCAAAAGTTTAATATAATATACCGTTGGAATTTTAATCTAAGTTTTTATGTGATGGGAGTATTATGTAACATTTAAAAAACTTTAAATAGTCTGAGAACTACTTGACATCGAATATTTTTTCACATACAAGTGTATCCTATAACTTTTTTCAGTTTTCGCTAGATATATTACAAATCTTTAAGAATTCTTTCAATAGGGTTGTTGAAAATGAAAATACGCTGACTCTCAGAACTAGTTATAATGATATAAAATCTGGATAAAAATCTTAAAAGGCTGCCATCATATTTGGAGTACTACGACATGTTTTCAAGAATTTACTGACTAATTTTATATAAAAGGCATCATCTATATTTTTGTAGCAACGAGTTTATGTAATATTTATAAGTTAATATAATTTGAGTTAAATTATGCCGTATAAAAGGGGTTGTAATATTTGAATAGATACCTCTATGATTTTCTTATTCCTAGCACATAGAAACCGTATAAGAGGGGATTTGCGATAGCTTTTAAAAAGAGTTTTTACTTTTTAACATAAAGAATATTTGAATCTCCAAACGGAGAAGAGTTTCAGTATGAAGTATCTTTGAAGAGGAATACATAAATGACCTTAAGAGTTTTAGAAACCCAAGCTTTCAAAGTAAATATGAAATGAACCTTTCATATCTACATTTGTAGGTAGAAAAGTACTAAAAATTATTATATATTTTCTTAAAATACGTAATGTTATAGTAGAAAAGGAGACTAAATATTTTTCAATTAAATTCTTTAGGAAATCTTTACCAAATGTTTAACACTCAAAACTTATAGCTAAAAATGTTTTAGTATTAATTTAAGTTCTATTATAAACCATGTACTTAAAATATAAAGTATGCACCATTTTTCTTACTGTAAAACGAAATGGTAATCGTCTTCAATTGCACTTAAATTAACGTTTCATGGAATTTGGATCTCATTATTCCATTTAAAATAGAAATCAATAAATATTTTAAAATTTCTTTCTACTTTTATTGCAAAGTAATCAGAATACGATTTATTGGATCTTATCTTCGATTAAAGAAAATAAATCCAATTTTGGATTTCAAGTATTAACGGTACTGATATTTCAGTATATTGTGTCTAGAAAGTTTCAATAAAATTGTTCTGGAAAGCTATCAATTGTTAATTTCAATGAAAAAATGTAACGGAAGTATAATGCTAGAAAATAAAACTGGAAAAATGTCGCTTACTATTCGTATTTTAACCGTTAAAACCATCACCAATTCAGAGTTCGTAATGAATGTAGTTTTTATTGCCGAAATTTTAAGTAGCAATTATACTATAAAATGGATCATGTAATATAAAAGAGCTTCTAAGTATTTGATTTGTTCGGATTCCATTTCTTCCTTAGAAATTCTACAAAATATTTCATCTTGTAATAATGTTCTTGCGGAAATTCAAAAGAATCTTAAAATTCTTAAGGATACAAATATATCAATGCAGTGCTTCTTTAACTTTCAAAATTGGAGACCCAATATTCAATCATAATTTTCATCGCGCCCCCTCGATGCAATATCAATGTTTTAAATTCAATAATACTATACTTCGATGCTACAACTAAAAAACTACTTAAACCTCTTAAGTATCACCGATGTATTTAAACGTCTCGCTCAGCCAAAGCGGTTGTTTCCCGGACGTATATATACGTCTTTGCGAAGTACGATCTTTTCTGTGCATTGCTATCCATAAAATTATTCCGAAGGCTTTGGAATGCATTAAAAGGATCTGGACAGTGTTTTCGAAGGATTTACTTTTTTCAGAGGATTTGCTTATTTATTCCCCTCCCCTTCCGCCAATGCATCACATACGAACGCCTATGTGGAAAACGGTGGCATTGGGGAGTGAATCGCGTAACTTTTAAACGGCAGCTACGGGATTAATTATAAATTGAACAAATCATCGAGATAAATGTTAATTTTTGTATATAATTTTATATTTGACAAGACTGAGGTCACTGGTATTTATTAAACTTGTTCTTAACTTAGTATTGTTAAGGTATGTGACTACCTTTTCGGAGACCTTTTTTTGAAATATACAAATTTTCAACTAAATAAACATGTTTTTTTATTTGAAATGGGGCATAAAACAAGGAATTCAAGTACAATTTCCACAAAATTAAGAATAATTTTGGATATATTGCGAATTTTGAGTGAAATTTTAGTGAAAAATTGCAGTGTTGCAAATTTACCCAATGGTTGCCAAAACTTTCACGTTAACGTCCTATGCCCAATCAGGTGGCGAGCAACCTCCTCGGAGCCTCCAAACACATATACGGCCATCAGAATACTGCAAGCAGAACCGGGTCTCATCTGAAAAGTTTGTCATTCTGCGTACCTTACCAGCGGATACTGGGCATGCTGTGAACATGCCCATTTCCTGACCAATGGCCCATTATGTGGTTGTACGGTGTTTCAGGACTAACCTCAAAATTTATCTGTTTTCTTGAGTGTTAGTTATGGGAGGGCGTGGAGATTCTGCATACCGTTCAGTATGGCTTTCAGCAACCCATTGATTCTATATTCTCATCACAGTGCTTGGAATTTGATCAGTGCGACGATCAATATCACGGAATAATATAGTCTCCATCGGCAACGACCCTGCCTTTATCTAATTCTTATACTTGTTGGTAATCATTTCTTCTTATTCAAGGCATAACACGATATTCTGAGCAAACTCCGACCTTATAAAAAGCTTTCCGAATGAGAAATCCATTAGCACAACTTTTTTTTATGCAGTGCTTCAGATGTCGTTTCTCTCCCCTTCGTCGTCTGAATGAGCTGAAATACTAATCATTTGCATATCTCAACATCTTCATCCTTTCATGTGAGTCTGATGTTCGTCAGATCACTACTTCCTGGGGTTGAAATTTTATTTTGTGTGTGACCAGCATTGTACTACACAATTAATAATACATATTTTTCTGATGTGTTTGCGTAGATAAAGTGGGTTGTATTCATTGATTTGGGAATGAGATTGTTACCAACTGTTTTTCCCTTCACAACAGAAATGGATTTTTTTAATCTCATATTTATGAGACACATCAAAATCTCCTAGTATAAAACTTCTATTTAATTTTTTGTTTGTTTTTGTTTTTGGTAATTGGCTGCCATTGAAATTTCTCTGCGGAAACAAGGTGTTTATAATTGTAAAAGTTATATATATTGTTTAGCTGTTTTGACTATTAAAATTTCAATATCATGATGAATTTGTGAAAAAATCACTTCGCACTTAATTTTTATTAAATCATCGTCCGATTTATGTTTTTGTCTATTCTATCAGTGCGGAAAATTATTTCTGCTAAGCACCATAAATACATATTTGGGTAATAATCAAACTTCTTAAGATATTCGAATGCTTAAAAGTTAGAAATTTCATGCCGAAAGGATATTATTTCTTGCTTTTAACTCGCCCTATATTCCTTTAAGATAATTGCATGTGGATATACAGGATGTCCCGAAACTTGACGATAATCGGGCACGACGTGAAAGGTGGGGTCATATCTGTTCTGCGAAAAATAAACAAAAAAAAAATCTCTTTACACTTTTCTAAGGAAGGATAAGCACGTTTTTGTAAGTGCGGAAAATTGACAACCACCGTCACACCACTAGCTTACTGTGACCATAAATTTAACAATTTTACGATGATCTTTTTACTAACGTTTTCTTTTATACCCGAGTATTTGTCGCAGCAACAAATCACAGACAAAATGGTTTGCCGATTTTCTTAAAATTAACCTTGTTTGTGTGAGTCGGAGTTTGAGAAAAAGATGCCACCTAACTTTGGCTCTACATAAAAAGAAAACTATTGTGGTCACAACCCCAAGCCAAGTTTCTCAAAACTTGAATACCAATACAGAACTAAAAAGAAAAACTAATAGACCAGAAATACGAATAATGTGCAAGAAATAAAAAAAATCCCTAAATAAGTTAAATTTCTTCTAAGGGAAAAGTAAAAAAAAAAAGTGTCTTAGAATACGGACGAAAATGTCATTTCATTAAATCATTAGGTAATTAATGCTGTACGTTCATAAATTATAATCAGAATGTGTGGGAATCCTGGATCTATTAATATAATTCAGAGACCAATAAGATGAGCATGGAGTGGGAGCATAGTGACTCATATTCCTCCCAGAAAACTTAAGTGCAGAAACCTTCCAGCAGTTTGTTTTGAGGGGTTGTTGTGAAATCGTTTTAACAGGCTATTTGAAGACAGTATTGTTGATAATGCCTTCTGTGTCAGACGGTGTCAGATCGAGGCCTACGAAATTCATTGGGGCAAAGGGCTAGAAAAATGCCTGTCGTTAACCCGCGGTCACTCGCGCCTGTTTTTCTACCGTCGTTACTTGCGGGGTGTAGAGAACACCCCAAACTCTTAACACGTGTATTTAAATAAGAAAATTTTTTTAAGTCAATTATGATATATATTTATGAAGTATAAGAGGTTTTTGTATTATACAAACAAAATTGTTAAATTTATTGCATTTAAATGAGACTAGCATTAATTTAAACTAAACCTACAAAATTTTCATTTTAAAGTACACAATTTTATATTTTTTCATAAACCACTAGTAAAACGTATTACCAGTAATAAATATACTTTATAATTAATGATAAGGATAGTAAAAAGTAGAAAAATAATATTTAAATCATTTTTCAAACATTCAGAGCAGACTGTACTCATATGCTTTAAGCACATATTTTTCTTACATTGAAGACAAAAACAAGTCATTTTTACTTCTTTTACCCGTGAACAAACAATGCAACGCTCCCTTTTATAGTGGATTGATACTCTTTTTAATATATTCTGTGTCAGTAAAGCTTCTTTTGAGTGTTTTGTTAATGTTTGGGAAATCCGATCTCTCATATCCCACAGTGGCTGCACAAGATCCATTCTAACTCCTCTAATAATATTGAATGTTTCATTTATTTTCAGGAAGAACCGAATGATAGACAAAGGAAGCATTAATTCCTGCGGTATTAAGTAGATGATAAAATATTCGCAATGGCCAAAGGTTACATATTCGCGATACATAATATATACTGCACATTTAATTAGTGGAATCAACACCACCTGTATTATAAAAATTTACGATTTCAAGTTTCATCTCTACAACTTTGGTTACGAAATCACGCAGTCATCGAATTCACTTAGTTCATTTTTTTCAATCTGTTGATACAGTATCTAATAGACGACAAAGTCGCTATTTCTCCCTTTCCCATGGAGTTTTGTCATAATTTCTAGAAAATATTTTGAAATTTTTAAAAAAATTGTATTTTACAATTATTTTATAGAATTATATTATTTTTATACCACATTTATTGAAATTTTAAATAAAATATTCATGCATATTAATATATTTGAAAAAAAAATGTAAGCGGAAAGAGTAAAACGTACTTTTCCGTATAGATGCTTCGAGTACGAAAATATAACTCAATTACTCGCGGGGTGTTCTCAGCACCCCAAATAAACTTTTGAAGGTTGTTACATTCCAATCGTTCTAGCGAGATTGATTACATCAGGTCTGAAGGTTCAATGACCTAAAATGGGCAGCTACAGAAAAAATCGTGGCTCTGCGCATTATTTTTAGAATTGTAGGAGGCTTTTCTTGTTGCTGGGGTGTAGAGAACACCCCGCGCGAGTGATCGCGGGTTAACATTAGCTTTGTGCACCATATAGGTTGCAGTACGATTTGGCTCAGTTCCACCCCAATTTTGGGGGAGAGCACCCTGGTGTTGGACAGGGGCCTCTCAACTCTTTTTCCATTTCTCATTGCTCATGGGTGGACGGCTATTTTAAGTACCCCCATATCGCACAGGTACTATATATTTATAAACATTCATGCTCTCTCCGGAATTCGAGTGAAAGAGTGAATATTAACGTCGCACTTTTCAGCTACACGAGGGCTTTTGGCGACGGACCCCGTAATTTTGAACCATGGCCAAGTGACGTGGATGACACCTGAGCTTGCACCCCTTCTCCTATCCTATTTACCACTCCACACCTCGGGAGGACGTTTTAGTTCTCCTCAGATTTAGCATATATCTCTGTCCTACACGGCAGGTCTTTAGTGGTACTGGGCTTGAACTCGTGACAAATCCAGTCACGCTCCGATACCTATATCACTCGGCTACCGCGGCCTCCTCCGGGATCCGAACCCAGGCCTATGGCACCGCAGTCAGCGTCAATAACCACCTGGATGGATGAATGACTGGAAATATTGTTGACCCATACATACATGGCAGAGTTGAACATATAGATGATCAAGAAACGGCGTGGTATGATCTCTCTCTCACCAATGTTGTCCGTCTCCTTTCAAGAGAAACGCACTTATTTAATCATCTCGAGGTGGGGTTGAGGAAAGAAAATGCACAAATTTGAAATTAATCCACACACATCCTCTGTTATTCTTATCTCATCGGTGTGAAGTGACTTTTCTTAATTCCTGGTACTCAATCATTATTGGGGGTGAGTGAGTGAATATTAACGTCACACTGTTAATCTAGTCAAGGGCTTTTGTCGACGGACCGCATAATTTTGAACCATGGTCAAGTAACGAGGACGACACCCGAGCTTACACCCCCCTCTCCAAACCCCTCACCACGGGAGGATATTTGAGCTCTCGACAGATTTAACGTGCATAAATCCCCTACACGGCGGTTCTTAAGTGATACTAGGCTCGAACTCATGACACGCCAGCCACGATCTGATACTATGACCACTAGGTCACCACGGCCAGATCATTATTCGAGGAGCGATCTAACAATAAAAATGACGTCTTCCCGAGGTGAAACAAGGGTTTTTGCCCAACCTGTGGGATTCTACAATAATAGATTTCAAAAGATCAAGAAACACTCTGAAAAAAATGGTGACTATATGGAAATTTTTAAGAATAAAAAATAAAAATTGAACTTTTATCTCTATTATTTGCACCAATAATTAAACCTTAAAGATATATTTCCTTCATATATTTTATTTTTGGTTTTATCAAGTATAAATCGACAATATTTGAATTTTTAGTTATTGTGGAACTCTTTTCGATTTATTTCACATTAAAGCTAAAAAGTATCGCACTAACACAGAGCGATTAACTCGTACAGCCTCTTTCATTCCTTTATTTTTACATTCTGCCAGAATAAACATGATTCTCACAAAATAGTTGTAATAGCACTATTTAGCATTATAAATGAACATTAACAGTTACATTAAATAATGACACTATTTATGCGTGTCAAGGAACGATACAACAACACTTTTACTAGTATATTTACATGCGCAATTTACTTTCGAAATTACCATAGTATATAGCTTTCGTTTAAATACAAAGCAAAAATGCAATTGTTTAATAGCGTCATTTGTAACATTCCACGATTTAAATCGCTCTAAATGATATTCTTATAGCCTAACATTAATCAGGAATCGCCATAACAGGTTCCATTCAGAATTGCAGACATTATACCAGATGGCGTGATTTAGGTTCGCCTTGCGTTTTCAATGATATTTGTCTTCTAAGTACTGCCACACTGTTTTCATTTAACAGGGATAAAATGAAACAATATATCCCCTTTCCTTTTGGACAGAATTTTAACGTTCCTTTAGTGCAGTAGGATCTACTTGAAATATAGTAGTTTAGATCGATATTATCGGTTTTTATATTTAGAAGGAAAAAAAATTTTAAAGGGAAATTTTATGGTAATTTCTGAATGAACAGATAAATGTACATGTCTTATCGTTCTTTTAAAAATGTTTTCGATACTCGGCATCATATTAAATTAAAAAATGCATTTATTTAAAATTTGTAAATTTATCATGTTTTACCATGTTTCTTTATAAAGAAAGACGTAGAATTATCTCAGAATATAGAAATTAATCTTCTTTCTTCTTCAGCAGAAAAAATATCTTCACACATACAATTAAGATATATACATCAGGTGGCGATTTTTTTCGGGTTCCAAAAAAATTGCTACCGAAAAAATATTTCTCGGTTTATCTATGAAGGGGAAAAAATGAAACAAAACATTAAAATTTATGTTGAGTTCTTCCACAACGGAAATGAAGTTTAATTTTGGACTTTTTTTTTGTAAAAATTTAAAGTAATTTTTATTAAAGAGAAACAGGTATATTTTGATACTTTTTAATCTTTGTTGCGATGAGAAGACAGCTATTAAATAATTAGAACGAAAAAACAAACATCAGTTACATTGAACAGTTTCTTTCGTATTAAGTTTTTCAAAAGAACCTACTGTCAAAATTAGAGTACACGATAAAGCGGTAGACGGAAAAAGCTTGGATTGGATTGAATCGACGTTGCGGGGTGAAAAAGTGGCCACAGTAGCCGAGTGGTCAAGGTATCGGATCGTGGCTTGCCTTGTCCTAGCAAACCCAAAAAAAAAAGACCCCGTGTGGGGGCGATGCACGTTAAATCTGTCGAGCGAAACGTCCTCCCCTTGGTGTGGTGTGTTAATTAGAGGGGGGGTGCCAGCTCGGTGTCGTCCCGTCATTTACAATGGTTCAAATTCGTGGTCCGTCGCCAAAAAACCCCCGTGTAGTGAACAATGCGACAGTCAATCAATCAAAGCGAGGTAAAAAAACAGTGATTATTACATGTTGCATTGTGTGAATTGCACTATTCAGTACTCACTTATCAATAATCATCGCTTGTAAAAAAGATACTTTTATTTTCAGTTTTAAATTAACGAACAAAAATTATGTCTCTTTATTTTTTTGTTCGAAAATTCAACCATTTTTTTGGCAATATCAAATTTGAAATTATTATTTTCGAATCATTTTTTTTTGTATCTCAATACTATAGGGCATCTCTTTCGTATAGGGATGTTCTGATTATTAATATTTTTAGATTCTTAAGCAAAACTGCGTTATCAGTCGCATACTTGTTTCATTAATAAAATTTATTTAGGAGCTCTAGTTAAACCGAAAAATTAAACTAGTGATTGATTGATTGCTGATTAATGGTTAAGCAATAGTTAGAATATTGTCAAAGGACTTTGTAGCTTTGAACAACGGGGATTTGCTGAGATTGACGCTGGAGTTGGTACTTTTCTAATCTTTTACATCAGAGGTTCTTAAACTGTGGTTTACGGAACCCCAGATGTTCGTAGAACCTTTATAGAGCCCCACAAATATCTTTCATTTAATGTAAAAATTTTCCTCTTTTACAGACTTTTCCTCCTCATGGACTGGAATAGATCCTAGACTAGACCACAAATTATCCCCAATGAAAACTTTACTAGAATATGTATTTCATTCACGAATATTAATTCAGTTTTTTTATTGTTTGCAACTACATAACCATTATTATAACGTAATAATTTCAAAAAAATATACAGCAGAAACAAATGAGCAAAGATGAAGAACTGGATTCATAGTCTTAGGATTATTGAGGAACTTTTTAGTCACTTAGTCATGTCTTGGGAGGCAGAGATGGAGGGTTCAAATTCTTAGTGTTTTAGGATGTCCGGCTGACACATAAAGCGGTGGGGGATTAAAAGTTTAAGAATCACTATTCTGCATTATTAATTCCCAAAATTGTTTCTACGGGACTCTGGGAGTCCGTGGAAAATTAAAATTAAATTTAACATTAGGGGGTCTGCAAAAGGTTTGATATAAATCAAAATATTTGTAACCCATTTCCATTATTTGGAAAGATAAAATAAATTAGAAAAATAGTTACGGGTTAAAAAATAAATTAGAGTAAAATTTTAGAATAAAAATGTTTAGATAGTTGGACACACACACATAAAAAAAGTTTCAATAATAACAAGGGTCACACGGTTGAAGTTCAGCTAATTGCTGTTGCGGTCATCTATTCTCGTTTTAATAGGAACGGAATTTCGCTGCTATATGCCAGGTCGCGGTAGCCTTATAGTGAAGGTAACGAACTCGTGACTGGCGTGTCATGAGTTCTAGCCAGTACCACTGAAGACCCGGCGTGTAGGGTAGCGATGCACGATCAATTTTTCGAGAGCTCAAACATCCTCCCGCTGGTGTGGTAGTTAGGAGATGGGGTGCTAGCTTAGGTGTCGTTCTCGTCACTTGACCATGGTTCAAAATTACGAGGTCCGTTGCCAAAAGTCCTCGTGTTCATGAACAGTGTGACGTAAATATTCACTCACTCGCCGCTAAATGCAGTAACTTGTCTAAACTACGACAGTTTAAAAGAGTCGTACATTTATTTAATCAACAATTTAATTTTGTTTTGTGCTTGATCCCGATATGGGAGGTAAATGCAACAAATGTTTCTTAATTTTGAAACAGAGAAAGCAGTATTATTCTTTGTGTATTGTTACGAAAATACCTATGGTTCACCCATTTCATAGGAAAAAAATGTATTTCTTTATTTAAATGTGTGTGTGTGCAAAAGTTATAATTTGAATACATATTATTTCAGTTGTCTTTCTTTACGCGCGTTATTTGTATTATTTTTTACTATTTAGAATTAAAAGTTAAATTTATAAATTTTTTTTATTATTATTCATTAAAATCTAGTTGTGGGGTCATGGAGTTTGCATTGAAATAAACACTAGGAATTTCATGGTCAAATATTTGGAAAATAAAAATGTCCATAAGTTCAGTAAGTTTGAGAATTACTGCTCTAAGCCAACCCAAAGTGAAAAGTATGAGCTTTCAGTGGCTTAACAATATGTCAAATGGATTTTACAACAACAAATCAACACAAAAAACTTGGGTCACAAGTTTGCAACCACATGAATACACATCTATTGTAATCGTGAAAAAAAATCCCGAGAGAAATTATATGCTAAACAGCCGAGATTTAAATAGTGCATGAATAATCATGTTTTATGATGTAGGGAGTATTTTGAAATGTAATTAACTTGGCTTGTAAAAATTCTTTCACAATATATCACTTGAGAGTTTTCCGATGCGAAACGACACGTGCCGAAATTCCACTTAAAATCGAGAAAACTTTCGCTTCAAAAATCATTAACACAAGCGGCTGAGATCGTAAATTTTTACTCCTACTTCTTTTACGAAAATTACATCATTTGGAAGAGTATACGCTTTTGAAACTACTAGTTAAAATGTGATTAGAGTGATGAAAAATACTTCGGGAGAAACTTGAGCGTGTAGGAAACATTTAACTATTTTATAGGTTTATAGATATGTGATTTTTCACGGTAATAATCTCATGGTTAGATAATAATCCTATCAAAACACTTTAATGAAATAAATCAAAAAATATTGTTCAAAATAACAAGGCATTAGTTTCCAATCCCTGGTCCATGGATCAGATGGCATCGGGCCGCCCAAGTAACCTTAAATTATTTCCATTTTATTTACTGTAGTGTATTTCTTTCGGTTTTGTGCGACTTTATATTAATTTTTTGGCGTATTTATTTTGAAAAATCATGTTTAATATCAATTAAATTTAAATTATTAAACTAAAGTAATCTAAAATATAAGCAATCAAAGTCCCCCCCTCTCAATGGCCCGCTGTAAAATTATCAAAATTTGACGGCTTTGTAGTGATAAAAAGATTTAGGAAGCACTGCATTAGGGTATTTAAAATCATAATGTATTGTAAAAAAAAATCTATTTTGAATTACTGATATAGATTTTCTTTCATTTTACTAGTCATGAGATAAGATCAGACTGATCTTAAGGAAAATATTTTATCAAATATGCCTAACTTTTTTTTTTACGTTTGGTAGATACAGCCTTTTAAAAATAGTGTAATAGAACACCACGCAAAAAAGGGGGAAACAATTTACAGGGTATCAAAAAATCTTGTAAGCAGAAATATTAACTTTATATAATCCAAAAAACTGTAAAATAATAATAATAATAATAATTTTAAATCAACAGGATAAGTTTTTAGATTTTTTGTGTGTACTTACAGTTATAAATTTAACATTTATTATATATAAGTGTTTTTTAATAAATTTTTCATTTATTTTAAATTTGCATGTGTGTTTGAGTTAATAGCTAAAATAAAATAAATTTAAAAAAACCCCTTTATATTTTAACACACACACACAAATAATAATCATAATTAGGTGAAAAATTGGCAACTGACATAGAACCTCACTTCGTGAATTTGAAGCATATTGTATTTAATTGTCCTACATAAAATTTTGAAAAAAAATAGTTTGAGCCACCAAGGGGGAATGAAAATGTTATATTAAAAATACTTCAATCGCGACTAAAACATTAAAAAGAAATTTTTCATTGTATAATATGCTTCAAAAAGTAAGCTCAATATTGGTGAAAGCAGGCGTAGACTGTAGCAAAAACTAAATTGGGAAGCGATTAACTAAACTATTTATTGGCAGTTAAAAAAGACAATAGTCTCCTGGTGGTTATTTAGAAACGTTTATAATTACTGAATGAAAATGATTATGTAGAAAGCCCAAAGTCCTATTTTAAGGTCCAATATAGATAAATATGCATCTAAAACAGGGGTAGAGGTAATTGTTTTGACTTGAGTGTTACATTGCGGAGGTACCGGTATCTATTTGTAAAATGATTGTATTCATTAGTTAACTTTGCATCTCAGAAAATGTATAAAATGTACCATAAAAGCCAATTAATATAAGTTAAATAGAATATAGTGACAGTTTTGTTCAATATATTTATAGTGTTAAATTTCATATCCCTAGCTGCAAGCGCACTTAATTTTAGAATCAGTTCAATAATTTTATAATTAAATGCTCCTTATCCCACTTTTCTGCATTTTTTTAAAATCAGGAATGAGTTTGTCTGTTGAAGTTTCCATCACAGCCTGCAAGTGAATGGCAATCAGCTTGCATTAATATTTACCCTTATTGATCTTCATGCAAGGAAAATATATGGGTTGATAGGAAAGTAATTTCGTTTTCTCTCGATAGAGGATTTAATTATATTTTTTCACATTCAACTTCACACTTAAGCTGCATAATAATTATATGTTTTAAGAGCTGGCATAGCAAGGCTTGCTTGTGAAAAAGTCGATTGATTCTACGCAGTAGTTTTTGGTTGGTGCCTTTTCAAGCATGGAGAATTAAAAGCAGCATTTTCGGCAGTAAGACCCCGCTTAACGCGGGGATACGTTCCATCAAAGTAGAGCTTAATGCGAAACAGCGCTAAACGAGGCTATCTTAACATGTAAATAATGGAGTTAGGGAAAGATGGATAGAAAATTGGTTAGGTATTAAATTTAATAATTATGTTTTTTTTAATAAAAGTAAAACCAAACATTTATTTCTTACAAAAATAAAAACAATACAAACGAATATATACATATTATATAAAAACAAATAAATTTCTAAGTCAGTCAGATCATTCAATCTATTCTGTGTTTCCAATTTTCTGCCTTTTTGTCAAGAAGGCATCTTGTTGAAGTTGCCAAATTCATTGCAGCACTAATTTGAGATTCACGTTCACCAGAATCTAATCTTCTAATCACTTGCATTTTAGTTTCCAGTGAAATTCTTTTTCTGGTTGCTTTCTTTTCTTGTTTTTCATTATCACCTATGATAAAAACTAAAGATCATAATATTTGTCTTTGTATTAATCGTTATAGTATTATATAAATTTATACTTACAATAATGTCAAAAAATGTTTCAAATGATAAAAATGCACCCGCACAGCACCGCACCAAACAAGAAACACAACTACACTGTTTCGGGTATGTTATGTACATATTTTGAAACCTACAATTTCGGGGAATCCCCGGGTTGAAATAAAAGAGCGCTAAACCGCGAAATAGCGCTAAGCGAAACAGCGTTAAGCGGGGTCTTTCTGTATTTTACTTTTTTTACTATAAAAAAAGGTAAAAATGCTGTTCAAACATTAAAAAAATTAACCGATGTGTATGGAGAAGATGTATTGATGGTATTGCCAAAATTGGTTTGCAAATTTCGAACGTAATCAATTTGATATTGAAGATGCACTACCTTCTGGAAGAACGGTTGAAGCTGATAAAGACAAAAAAAGCGGCATTAGTTTGTAATGATCTTATCCTGGAAGTCTCTTCACATCATCTTGTCCACCTAAAGCTGTGGGAGGTAACGATGAATGACTAAGATTCTCCATGATAAAAAAAAAATCTAATTTATTATTATCAATTATAATATTCCAGAATAAGTAATCTATAAAAGGGAACCCTAGGAGTGATATAAAGAAAGTAAATACCTTACGTGAATAAGCGCACCAAAAATCGAATAGTTTAACTTTAATCAATCCTATCTCTATTAATTCTGGATTCACTAATTTAGTCAAGTAGGTAAAATCCATCCTTTAGTCAAGATACGTAATTCTAATTCTTCCCATTGTAACACTGCGTTGAGATGCTCCACCCCTTCTGTCCTACGATTAATAAACTCTAACTTTATATACTGCAACTAATTTGCTTCTCAGGGTTTCTTCTTGAGAGGGATGGCTGTGAAATAAACGCGAATGCTAGCTCAAAGATTCCCCAAGAGGATTAGTTGTTAAAAGTCGCGTAACGACCCGTCACAAGTTCATGCAAACTGGTGTATAATAACTCGCGAGATCACTGAGAGATTAAATTTATTGAATTCAATTGTTTATGACCATTTGAAAGGCCTAGATTTAACCTCAAAGCTTGACATATGGGTTCCTCATGTTCTCACGGAAAGAAATCTGTGTCGTGGCTCTGACGTCTGTGATTTGCTTCTGAGGCACCAAGAAATAGATATATTTTTGGAGAACATCATCAATGGGGAATAGAAATGGATCGTCTATGACAATGTCGAACGCAAGAGGTCATGGAGTAAAAGAAAATAAGCCGGCTCAAAGTGTTTCAGCAGCCAATATTCATAAAAAAAGGTGATATTATATATTAGGTGGGATTTCAAAAGAATCAGGTTTTCTTCGCTTTTACTGGACAACACACCGATTACTGTCATCATCTGGACAAATTGAGTGATTCACTTAAACTTAAAAGGACAAAAGCGATCAGAAGAAAAAGTGTAGTGCTCCACAAAGATAATGATAAATCTTTTACTAGTTTGATAACTCGCCAAAAACTTTTATCGCTTGAATGGGATACACTCTGCCACACCTACCATACTCTCCAGATCTGGCATCATCTGATTATTATTTGTTCCGGTCTCAACAAATTTTTTTAGATGTTTAAACTTTTACTTCAATTGAGAAGGTCAAAATCCCTGGATCAGTTTTTTGCCTGCAAAGAACAAATATTTTATGAACGTAGAATCATGCTACTGCCAGAAAGATGCAAAATATATTGGACAGGAATGGATAGTACATAAAGTAATAAAATAATTATTCACTGTATGAAAATTGTATTTTATTTCACACACACACAGAAACAAAACGAACTTACTTTCCGAACAAATATATTGACCAAAATACAGACTTGACCCAAATAGTTGATCAAATAGAGAGAACATTTTCTTTCTATTTGTTTTTCTGAGTGCCTCAGTGGCCACAAAAAAGCTCTTTGGGGGCCACTATTTGCCCTCTCCTGATGTAGAAATTATTAAACAATATCTGAATCTTAAAGATTTAAATTAAGGGCTTACTTCTGTAATTATGGTAACGAAATAATTTTATTCTTCCCCTTAATCAGTAAAACCAAATCTTATAATCAAACTGACCAAGACTGAACAATTAGTATAATTTAAATTGTTTGATTTGTTTCATTTTTCGAACTTCTACATTGTACTGCGTAAAAGCTTTGCGATCACATTTACAGTATTAAATTTAATTCAATGAGTTGATTCTTCCAAACTATGAGCCTGACGGAATTAAAAGAATTTCCCAAAGGGTTTTAAGCTGGGATATCTAACTAAATTAGATTTATATTTAAAAGAAAAAAATAATAAAGCAAAAAAAGTAGTGATTGATAAACATTTTTAAGAGTTTTGTATAGAGGTATCTAACGAAAACACACACAGATTGAAAATTCTCATTTGGTATCTTGACTTTGCAGAAAAGAAACCTGATACTCCCCCCTCCCCACACAAACTTTGAAAAACTTGTGAGAATCTTAAAGTCAAATAGTTTTCTTGGATGGTATAGCTATCAGTTTTCTGCAAAGAGCGATATTTAAAATTGAACTTGTAAGTTAAAATCTTTTCTTTATAATACGTTTAAGTAACCATTAACAAAGACATTAGGAAGCTGTCAATCATATAAATCTATATTTTAATTGGGAATAAAAAAAAAGCTCCAAGTAGTTCTTTTTATCGAGAATAAATTTCTCAAAATACTAGTCAAAAAGTACATTTTTTGTTTTTCGTTTAGTATTTTGATCAGCAAGTAAGATATATTTTTATAGGTGCAGGTGTTGTCACAATAGTAGAAACACCTGCGAATAAAAGTATCAGTTTTGAATGCGCTTCGTAAGCATTAAAGTATAAAAATAGCTATCAGTTATATATATAGGAGAGTTGGGGCAAAAAGTCATGGCAAATATTTCTTTTCTTGAAAATACCAGTCCGGTTGGAAAATATGACATATACAGACGAAAGGACAAGGTCTTAACTACATGCGTGGACAATGCATAGCACTGGAATATTGTAACACACTAATTTATTACGGTAGTATATATACAGGACAATATGGCCTTTACTGTGCAAAAGAATGTCAGCACAGTACACATAAAATTGACATGAGAAAGCTGGGCCTAAAGACCCTCAATGTAGTCCCCTGCTACTGTCACCACACACTGCCAACGGTGAGGGAGGCGTTGAATACCATCAGCCTCAGCATTTGCCGCAGCATGTATGAATCGGGTCTCCTGTTGGTGCACAGCATTATAAATGTCCTTTTGTGTTGAAAGTCACCTACCATGTATTGGTTCCTTAATCTTAGGAATGAGATCAAAGTTACAGAGCGAAATTCTCCTTTGGCGAACGGCTATTTTGATGTAAGCGCGCTTCTCAACACAGGTTACTTCCATCTCACACGACACTCACCAGCTGACTGATTTTACAGCCCTTGCTACACTACTACCAGCTATCACAGATCCATGCTTGTTCTGCATACACACTATGTCTGCAGAACTTCCACACGTCACATATACATTTGTGTTCTTCACATATCTACAAGAAAAAAAAAATAGTTGCCATGACTTATGCCCCAGTCCTCGCATATAATAGAAATGCATTTACTCCGGTTGTATGTGATAGTTTTTGAAGCTCTGAAAGTCTGGTTTTTTTCAAAAGCGTAAAATGTCGAATCTCTCAGATTTCCAAAGAAGCTACATTGTACGAGCTCGTCTTGCTGTAGCAAGTGTAACTGAAACATCTTAACTTCTTGGTGTCCCTAGAGGTACGGTGTCTAAAGTCATCACAGCATACACACAGCGCGGCAGGACAAGAACAGCAAAGCAAAATAGTGGTGAAAAGAGAAGATCAGTGAAAGAGTCGGCCGGGTATTGAAACGGAATGTATTATTTAAAGAGAGAGCAACGGCAGAAAAGGGGAACACCAAACTTAATCAGCATCTGGATTCTCCAATGTTAAAGTTTACAGATAGAAGGTACTTTCAAAAACAAAAAAAATTATGGCAGAGCAGCAATTCTCAATCCACTTTTCACAGATTTTAATTACAGATGTTTTCTACAGTGGTGTCATACTCACAAAATCTGGTCGATTGATAAGGGGAAGACTGTAATATGGTCTTACAAATTGTTCTGTCATAGCTTTCTTCTGTACCAAGTGCCTGAAACGAAGGAGCACTGGGGAGTATAGAGAAATTTTAGCTGACCAGGTTCACCCTATGATGCCAACTTTGTTTCCTGCAAAAAATGGATTTTTGCAAGATGATAATTCCATTATCCATGCAGCGGGACTTGTTTAATCATGATTTGATGAACACGAGGATGAAATTGCGCATCTACCTTGATCCACACAATTACCCGACCCAAATACATGGTGGTTTTGATTATGGTATTTTTACAGCGTTCAATAAGGAAATGATGTCCTTCACCTGCATTTCTCCTAGAGTTCACAATATCTCCATGAAGAATGGTACAATATCGCTCTAAACACTATTTAGAACTTGTATGAATCGATTCCCAGGCGAATCCAACCTGTACTATAGGCCAAAGGTGGTCATACAGCATAATAACAAAGGATTCTTAGTAATCTAAGGTGTTTCCATTATTTTGATATTAACCTGTCTGTATTAGACCTGTCATATGCAAATTCGAACTCTATAAGCAAAATCAATGTCCTCGTACATATGAAAAAAATAGATCTGTTTCCGAATATAAATTCCAGTAAATCAGCGAATGAGGATTTAATAAGCAGAACTTTATCAGTAATTCAATTTCACACATCACTTAAAATTTTTGAGTTATTAATATGTACATTTATCTGGGTGTGCTTTTAAGACTTTCTTTTTAATTTCTTTTCCAGTTTTTTTGAATATAGGAAACGGAAAGAAGTTTATTTTATATGTATTATAATGCGCTTTTGTACATCACCATGCTATTTCAAATTTTTCTTTTAAAAAGGATAGGATAGCTCTTTATGTAAAGTATCTTTTAGCTAAATGGTTTTTGCTTTCTTCACAGAAAGGGGTTGGAATATATTTCCTCTTTTTAAAAACTCCCTTAAAAGCCTTACTTTTTCTTTGTAACAATTTATTACTGTTAAAAATCCTCCGTTTTCCTAGAATAATTTATTTCACCTTCGATTAAATTTATCATTCACTAAATTCAAAAATAAAGTAAAATGTATACTTCAAAGAAATAAATTGGAAACATAACTTTTTTTAAGTTAAAAGCAAAAATAATTTTAAATTTTTTTCCACCCTGTTTTATATATAAAGATAAATTTATCATTTTTTTTTATGTTTGTCTTATTTTTCCTTAGTTGGACATCAGTGTTTGCCCGATTTTTATTCAGTAAGTTAAATAGTAATTTATATTATTATTCATAATTATAGAAAAAATTACGAAAGAATTTAAGATATCATTTACTGCAGTGTTTCTCAAACTGTGGGGACCCCCCCTGGGGGGGGGCGCGTAACCCTTCAAGGAGGGCGTCATCATATCGAAAATAAAAGGTTAAAAAAATTAATTTACTGGTATGAAGTAAAACAAAATACTTTCTGATATAATAAAAAAATACAGATTTACATTGATATGATATATATATATCATCTGGTGAAAAGGTCATCAAAATAAAAGATTCTACTTTGAACGCTCAAATTAGCTATCTTTGATCCTATAACTAAATAAAACAAAAATATTTTGTTTGCTTTGCTGTAATCCTACGATGAGAGATTTTTTTTATTACGTTTCTTTTTTAACCTAAAATGTTACTTTTGCTAACTTTCGAACTTACTGGTATGGTTTTCGCATCCCTTTTTTTTTATGGAATTTGTAAATTATATAATTCTGTTGCGCTTTTTTCACAATGTGAAAAAGTTTTATGATACATGGATAAGCATATTAAGCACTTTGAAGGATTAATTGGCCAAGATTTTTTTTTATGAGTATACTGAAACATATAATACAAAAATCGTTAATTCTGGGAAAACTGTTTGTTTGTTACCAATGATCTTGACAGAGATTTCTCCAATATGACAGTCTTAATGGGAGCTAAAATGAATTGATCATATATCTCCTTTTTTTGGGAGTGGCAAACGTTTTTTTAGAACCTTAAGGTACTCTTGTTTAGACCCAAGTTCCCGGCGCGACCACTTTTTTTCAAAAATATTTTCTTGAACATGCTGCATTTTCTCCAATGAATAACTTAGTGGTTTTAATTGTGATGTTGTACGACTGATTATGGTTTATAAATGTAAATTAGCAGAATATAAAAAAAGAATTGGGCATCTGTGATCTCTCTGAAAGGAAATTGAAGCTGATCAAACAAGGGAAACACTTGCTGAAATAATGCATATTAATCATGTTAGAGAAAGTAAATTTGAGAAAAGAAATAAACATGAAACGAAAGGAAAATTTTCAATAGCTACCTTAAGAACTTTATCAAGAAAATATGAAGCCATAAGTGTACCGCAAAATGCACTTCACCTTGTGAAAAAGACACAAGCTAGAAAAAGTTCAATAGGATATTTGTCAATCATCAAAGGACATTAAAACTACAAAAACGTGAACAAAATGTGACAGTATTTCTTGCAAATAACTTTCCTGTAATGTTAGCGAAAAGTGTCTGTGATTTGTGTCCTTTATTAAGGTCACGCACATTTGGAACAATTTAGTTCAGTTTTAATGGATATTTTCAAATTATGAAAGACAAATTGAAAAAACCCTTTAAATAGGTAAGTATATTTTCTTTTGTTAAACTATTCCACTGAAATTGTGATTTTTATCTTGTATATTGAAAATAATTATAAAAAAAATTGGGTGCATCACTACCCCCGACCATTAACGTTAGTATCGAGTGTACACCTGATCCCGGGCTAAAACATTTTGAAGTTTTCTCGCTTTAAATATTAAAAATATAACACAATTGTTATTCATTGGAATTTTATATTCTTGTTTTTATTTCTTAACATTTATTCTAAATGCTAATTCTGTGACGCTTAAAGTTACACTTCGTTCAAAACCGTTTATAATATGAGTATTCATTTCAATCAATCATTTTACATTTTTGTATACATTGTCATGCACTTGGTTTTACTCTCCTTACAATTAAGCTATTATATCAAGAATAATATATATTATCATTTAAAAAAACAAAAAAACTCGTGTTAAGAGTGAGTACTTCAGCTAGTACAAGAACAAGTTTAATAATTATTAGTGAATTCCATGGGCTTGTCTTGCAGAGCTAAGTTCTTCAAAGGAAGGCTAAAAATTAGAAATTGACACTCAGAGTTATTTTTGATATTTAGCTCAGATCTATATTTTGTCTTCAAAGTAGCCATCGCAGAAAAACCCGGATTCACAAGGTATGCTGTAAAATGGTAATAGTATACGAAATGTTTGTTTTCAGTGCAGAAAATTCAGCATCCACCTCTACCCAGAATTCAAAGAGTGATTTATTACAAAATTGCCCTTTAATTTCGTACTGGATGTAAAATCTATGAAGATTTTTTGGCGGTTGAGAGCCCTTCTGAAGTTTTTTTGAAATGGATCCCTAACCCATTCGTAACTTGCTATCAATTTGCCCTCGTCTGTATACTTGTTGATGCTTTATTATCGTTGAATGCTCGCTGCGATTTAAAAATATATCTATGATTTTGTTTTAATCCACTGCCTTAAATACTGAATACCGTGACCTACAATTAACGCATGAATTTTGAAATGTACATTCAAGAGAGACTCGGTATCTAATCGATTCGGCCAAGACTGACTAGAATTGTAAGAGGTACAGCAGTTTTACATGTTTTGTGCAGACGTCCGTTAGGTTACCTAGACTCACGTGAACGTTCGCGAGAATGCCAGATGTAATGGATATGATAAAGAGCAACACATAGATTAGGCTATTTTATATATATATATATATATATATATATATACATATATAATGACATTTGTACTTTTAGAAATGGATCTTGAAATAAATAAATCTTTAATTAAATATTATTTCTCAAACTTTTTCAATTTAAGTATTAGAGAAAGAAAAATAACATAATTAACCTATTACTTAAAAGTAATTTACTTAAAATATATATTACTTAAGAGTAATATATATAAAAAATTTAATACTTATCTTATTAATTTGAGCGGCTTATAATTAAGATCATATTATAGCTTTAGCTTCAAAGTACATTTTTATTACATTCAATATATTATTATTATTAATAATAATTGTGTCGCCAGTATTAAATTTTGAGAAGCATTGAAATAATGTTTTATTTTCTTATAAATGAACTCGTGCAAAGAGTGGGTACTTCAGCCGGTATACTTTTAATGTTTTAGTGTGTGTGTGTGTGTTGCACAGAGTATTTTATAACTAATTAATTATTACTGAATTAAGAACAGGTTTAATAAGTATTAGCGACTTCCATGGGCTTGTCTTGCAGAGCAAAGCTTTTCAAAGTTTTTTAGAAATTAACCCTCTGAGTTCTTTTTCTATATTTAGCTGATATCTATATTTTGTCTTCTAAGCAGCCACCGCATTTTGCAATATGTTCCAATTTAAAAATTATATAGAGTATGGAAAAATAACATAATAATTATCCTATTACTTAATTTTTTTTGCTTAAAAGTAACATATACAAAATTTAATACTTATGTTATTAATTTGTATGGTTTATAATTAAGATCGCGTATTGTAGCTTTAGCGTCAAAAAGTGCATTATTATTGCATTCAGTAATTTATTAATGTATGTATAAGGGGGCGATAAAAAATTTTGATTGAAAGGGGGTGCCAGTATTGAAAGTTTGAGAAGCACTGATTTAATGTGTTACCAGAAATACATTTACATAAAATATTGATTTGTAAGAAGTATTTCAAAAATACATTTTAAAATATAATTTCTTTGTAGAAGGTAAATTATACACAATATTTAAATGGTAATGTTAAGATTATTTTTAGGAGTAAAAAAATATTCCAAAATTACTTTCAGTATTGTAGTAATTGAAGAAAAACTCATTTTTCTGTACTAAAAACATAAAAATTACTTTCATACTTTAAAATACTGAATTGCTTTATTCTTTCATTGAAGAAACTGAACATATTTTGCACTTGCTTTCACAAATTGTTAAAGTAAATAAAAAACTCAAAACCCATTGCAATGTTTGTACCGGGTTCGCCAAATGCAAGCTTAATTTTTGCTTTTTTTCAGAAAAAAAAATTTGTTAATTATACTTGGAAAATATTAAACACTAAAATTGGACATTTCAAATTAAAATTTTTATTTTTATAAGTAAATCTTTTACTTCAAACGAAAATGAAGTGTTTAGACAGAGCGAGGAAAAACATTTTATTAGAATACACTTCAAATACAATTTAAAAAGTGTTTTCAATTTTGCTTTGAATGAATATAAAGTTCGGTGCATAAACCCCTATCTCCTTGTATATTCATAACGTAGACACTATGAATGCTACAGTAAGAAAAATTTTGGAACGACATATTGTTCCTTCATATTTACCCTATTGAATTGTTTGTTTGCTTTGCTTTAAACTTCAAAGTTACAGTGAATCCAAGAAAATGAATTTTTATAACGATATATTTTCTTGGCAGATAGAAAAATGAATAGTTCTGTTGAATCGATTTGTATTTTGTTATGTGGTGTCTTTAAGAATATATTTCACATTTTGTAATTATTTGTCGATTTGTTTCTACTTTTATAAGCTATATGCGTATAGCATCGAGAAAAGACCACAGCATTGTAAATAATTATATTGCTTACTGGACAGTGGTATTAAACTATTTTTTAACAGGTTTGCATGATTGGCTCGTAATTTAAAAACAATTGAAGATAATTTTTAAGGAAAGATCAGTTGCTTTGATGTGATATTTCTAAGGTTTTAGAGTTTTAAATTTGTCATATTCTTACTAAAACATTATCCTTGGTGTTTTCAACAGTGAATCATATTAGGCTTCTGTTCAAAGGCTCTTAGAGCAATACATGTTTTTCCTTCCATTTTTCAAAGAACTGAATTTTTATGTTTACGATTTTTTAGTTGATGGTTTTTTTTTTCATAGTTGTAATCATTTGATAAAGTACAAATTTCATTTAAAAGATAAAGAAAAATTTTGTATAAAATAAATAAAAATAATTATATGAGATATTGTTTTTAATTAACATATTTTTATTGCACCCACCTAAAAATTCTTCCTTAGATTTTACGTTTCAGTATAAGTAAATTTCTTATTACTTATATTTAACATTATTTAGCGGTATCTAAATAAGCCAGTAACAGCCTCCGGACAGGAGTGATCTCGTTTGTCTAGTAGTATGTTGCGCGGTTTCAGATACATAGGTCACGTGTTCTGCCCGCTAGATATAATTTGCCACATTGGTGACCTTGCTGAAAAGTAAAACACAAAAACCTTCTGACCCGTCGTGGGGGCATCTACCAGCAAGAAGAGCAAGCAAAGTCTTCAGACCCACTCGACAGCAAGCAAAGTCGTCACTCACTTGACGCAACAACTCAAGTTATCAGACTCACTTGACGCAACGGCAACAACTCCACACTCGCAACAAAAATATCTCGTTCGTTCGCCTCTCTTCCGACTCACTGATGGGAGAGAACTGTAGCAGTATCTAAATAAAAGCCAGTAACAACCTCCAGATAGAGGTGATCACTTTTGTCTAGTGGTATGTTACACGGTTTCGGATCCATAAGTCGCGCACTCTATCCACCGGATTCCCATCTCTACGAAAAGCCCTCGTGTAGCTAAACAGTGCGACGTTAATATTCAATCAATCAATCAATCAACCCATCGCTACGATTATATTTTTGTAATTATCTTTTATCACAGAAAGGATAAAAATTTACATTTCTTGTAATTACTTCAAAAGCTGCGTAATCAGTGCATGGTATTCTCTGGACGTAATGGCATTCCAGAAGCATGTAGACTCGATGTCCAAACGAATCAGAGCAGTTATCCGTACAAAAGGTGGTCTCATAAAATATTGATCTTGGGTTTCTAATTCATTTGCCAGTGAGTGTATTAGATGTAGTCAAGAAAATTAAGCAAAATCATACTGCGGACCTTCTAGAAATCAATAATGAAAACTCACAGCATGAAAGCGAAGAATTATTACTACACATCACTAGTTTAAATTTACCAGGAAAATATCCATTTGAAAAACTGAAGAAAATAAAAGAAATTATTTTAAGACTTCTTCAATGGCGCGACCTTGGTCTTCTCAAGAATTTTCCTTCAGAGCAGTTTTTTTTGTTATATCCCCCAATTATCATTTAAAAGAGAGTTTTTTTTCTAGGCAGTCAATCCACCTAAAAACCCTAGTTCTTGTTCCAGTGAGCTTGGTCATAAAGATTTTCGGTGCTGAACATTCCTTGTTTATTTTAATAACGTGGTCAACCCCTTTAGTTCCTTGGAATTTTATATATTTGACAATTTCTTGAAGGCACCATAGAGTTTTAAATTTGAGCGTCTGTGTCAAATGCCATCACTTGAGAACTCCACTTGAGTTCCTCCAGAAATGGTTCTATGAATACCACGTTCAAAGCCCAAAAATTGTTTACTTTTGCAAATTTCTGATGGTATGGAATATAGGTCTAACTAGGCATTTATAAATTAGTAGTTGAATTTTACTTTTAATTAAATTTGATTTTAAATATCTCCTCAAACCGCAAAAGCGTCCATTGGAAGCATCACTTCTCTGTATTTCAGATGTGATATTGCTATTAATGTTAACCTCAGAGACCAGATACCTAAAGCCATCAGCCTTTGTAAATTTACTAGTACTAATTTGAGAAAACAAATCGTTACCTACTGTTTTAAAAATATTGAACTTAAAATATTCTGCAAAAAAAAAATCTCAATTTTGGGGGGATATAGAAATAGTTTTATATATACCCTACAAGTTGAAATAAAGTTTTGAAGCATAAGTTCTGTGAAATTTGGATAAAGGTGTAACAAAAAACAAATTATTCCTATGTATTAGGAGAATATAATTAGTTTTCTAAAATATATAATTCTACGAATGTACTGTTGAAATGTACATCCAAATATGTGAGTTTTATAATTATTTTATGGCTATAAATTGAGGTTATTGCTTTTAAGATGTTTGAATTATATATCTTTCTAACAATTTTGTAGCTTTTCGTTTTGTTTTTCATTCCAAAAAAAAATTTTGGAACCTTTACTCCAAGCAATATTCACATGAAAGCTCCTAATGTTTCATTTACTGGAACTCTAAGAACTTTTACTAAAATTACAATAAAATATTAAGAAAAACATAATCACGAGGTTTCAGAAGTAATATATTGCCATAAGGCTCTGAAAAAGGACTGCAAAAGACATAAAAAAATTTTTTATATGAAAATCATGTAGTCTCCCAGAGATACGTTAAATCTAGGTTATCTCATAAGAGTTTCACAGTAAATTTTTATAAATGCACCTAAAATTTTATTATTCTTTCAAAAAGAAGAAAAATGAATAACAAATTATTAATTTCACAAAATGTTTTTATTGACGAAAACTAAACCTATAAAATTTTTTTTTTCAATTCAATTTTTTTTTAAATTTTTAAGATAGTAAACTGAAAAACAGTTTTTAAAATGGCTCTCGTTATACATTAAAAAAAAATGCTTCAGGTTTTAACTTATAGTTTGAAATGTACTTAGTGACCTTAGGAAAAAATTTGAGTTAGATTAACAAATGAAAAATGGAAACTATATATTACATTCCATTAAAGAAATAGTCATCATAACTTATTGAGACACACAATGATGTCTTCTTTAGTTTTTTTAGTATCGAGCCTATAACATTGTTCTAAAGTATTTCCTTTTACTATTTATTACAGTTTTCAGTCTGATGTATGTGAGTAGTAATGGGGGGCTTCCCGGGATTCATTAAATAAAAAAAAAATATTTCACGTAAAATTTCAATATTTTTTTTGTCATTTTTAGAAACCCATTTTTTCATGTCCCAAAAAGGACATGAACTATTCCTTCTCGAAGAATTGAAGAATCTAAATTATCACAAATGTTGTAACTTACCAAATATAAATACATTGTTCTTTGTAAAATTGAAAAGTTTAAAGATAAGTTTCATACTATGCAAGAAATAATTATAGTAAAAATCATAGTTTAGTTTAAAAAGTGAAAGTGTTTATATTAAAAATCATATTGCAAAATGATATACTTTTAAGATTCAACTTAAAACAATTTTCGAAGAATTTCCAATGCTTATCTCTAAAAATATCTTCTACTTTTATCAGTGATAACAAATATTTGCCTAAAATTTTAACAAAAACGTTTTTTTTAAATTACATAAAAAAAACAAAAATAATTTAATTCCCTTAAGCGGGAATAATTTTGCCCGAAGTATTAAAAACAAAAGCACCTTTTCTCTATTTCATATGACTAAGTACAATACTTAACGGAATGCGAAAATAGAAGAATTAAAGAAATTAATAGAATTTTCAATTTTAAAGTTTTCAAACTGTTTGTTTTTTAAATTTTGGCACAACACTTCAAATGTTGTTTTTTTAAGTACCCTTTTAACTTCAGAAGTCATAATGTTAAAAGAATTTCTTCCATATTTTCAAAAAAAAATTATGTTTGTACCTCTCTTTCAAACACGGGCTGATGATTTTGTGAGTGTGTGTGCATTTGTATGCACACACAATTTGAAGCATGGTGTAATACTACGTCTCCCATTGCAATCGAGACAGAGATAAAATCGACTTTTTGGGATTATCTTCATATTTGAATTGCTCTTCAAGCAACAAATTCCACATTGCGTTGCCGGTCCCTATTCATTATCCAATATTTTTAAGAATATTGATTCCTGCATTCAATGCAAACCCCACCATTCACAAAAACCCCACCTTCACCCCCAAAAAACCCGGATAGGTTTTCATACCATTAACAAAATGCACTTTAAAATCAGTAAAAAAATAAAACGTTTGGAACCATGTTTTTAAAAACCCATAAATGGAAAATTTTAATGATATTTAGTGTCATTTAGATTAGATACATGTAAAAAATTTTTTTAAAGGAAAACTTTTGAAAAAAAATTATTTTTTTAAATAAATTTTTTTTGGCAAAAGTTAATTTTTAAAATAACTTTTTTCAAAAATGTTCTTTTGTAAAAGTTTTATTGTATTAATATTTTGTTTGTATATGCCGGGGCCTTTTTACAGAGGCTCAGCTTGTTTTTTAAAAAATTCACATTTTTTTCGAGTTCAACCATTTAAAAATGATCGGCGTTTTTTCAAAAAATTTCCCCCCTCTGTTGTGAAAAACATGGAAAAAACGACTTCCAAGTTAGGGTTTAAAAAAATTTAGTTGGCCTCACAGAGATCAGACATGAAAAAAAAATTTTAATAAAACGAAGATTTTTCAAAAGAAACATTTGGAAAAAAAAGGTTATTCTGTTAATTTTGTCAAAATGGTTTTTTAAATATTTTTTTTGTAATACTATTCTTAACCCAATTTTTATACATTGTCAATCTGTTATTAAATATCATAAATATCACCCATTTACACTTTAAAATCACGGTTCAGAACGTAGTCGGATACCTTAATAATCTCTCTATAAGAATGAAAATAATGTGCTAATCAAAGATAGAAAGAAGAAAATATTAGGGCCTGAACAGCGGACGGGTAAACCGGTTGTGGCTAGCTTTCGGTAGCGCGTACGGTGGGTGTACTGTCAAACTATGCATTTAAAATAAATTATTTCAGTATATTATATTTCTGTTCAAACGAGCCCTACATTATAAAGAAGAATGAAAATGTTTTCAGTTTCCACACCGAATTTAAAAAGATCAATTTTTTCCCTTGAATTTTTAAAGTGAAAGTTTTATTTGTAACAGATTCCCTAAAAATGTATCATATAGCCAAATTCTATCTTTTTTAGTTTATTATAATAGAACCGATGAGTGAAAAGGAAAAAAAAATGGTGCACAATTATTAGACTTTTTTTTCCTTTTAATTAAAAAAAGTTATCAGCAACAATAAATGCTTAAACTATTTGTATTATCAGATTAATTTGTTTAAAGAACGAAACGATTCCAAAAATAGTTGAATATGTAACAAATTTACTTCCTTATCTAGCTAAAATATACATCGATAATTGTATTTTATGGATGGTTCGAATTCTATTCTATATACTTTTACGTTTACTACAATAGATAGTACCATGTTTTGGTCCTGAAAAAAATTTTTTAGGTATCCGAAACCCCGTTGAAAATGCCCAAAATTTTGGGTCAAGACAGATTTTTGTTTTACTTTCTTGAATAGATATGTCTTTTTTTTTAAAAAAACGAAAACTTTTTTTTGCCGACGTTTTAGGGTCAAGTTACAAAAAATTTTTAAAAAGGGTTAAAAAAACCGGGAAAGGGGGTTTTTTGTAACCACAATTGGGCTTTTAAAAATGCTCAAGATCTATTATGGCGAATCTGAAAAAATAAAAAATGTTACAAATGTATTTCTATATAAATTTTTTTAAACCCCTGATTTTTTGGTTTTTTTTTCTAGAAATGTATTAAAATTTTTTTCTTATTGTGTGAATGCTTTTGAGTTATGGCTTGTTTTTTAAAAATAATGGTCTCATAATGAATGTCACATTTATTAAAATTGTTTACTAAAATCTTTTTCTAAATTTTCAAATTTTAAAAAAAACTTTAAAAATTTTTTAGTACATTTTCCTAGATAAATGCATCTAATTTTTTTTTAAAAAAATTTTTTTACTAATAGGGGGTGTAGGAATGGATGTGCACGTTATCTCATATTTTATTTTCCCCAAAAGACGTAAGGAAGGAGCCCCCTTTGGGGACAAGGCGGTTCGAGGATAAAGAGACGACAGACGGACAAAAGGGACGATTGGGCGGAAGACAGAGGGCAACGGACGGGACGAGACAAAGGCAGCGACGAGACGCCGGGGTGGAATCCAACCACCCGATAACTTTTACTAAATTTTACCCCCTCCCTTGTAGAAAATTTCCCCCAAAATAAATGCATTTAATTTCCCAATCTGGTCGTTGTCACTCTCTGTATGGGGCCCTCGGCCTTTTTTTTTAACAAAACCCCCTAGAAAACCGAAAAAAAAGAAGAAAAAAAAAAAAAAAAAAGGACGATGCAAGAAAAGTGAATCTTTTCAACGTGTTTTATGGGGTTTGGATTTTCCTTCAATTTAATGTGCATTTCAAGTGTGTTATGTGTTTTGGGACATTTTCTTAAATTTTAAAGTGCATTTCAACGTGTTTTAGGGTTTTTTGACGTTTTTTCTTCAATTTAATGTGCTTTCCCAACGTGTTTTATGTGATTAGCCCTTTTCCCTTCCTTTTTCAAGTGTTGTGTGAAATTTCAAGAGGAAAATTCAGGATTGTGAAGTTCGAAAATTTCGCCGACATCAACATTTTCTTCAAAATAAAGAAAAACAAGACGTTGTGTGCAAAGGTTTTCCCGTGGGGTTTTATTTCCATTTTTTTAAAAAAAACCCCTCAGAGGGGCGTTGTGAAAGTATATTTTGAAACTGCTAAAAATTTGTGATACGATTTTTTTTTTAAACTTGTACCTGCTACTAGTGACATTTTACCCCAATTTTTATCCTTTCATAAATTTTTTTTTTTCTATGTTGAAAGGTTTTCCCTTATATCATTTTAAGAAAATAAGCAAATATTTGTATATTTTACTTTTTTTGGTTTTTTATTTAAGTGATTTATTATGTCTTATTTAACACTGAATGACACCCCATTTTATTGCGCAACTTGAAATTTGGCAATACTCAAAATGTAAAATTATTGTATTTTTGTTATTTTTAACGATCACCCCATTCAGTAGGATTTCAAAGGGAAAAATTTGGGGAAAATTTTTAGGGGGTTCGTACCAGACTTTGATATAGAGGACTACTCTCATCCGCCATTTTTTAAAAAAAAATTAAACCTACCTGATTTAATCTGTTTACCCAATTTTTACAACTAGAAAAAAAGGGAACTCCCGAAGAACTTTGTTAATAATTTTTTTGCTTTCACTAGCGGGTTTATCCACTTTTCAGACTAAACTCAATACACGAGGTGTAGAAGAATCCCCCCCGCGGGTTGCAAAAAATTTCCCCTTTGCTTTCCCCCCCTTTCCCTCCCAAGACAGGAAATGGGTGACGCCTCTTTTTCCCAAAAACGATCATGTGGCTTTTGTTAGATTTTACTTCAAACTCTTTCCGTTCTTTCAGTGCAGAGGGCTCATACAAAATTGAACTTTTTTTTTCTGATGTGGAAAAAAATTTCGTTTTATTAACCGAACAAAAAAAAATTATTTTTTGTAAAACGGCTTTTGACAGGAACTGAAAAAATTATTTATTCAATTTCAGCGCGGAAATTAAACTCTTACATTTTTTAAAAAAACACTACTTTTTTTAGAATTTAAAAAAAATAAGCCCAATTGCATAGGGAATTAAAAAAATAGAAAAATGCACCCTTAATAAAACGGTTTCCCAATATTTAGTCGCTATTCGGGAATTAGCGAATCTCGAGGTCGGGGATTTTTGACGAGATTTAAATTATGGAGTATTGTAAAGGAATCTCACCTGTTTTTCCAAAAAACTAATATTATATGGATGTACAACAATTCGGGAATTTTAAAAGAAAAATTAGGAATTTATGAAAAAGAATTTCAAAATAAAAGCAAAAGCCCGCTCTTCTTATGATACGTCGGTAACCAAATTTTTAGTAGCCCCCGCCGTGATGTTGAAAGTACATTTCATAACCATCGATATGATAGATACCCAAAATTCAATGCAACAAAGCCTAATTAAAAATTTGAGAAAAAAAATTTTGGGGGAATAGGAACCCAACGTAACTTGTTTTAATTGTTGGGGCCCCCGGTCAATTTTTCTAAATTTTCCCCAGATAAATACCCGGGGTCCAAATTTATAATATAAAAAAATTTTGGGCCAAAAAATCTGATACTTGTCCTAAAAAAATATCCCTTCTTCTAATAATGTTGATGAAATTCCCCCATTAACTATTGTGTAAAAGAATTTAAAAATTTTTTATCAAAAAAATTTTAAATCTTTAGTTGATACCGGAAGTAAAAGAAACCTTAAGAAAGAAAGTGTATGGAATCAATTAGGCTCCCCTTTTTTAATAAATAGTGGTAATAAAACAAACCCGGGTTTTTGGCCTTTAAAAAACTCATGAAATTGGTTCTTTCAACTCAACGGGTTTTACTTGGCAACCAAGACTTTCCTGTTAAAATTAATGTTGTCCCCAACCACTCAATGAACTTTGATATTATTATTGGTTGTATATATAAAACCTTTAATCAAACAAGCTAATTTGACTATCACACCTGATGGTTTTATTTTTTTTAAAACCAAAACCGGAAATGTCTGATGCTTCCCCAGAATCATTTGTTTTCGCAATTCCCGGAACTTTCCCTAAATTTGATTTTGGGCCCAAAAATTCCAAAACAAACTCGTAACGATGTTGAGGCATTACTCGTATCCTATGGGCCCGAAAAAAAATTAAAAAGGGCGGATATTGAGTTAAGCATTACCGTGACGGACGAAAAAGCCAATTTATCATTCCCCAAAGAGGTTACCTTTTACGGGAACGTGATATAGTAGATAAACAAATAGATGAATGGACAAAAAATGGTATTATTGAACCATGTTCATCTGATTATGCCAGCCAAGTCCTAGTAGTCCGCAAAAAAACGGCGGGCCGCAGGGCTGCATTGACTTTTGAAAAATTTAAAACGTGTGTTAGTTTAAAGGGTCCATCCTCTGCCCCTCATTGAGGGTATTTTTTTGATAAACTTCCCGGATACTAGAGTTTTTTGGGACCATTGATTTACGTAATGGCTTTTTTTCCCCTTGCCTGTTAACAAAAGAGTCGCCCAAAATACCTCCTTTGAACACAAAATGGTCAATTTCAGTTCCTTAAAATGCCTTTTAATTTACATGCCCCTTTAACGTTTCAACGTTTTATCAACAGTTTTTTGTGACTTAATTGTTCAAGGGGAAATTTTTCTCCCCTTTCATGGATGAATTTTAGTTATCCTTGCTAAAAATTTTAATCTGAGGTTTTTGATAGACTCAAAAAAGTTCTTAAAAATGGGCCAGTGATTAAGGGCTAGAAATAAATTTTTTGGGAAAAAAGTCAATTTCTGCATAGGAAAATTGAATTTTTAGGCCTTTTGGTTTTTAAAAAAAATAAACGTTTCCTTCCCCCTTTTAAAACTAAATCATTTTCCATTACCCCCCAAAAAAAACTAAAAAGTTCAACGCATTTTAGGCCTCACTGGGTATTTTCGTAAATTTATCCCCGCTTATTCTTTTTTTGTTTAAACCCTTAAATGATCTTTTATGTAAAAATACCCCCTTTTTAATTTTATGTAAAACAAAAAACTTCCTTTGACAGGGTTTAAAAAGTTTGCTCTGTCAAAAAACCTGTCTTTGGTATATATTCCCCGGGAAAAATTGGGAAACTGGGAAAAACTGATGCGTCAATCGACGGACTTGCTGCTGTTTTTTTACAAAGATCCTCTGATGATAAACCCTTACATCCCTTTTATATTACAAAGTCCCGAAAAAACGTCCGAAACCGGGGAGAAAATATACCCGCAACAACTCAAAATTTTAGCAATCATAGAAACCCCAAAAAAATTTTAAAATGTACATTTTAGGGGGGAAAGCCTTTTAAAATAATTACTGATTGTAATGCATTTTCAAAAACTATGAGTAAGAAAGATCTAAAACACGAATCGCGCGTTGGGGCCCCTTTAATTTACAAGATTTTGATTACACCATTTTACATCGCTCTGGCTCACAAATGGCCCATGTTGACGCTTTAAAATAGAATACAGGTCTTAACAAACGTGTACTGATTCTATTGTGCATAGGATAAAAAAAATCTCAAGAACTCCCACCCACATATTCTTTCCATAAAAAACTCGTCTTCAAAAAAGGTCCAAAATAACTATTGTATTAAAAAAAATATATTGTATAAATTTATTGACGGGGCTGAAGTCCTTTTTTATTCCCGACGGGGGTCAGCATCACTTTATCAAAAATGCTCACACAAAGGACATTTTTTGGTTAAAAAAACTCTAAAAACATATAAAAAAAAATTATTTTATGCCACAACTTCAATCCCCAAAAATTTAAAAATATATTTCAATTGTGTAACATGTATATTGAAAAAAAAAAAAATCCGGGAAACAAGAAGGATTTCTCCATCCTTTTTGTCAAAAATGATATACCTCTAAATGCAAAATATTGATCATCTTGGTCCCTTTTGCAACATCGCATAAAAACTAACAAATTCATTTTAGCTGTCATTAATTTTTTCACCAAATTTGTTTTTTTATACCCCAATTTAAAAATCATCTACTTCTGGGGTAATAAAAAAAATTTGACATCCAAAAAAAATACATTTGGGAAAACCTCGTTTTTTTATCACTGATCGTGGAACTACTTACTTCCGAGAATTCCACACTTATTGTTCCCAACAAAATATTTTCCCTTTATCATATTACTACAGGTTTTTCCCTTGCAAATGTGGTCAAGTAGAACGCATTAATCGAACAATTATTTTTTTCTTATCTGGGTGTCAGGAAAACGATCCCAAGAAATGGTTCAAGCATGTTCCCCTTTACTACAAGAAGTCTTAAACTCAACACCCCGAAGCATTAACACCAATTTCCCTTTTTTAAATTTTTCTTTTGGGAAAACAAATCAATAACAAAACTGATTTTGGCATTCAACAAATTTTAAACGACGAACAGCTACAACCCCGAATTTAATGAAAACAAAAACTCCTACGTAAAGCGGGAAAATCGCAAAAATTAAAAATGCAAAATGAAAACAAAAAGTCTTATAAACTTCGACGAAAATCTCCTTTTTTTATATGGGGTTAAGGACTTAGTTGGTTTTTAAAAAAAAACGCAACACGGACCTGGGCAAAAACCTGCAATAAATTTATCGGTCCCTATAAAATTACTGAGGTAAAATTCGATAACTACAACGTCGAAAAAAGTGGAAATTTTTTATGGCCCAAGAAAACAAGTACTTGTGCCGTACTTGAAAAACCCTGGAAAAATAGAAAGTTACATTACAAACGAAAAAATTTTTCATCTTTTTTTTTGACATTATCACCATACTCAAGATTGCTTTGATTGTTTGGTTTTTTTCCATCTGTATTCCTATTTTTTTTTTTTATTTTTTATGCTTTGTTATTAGTTTTGATTTTCTTTATAATATTTGACTGTTTTTAAAAATTGTTTTATTTGTAAGTTTATTTCCCCTAGCTTTTTTAATTTTTTTTTCAGGACATTTTGAAATACATTGTATTTTTCATGCGAACCAGTTGGTCAGGGTGGCCGATGTAGGAATGGATTTGCACGTTATCTCATATCCTTCCTATATTCCCCTTTAAAGACGTAAGGGGCCCAAAGAAGGGGCCACCCCAGCGGACAAGGCGGTTCGAGGATAAAAAAACGACAGACGGAGAATAGGACGAGCGCGGGAAGGAAAAGACGGAGAGACGAGTCAGACGGGACGAGACGAAGGCAACGACAAGACGCCTGGGGAATCCCAAACCCCCCGAAACTTTTTTCTAAATTTTAAACCCTCCCTTGAGATAATTCCCCAAATAAATGCATACTTAATTCAATCTGGTCGTTGCCCCTCTCTTCCAAAATTTAATTTTTTTTTTAATTGCTTTGATGTTTTTTAAAATTTTAACAAAATTTCCTTATAATTTTTGACTTTTTTAAAATTTAGGGAATCTATTGTAAAGTATTTTTAATTTTTTAAAAAAATTTTTTAATTAATAATTTTTTTAAAAAGTTATCCCAACTTTTTGGATACCTTAAAAATCCCAAACTCCTAATTTATACCGCCCCCTTAAAGAATTCTCACGTGGAGAAAAAAATGATAAATAAAAAATATGTATCTTTTGATTTAAAAATAAATGCATTTCGTTAAAAATAGATTATAGATATAAAAACATTTTGTTTAATGCAAGTTTATAATTCTTTTGTTGTAAAAAAAGCTATTTATATATTAGGGTTTAATTACTTTTGGGTTTTTATTATTTCTTTGTAAAAAAAAAAGGGAATTTTGCAACATTCTCTATGTAATACCTTTAAATATACTAACTAAAAAGAGCTAATTAATAAAAAGAATTTTGTGTTCCAGACTCAGACTATTTAGAATTCTGTAGAGACTGAAAAAAAAAAACTATGAGATAAGAAAGCCATATGTAAAATTCTTAATTATACACTCCCACGTAAGACGCTGATTCAAAACATCTTATCTTAATAATCTACGCCTACACTTGGAATTCTAAATCTTTATGTATAGTTTTATTTCTTAGATATAACGATTTTTTCTTACTTTTATAAGTCATCTTCATATAAATGGCTTTCATTTACATACTTTATCAATAACTTCAACGAATATTTTAAATGAATACAGTTTTATACATTTTTAAAATACAAAACTTTTTCTTTAATCTATGTATTTCGAGTCCACAAAATTACGATTTTAAAAAAAAAACATAACATTTCTAGATGTATTTCATGAAAAATAATAATATACTGTATAAATATATGTATTACCTTATTTAAGAATATGTAAGCTTCTATTGATTTTATAATTTATGACATTTTTGTATAAGAATTCATATGCAAATTTTCGAAAAGCTTGTGCAATCGGAGAAAGAATAAATGAATATCGGATTTGTAATGTAGCCATGTAGGCTAACAAAATATCGAGTTTAGTAAAGTTTTCAGTACCACTTAAAACTAAGAAATCTTATCTCAAGTACTAATACATGAGTAATAATTTACTTCACAAAAATTTTATACATAGCGTTATATCTATTTAAATAAAACAATACAAATTTCAAGTAGAATGTTAATTACTTTTCAAGTGGTATTCTTAAAAATATATTCGTTTATTTAACAACCTATAATTTTTAAAACTAGATAGCTATTTTTTATTTATTATATAGCTGACAATTTTTATTAAAAATGTTTTATACCATCTATTCAGTTTTTGTACGGGGGATAGGGACTGCATAAAAAAGATCGAATAAACTCCCCCTTTTAAAACTGATAATTGATAAATTGCTTTAACAAAGATATATTTTTTTACACATTCTCTAAGAAATATTTTTTTATGTGGTTGGTAATAACCGCATAAAAAAGAAAATTTTCGTAGAAAATATTTTTGTGCATTAAGAATGAACGAGAAAGCCGCTTTTTAAGAAATTAAAAGGCTGAAAAATCTTTAAAGCGAACCTACGGGTAAAACTGCGACCCATAGTTTTACACATACTGTAAGATCATTATTAAATATCTCACCTTTTAGCCTTACCCTTCACGCCCTTTCCATAATTACATCAGATTCTCCTATGCATTTCAAATAATAGTAATTACATGCCAGACATATTTATATTTGACTTATTAACCCCACGTAATCAAATTAATTTGTTCCATCTTCTGTACCGGAACTTATGTATAGTTGGTACATGGTTGGTTAGAACAACTGTATAGTTGGTCTCAAGTGTCCAATGTACTTTAGCAAGTATGTGTAGATTCTGTAATAGCACGGAAAGATTTAATTCTGCTTCGACTATTTTCTCGCAAATTCTCTATGGACCTTAAGAGCCCTAAGTAGTGATTAAGGTCTTAAACGCAGTATTCTTGCATATTAATGTGATTTCTATACTAGCGACACTTTTCTAGTTATTACATATATTCTCATCCTGTAACTAGAATTATAGAATTTTTTTAACACAACTTAAATCTCGATGAGAATGTTTTAACGAAGATAACATATTATAAAATGTTTATATTTGTATGAAATCAACTGTTTTATCCAATAAGCATTAAGGTATCCGACTACGTTCGGAATCGTGATTTTGCAAAAGGGTATAAATGGATAATATTTATGATATTTAGAGTTACTTAGATTAGAAAATGTATATAAAATTATTTTAAGAATAGTATTACAATAAAAAATTATTTAAGCACACTATTTTGTCAAAATCTGAACATAGAATGACCCATTTCAAAATATTCTCCTTTTGTGAAAAATGCTTTTATTATAATATTTCTCTTGTATACAGCCCAGACCTCTCTACAGAGGCTCAACTAGAATTTTTGAAATATATAACTTAGAAGTGGGTTTATCCATGTTTTACGACAACAGACAGGAGAAGTTTAAAGAAAAAAACACCGATAATTATTGCAATGGGTTGTAACTCTGAAAATAAAATGAATTTTTCAAATATCATAGTTGAGCCTCTGTACAGAGGTTTGAGCTATATACAGGCAAAATATTATTATAATAGAAGCATTTTTCACAAAAGGAGAACATTTTGAAAAAAGGTTATTCTAAGTTAATTTTTTCCGAAATATTGTATTTAAAATAATTTTTTTTTGTCAAAATGTCCTTAAAACAATTTTATACATGTATTCTTATCTAAGTGACACTAAATATCATAAAAATTATCCATTTATGCACTTTTTTAAAATCACGGTTCCGAACGTAGTCGGATACCTTAAAGGCCATTTTAATCGATACATAAAATATTATAAAGTAATAATTAATGTTTAAGAAATTGGCTGATACAATCTGTACACACACCGAAGGAATATAAAATGATTATGTATATAAGCTGCAAGATCTGTACAATTTTACAGGAACTTACTTTTGTCAAATCATCATAGAAAATATCACAAACTGCTTAAAACCCCTCCAAAAATGAATAAAGAAAAAATCCGCATAAAAACAGGTTTGAATGCACAGAAAATATGAATACGATTCTAGGAATAATCAGATTTCTGTATATAAGTGTGAATTGTGTGAATTAAAAAGATTAATTAAATTATTAATTAAAAAGATTAAATGGAATATTTTTCAATTCTTTTTTTTCTTTTTTTAATTTTGATGTAATTTTATAAGAATCAAATCAAAAGAACTATTTTTTCATGAGTGTTTGAACATATGCAATATTGTTCTGCACGATATTAAATTACTGAGCAAAAAAAATAGTTATTTTGAAAATGATTTACATTATTAGCATTTTCAATATTTTTAGTAATTTGAAAAAAAAATAATATCTACATATGTATCAGTATGTGGAAATGTATTAGAAAAGTCTTAAAGGTAGCAATAATTGTAACAGTTTTCATATAATGATTAAATAAACGTAGGATATAACAAAATAGAAATTAACTATTGTAATTTTTATTGCTACATTTATTACGTTAAAAAAGTTTTAGTAAAAAAAATAATAAATGCCCAATACTTTAAGAAGTATTTATTTTTAAAACAAAAGATGTGGTATTTAATCAGAATTTCAAACTGGTTATCAAATTTTGCTATATAAAGCTACATACACTTTTAATTGCTATTGAATCTTTTTATTTGAATAACAATATATCTATCTAAAATAAATCGGTCGATAATATACATTATTTATCTGTTCTTTCTACTACTTGCAAAAGCAGTGAAACATAACTGAAACAAATCGATGTTTAGTCATTTACTGGTGTTTGTTAAACAATGTTCTCTGGTATGTTTTCTCCGAAAAAAGAGGATTAGAAATATATCTAGACAACTACTGTGTCTTTTACCATGTTACAGCCTAGCAATTGATTCGGAAAAGAATTTTCTAAATAATCTCTGTCAAGAACAGTATAATGGAAAGGGAAAACTGTCTTGTTCAGGAAAGCTTTCCTTTGGCAAGTACGTATAGTATCAATTAATAGAATACATAAGAAAGTATTTTCCTTCTCATCAACTAGTCACTTGCTTTTAATAATTCATAACTTTTATTTTGTTATGTTGCTGTAAGTGCTCAAAGACTAATTCATCTTATAGTGCATAAAAAAGATTTAAATGTGCTTTATTTGATTTATTATTATTTTTTTTTTACTCTGATACAAAATGCTTGAATCTTAAAATAACTAAGTATATGAAAAATTTTAAGTTTGCAAAGACATAACTAATTTATACAACTATTTTTCTTATATATTTCATTCTAACTTTAAATGCATTTCCAATTTCATGCACTCTCAATTTTAAATGTTGTCATACATTTTAAGTTGAGAATGTTGAGATGCCTTAGAGTTATGCCTCATGCATATGCTTATGAGACTATGCTTTAGAGTAGGGTTGTCAAACGCGCGTCCCATGATGAACATTTTTGGGGCTCGGCCAATATATCAGCACACAATAATATATAACAAAATTCTCCCGAAAAGGGAAAGATAGTAATCGAGAATGGATGTCAAGTGTCAGGACGTAAATACGGCTCAATCACTTTTGAGAATGTTATTTGAAGGCAAAAAAATACGTTCGGTGCATTTTCGAAGCATCTCTAGAATGGCAGGATTTTACGTGCAGACCGCTTGGAGGGTTAAACGTTGTTTGCCTGGCCTAAGTAAGACTTTGAGTTCGATACCCTTTCTTTAGAGAGTGCTGTGTGTTAAATTATAGAAATATTCGAGGAAGTTATCAATTAAATTATCCATTATAACGCAAATAATCATCTGATTTTATGCTTTTGAATTAGTATAATCAGAAAAAAAATTACAATTGTTGAATGAATCTGCACAAAATATGAATTCAAAAACTTGATTATTCGATTGTCGGATTAAACACTTATCCTGAGACAAGTAAATATTTTGAATACATTTTAAGTAAAATAAAGTTTAATAAATTTTAAGTAAAATGAAGTTTAATAAATCTTAAGTAAAATAAGGTTTAATAAATTTTAAGTAAAATAAGATTTAATAAATTTTAAATAAAATTCTAGGAAAAGTCCTGCCACGTATAGCCTTTAGAGATTTTTCATATTGTTGTCTTTAGCCTTTTCCATAAAATACATATCCACCTTCAACTACTTTGCAAAATAATCAATTTCTTTAGAAATGGATATCCGAACTGTGTAGATGTATAGCAAGGCTATGCTTCATTTGTTCGCAGAAAAACAATATCTGTTCACCGCTTGAGTTGCGACCTTAAGTGGAATGACAAAAATTTCTTGTTTGGAGGAATTCTATCAAAATTTATAGTTTACGCCAAAAAATCTGAATCTGTAAACATGTCTTAGGTGAGTATGAAGTTTGATTTAAAATAATTTGAGATATAAAGAATACTTAAAGGGTGAATGCTTAAAAAAAGTTTCCACTTGGAAATTTCTATTAATTTCTTTTTACAAATATGCTTTGATTGTCAGATTTATTTCATTTTCAAATGCAGAAGATAAATGTATAAGTATGTTTGTAATGTCTCTGTAATTTTATCAATTTCTAAACTGTAAAAGAGCTACATGTTTATTGTTCATTTAACTCCATTAGCTAATTATATCTTCAATAACAACAAATAAATAAATGACCCTCATTTAGAAGTAGAAATATAATAAAATCTTTCGTTGTAAAACTTAAAAATAAATAGATACAGAGAAAATAATTTAGAACTACAGGTAATCAATTTATGTATGCTGACTTTAATGCTGTATATATGGGACGATATAATGTAAAACTCATAGAGAGAGACATCACACACAAAATCTATCTGACAGTGCTTCAAAGAGAAATGCTTTTTTTTAATTCTCACAATGTTTTCAAAAATTTGAAGAGGAATATTATCCATTATTTCATGCATTTCATGCGAATAACAGAAGTTTTGAAAAACGTGTTTGTTGACGGTACAGCAGTGCTTCTCAAACTTTTAGTATTTGCGAACCAATATTCAATCATAATTTTCACATTGCGTGCCCCCTTCCATACAATAACAATGCATTGAATTCAATGATACTATACTTTGACGCAAAACTACAATACGATTTTAACCCCTTAAGGGCCACTGGCGAATATAAATGTCTCGCTCAGCAAAAACTTTAATTGCCCTGGACGTATATATACGTTTTTCTGAAGTACTATCTTTTCTGCGCACTGCTATCCATAAAATTATTAAAAGGGCTTCAGAATGCTATAAAAGGACCTTGACAGTGTTTGCGAAAGAGTAACTTATTTAAGAGGAATTGTTTATTTTTCTTCCCCCCTCCCCCAATACATCCCATATGTGCACTTACGTGGAAAAAATGGTGGTATTGGGGAGTAAATCTTAACTTTTAATCGGCAGATTAATGTTAATTTATATCTTTTTATGTAACATTTTACATATTACAAGCCCATGGGGTCACTGGAAATTATTAAACTTGCTCTTAACTTATCAAAGACTTCTTATCTTATCTTTAATTATCAATAACATTGTACATTTGATGCATTTACAAGTGTATTATATCTGTGTAAATGCGTATTTCATTCTTTTTTATTATATCAGAATGTATTTTGTGTGTTTATTTTCTGTAAATTAATAATTTTTTTAAATAATCTTTTGTTTTCGACTTTTCAATATGCTCGCGCCCCCCTTGTAGAGTTGTCACGGCCCCCTAGGGGGCATGCCCCACAGTTTGAAAAACACTGCGGTACAGAGATGATATATACAGAGTGATTCGCTACCAGACCGACAAACTTGCAGAGTGTATAGGAGGTTCATAGACGACTCGGAATCCTACAGGAATAAAGGGTCGCAGATACCGCAGTTGCGAGCTATGGTGTAAAAAAGCAGAAAAAAAAGAGCAAAACAGAAAAAATTAATGGGACGAAAACTTTTTTATTGAAAGGCCCGACAACAGGTGTTCGAAATTACAACCAAAAGTCATCTGGCAGGGCTGACAGTGGTGCTGCATAGAACTCCTTACGTTCTGAAAGATTCCTGGTACATGTCATATATCTTTCCGGTAGTTAAGAGTGAGATCTTCAGTTGAAGGAACGGGCGTCTCGTACACCAAACTCTTCATGTGACCAGAAGCAGCTTTCGTTCACTCTTGCAAAGATTGTGTGATATGGAACACGCATGTTCGAATAACTTCCGTGATACAACAGCTGGTGGGGCCACAATTTGCAGCTCCAAACGCGATCAGCATGTTGACCAATTTTTCGTTTGAATGATTTTATCTTGCTAACTCAGGAAACAGATTGCAAACAAAAACTTCCTGCAAGATTTGTTTTCACGAAACCTTCCTTCAGACCGCTCCCTGAAAAATCTTTTTAGAACGTACGGCCATGGGAACTGTAGGCTTTAGACGACTCCTGGTCGTAATTTCGAACACCTTGTGCAGTACGACTTTTCAATAAAATATTTTCTGTCCAAATTTGTGCTGTTGTTTATGTTATTTTTCTCTGCTTCGTGCACCATAGCTCCCAAACTACGACCCTCCTTTTGTGACCCTGCATTCCTATGTGATCGCGAGTCGTCTCTGTATCCCCTATACAACCTGCAAGTTTATCGATATGGTAGTGAATCATCCTGTATATGTGTAAGGTATTTCGGGGGGAGATGCCAGTTTTCTAATAATACTTCTATGATCGAAAATGGGGTTTGGCCCCTTTTGGAAAAAGTTTGGGCCGACATTGAGTTGGCGGGTTTTTTTTAATAATCGACTTTAAACGGCATTTTCCAATTTTTTTAAAAATTTGTGGCGAGTCAAACTTTTTATAATATTCCGTTCCCATAAAAGTCCATAAAAAGGGACTTGTTATTTTTTTAAAAAGATATTAGCAATATAATTGAGTTTCGCTTAATGTTAAAATACGGTGCATGGAAACGGGCCCTAAACCCGCAGCAAAAAAGCAATAAGCGGAGGGGGATCTGCCCCCATATTGGGGAAGATGTCATGGTTGAAATAAAAAAAAGTACTTAATTTTTTTTTTTTATAACACTGTACAATATCTATAAAATATAAATACAATTAATAGCTAGGTTGTAATAATGAAACAGAGAGTTTCAAAGGAGGAAGATGTGCCAGGCTTAAGTCCACTACTACTTTCACCTGCTGTAGACAGTTTTACAGGAAAATTCGTTTTTAGCAAACAAATAATGAAAAAATTTAAATTTTTTTTTGTTATTTCACATTTAATTCTGTAAAATT
>BMAV01019284.1:0-12651 GCA_019973955.1 Trichonephila inaurata madagascariensis
TGAATTGAGTTTCATAGAGTTTAATATAGTTTTAAAATAAAATCAAAACTTATAAGTTTCAATATTATGATCAATTTTCCGTATTTTAAATGTTCCTGATATTATAGCATCCTCTCCCTTCATTAATCCTCATGTTGTGGCCCGCGTGAAGTAGTTATAATATGTAAGTGGCCCGGCGGTAAAAAAGGTCGAGTACCCCTGCTTTAAGTTATATTTCTAAAATAACTATTATTCTTTATGGTACCCGAACGCATTGAAATGACCAAATTCGGTAAAAACACTCATTTTTTTTTATTTTATTGAATAGCTTCTCTTTTGGTATTACAAAACATACTTTGTTTTGTTTCAACGTTTCTTAAGGTATCCGACTACGTTCGGAACAATGATTTTAAAAAAGCGCATAAATGGATAATTTTCATGATATTTAGTGTCAGATTAGAAAATGTATATACAATTGTTTTAAGGACATTATAACAAAAAAAATTATTATAAAAAAAAGACAAAATATTAATACAATAGAAGCAGTTTTTACAAAAGGAAAACATTTGGAAAAAAGGTTATTCTAAGTTAATTTTTTACCAAAATATTGTATTTAAATAATTTTTTTGTCATAATGTCCTTAAAACAATTTTATACATGTATTCTAATCTAAGTGACACTAAATATCATAAATATTATCCATTTACATGCTTTTGCAAAATTACGGTTCCGAACGTAGTCGCGGATACCTTAAAGGTCAATTTATAATAAGTTTTATTGAATTAGCAATACCGGAAAGAGGCCTTTAATCTACCAGAAGTGGGTTTTTAAACCGCTTCAGAACCAGCGGACGGAGAAAGAAGCGCTTCCCCAGGCCCGCAACGTTTGGAAAGGGTACACACGCACGGGACAGGGCGAATTTTCTTGCTAAGCCTATAATTTCCTTTAAAACTTCATATAAAAAGTTTTAAATGCAATCATAAATTTACTATCATTGATAATATTTGAATATGTGATACACAAATTTTCGTTATATTTAAAAAAATAATTGCGAATTTTAAAGAAAATGTTTTCATTTTAATAATAAAAAAAAATTACATGCACTTTTAAAAAAATTGACTAGAAACACATACATTTGCATACGAATATAGAAAATATTAGAAAACTAAACCAACTTATTCAAAATATAAACAGAAACCCATAGAGCAATATATTATGAACTCTTAAATGTCCGATTCTCTCGAAAAATCTAAACATGTGCAATTGTTTATATTCATAAATATCTCGGATCTAATTTAAAAAAAACACGGAGCCGAAAGCACATATTGAAGCTCAAAGTTCTTCGAAACACTATTAAAAAAACCCCGGTTTTTAACCGCCATCTAGTGTTTGTAAAAATTAATATAAAAACGTTCCTAACTCTGATCACACCGGTGTGATCATGGGCCTACGAGCAGGTAAAGCTCAATCACATATATGATAAAGTGGGCCGTGGAGGGAGAAACGCGTGATCACTTATATGTGATCATGGTCCTGAACAGAATTGTTCAAAATCTATCATGGCGGGTCTGGTAACTTATTTCTTATAAATGTATTTCTATAAGCTTTTCGAGAACCTGATATTTATATTATTTACTGGGGAATGTACTAAAATTTTTCTCAATGTATGAATATTTTTTGAGGGATGGCCTCTGTTATTTAAATAATGGTCTCTTAAAGAATGTCCCATTTCTTATAAAATTTACTCGACTTAATTTTTTAAAATTTAACAAAGCATCAAATTTTTAGTACATTCTCTATATAAATGCATCTCATTTGTTTTAGTAATATTTTTACTGATATAAGTTTCGCACTTTTTTCTCTAAATGCTTTGAAGTTTTTCAAAAGTTTTGCTAAATTTTCACTTACAAATGTGATTTTTGTAAAATTTTGTAAAATAAATATTGCTATTTCAATGGTAACATTTACAGGTATTGATTCCTAAAAAAGTATTTATAATGTTTTTTAGTGTGCTATTTTTCAATTCCTACTATTAGTTCAAAATTCCCCTAAATTTTGTTCACATTTTCAATCATTAATAAAACACATTTTAAAGCGCTCGATTAAACTGAAATTTTATGTACAAGATTATTTTGGATTCCAACATGGCAATTTAATTATAATTAATAAAAATTAATCGATTAAAACTAATTATTTAAATACAGCCACGTTGGCATAATTTTTTGTGACTTGGTGATATTTTTGGCTACTTGTGTCAAAATTTTAAAAGGTTTTCTTCTATCATTTTGAAGCTTTCATTTGCGCTGAAATTTTCTATGCACGATTATTTTGGGTGATAATGCGATAATTTAATTATAATTAATTAAAAGTAATTGAACGAAACTAATTATTTAATTAATTACAGATACGGCCACGTTGGATTCTTTTTCAGCGAAATGGGTCAAAACTTTAAGCGATTTTTTTTTCTCTCACTTTTTAAAGCATTCATTTGAACAGAAATTTCATATACACGATTGTTTTGGATGAAAAAATGCGAAACTTAAATGATAATAAATAAACATTAATTGCCACTTAATATTGTGATTCTTTCATATGTATATATATATTTATATCAATTGGAATTATTTGATAAAAAGTAACTAAAATAATATTTTTCTTCTATATAAGTATATAGGAATTTACTTTAAAATTTTTTATTTATATTACTTGTTTAAAAAAATGCTGCGAACGTGTTGATAACTTAAGGATATTACTTTAAGGATTATTAATATAAATACGAGTAAATGGTTCTAGAAATTTTTGTGTCTTTTAAAAGAAATCATGAAAAAATGTCAAATATGTAAATCAATATTCTTAATTGTATATATATATATATATATCACCCCAGTCTTTTAACTCATGTACATTTACAACAACGCAATTACAATTTTTTTTTTTTTTTTTTGCAAATATTTTTTTTTTTTCTGATTTTTGTTCCAGATATTCCAATCGCAAATACAGTCATTCGGCTTCATTCTTACTTCTTTTCAACAAGTCTTCTGCTCTTTAGTCCAGTAGAATCGACAACTCTTCCTTTTTACGTCTTTCTCCCTTCTTTTCTTTTTCAATTTAGGAAATTTGGTTGTACCAAAAGACGCGTGATCGAAATAATGGAGACGTCAAAAAACGTGGAATGTCCGCTCTTACTTCAGGTAAAATGTGTCTTTTTGAAGCAGATAAAAAGTTATTTTCCTTGCATGGTTTATTTAGTAAGAGCGATGATAGAACCTGAAGAAATACCCAAATGATTCCAGGAAGGCATTTTAATGGATTTATTTCTTGGAATAAAAATCGTTTGCCATGCATAAAAGGCGGGAATTTTTCGGAAGGAAATAGTTTTTCTAATATTCGTAATGCACAGGAAGAAGGTGTAATGGTTCTACCTTCTGATGTAATGGAGTCCGGGAGCGTTATGTTGAATACGGTTATAGGCATTTTGTCGGGAAATAGGGGGATTGCGGACTTTATTTATTATATATATAAGCAAAATAGACATACTTTAACTACTTTCTTGTAAGAATAAATCAGCCCACATTCTTTAAACTTTTTCGGCGTAAGAAATTGTAGATGTGTTGAATCGCACATTATTTAGATTATATACATTGTAACAAATACAGCGTAAAATTAACTCCTTAACTGAAGATTAAAAGTAACGCGATTCTCTTCTCAGTACTATTGTTTTACGCGTATGCGGTGTATTGGTGGGAAAAGCATAAATAAGCAAATTTTTCTTTGGGATATGTAAATCCTTCACAAACATTGTCAAGGTCATGTTATCGCATTCCAAAATCTTTGGAATAGTTCTACTGATAACAGCGCAGAAAAACATATCGTATTTCAGAAAGACGTATATATACGTCCGGGTGTTTAACGCACTGGTTGCGTGAGACGTATATATACGCCGGCGAGAGTAAAGGGGTTAACAGTTTATATAAATGCGTTTACAAAAAAATACACATTTTAAGTTATTTTTAATTAATACAATTAATTCCTATATGTTTGTGATTCTACTTTATTTTTGTAATGAGGACCTTATCTTAGGACAAATCATATTAGAAAAAAACAAACCAAACTTTAAGACATAAAAATATAAAGACTGAAAATATTCATACTCTGTATTTTTAAATAGTTTATTGGGTTATTTAACTTAAGTAAAAACTTCATTTTGCATAATTTAAGTCCTTTTTTTTAGATAAGATATCTAAAATATAAAATATCAAAATAACTTTGTTTATTAAAGAGAATTCGAAAATAGTGTATCTTTTTAATAAAGTCATGAAAATAAAATAAAATGAAAGCTTTTAAGCTAGTTAAAATATTTATATATATTTACTTTCTTACGAATTTAAAACAAAAGACTACCATACGCATTAAAAGCTTGAATTAACAAAAATTATTCTTAGCTAATATCTTTAAAGATTAGTTTTCAATCATTCAAGCTAAATAATGTAAAAAAGTCTGAAGGCAGATAGTTTAAAATTACGTAGAGCAGAAAAAAGAAAAATACAAATTTTCTCAACTTCAAGGAATGCGTTTTCTTCTTTAAGTACATTTATTTTCTGAAATAAAATTAAATATTTTCTAAGATTTTAAGACTACAAAAGTGACAGAAAAAGCTTATTATATGATAAACTTATTATTAAACAGTTCCTGAATCGGTAAAGTTCTTTGTATGAATGGAAGTTGACGTTTATCCTGTAGCGAGTCAAAAAATATTTCTTTTAATAAAATTTTCTGTATTCGAATAAAGTATTGAATCTCATTTTAAAATAAAACAAGTAATGTAAAAAAAATTTTTAAGTCAATTCCTACTTAGATCAATAAAGAAAAATTTTATTTTAGCTACTTTTTATTAAAAAGTTACAATTAATATATATATGTATATACATAGGACAGAATCACAACATTAAGTGGTCATTAATTTTTATTCATTATCATTAAAGTATCGCATTGTCATCCAAAATAATCGTGTATATAAATTTCATTTCAACTGAATGCTTTAACACGTGAGAATTGAGCTGAAATTTTATATACATGGTTATTTTGGATGACAATACAATAACTTAATTATAATTCATAAAAATTAATTGATTAAAACTAATTATTTAAAGAATTAAAAATATATAGACACGTTGGCATCATTTTTGGCGACTTAGCGACCCTTTTGGCGACTTGTGTCAAAACTTGAAAAGGTTTTTTTCTCACTTTTAAAGCATTCAGTTGAACTGAAATTTTATATACACGATTGTTTTGGATGGCCCAAACGCAAATTATGAAAATATTTAAATTTACCCAGTTTTATTAAAAAATAAATGTTTGAAATATTTTTCATATAAAATCGATTGTTGGACATTTATTTTTAATGAAACATTTTAATTAAAACATCTTAGAATGTCATGGGAATTTACGTTTCGAATATGTGTGTATCCACTCGACGGCGAATTTGATTTAATTCAAAATTTGAAAATATATTTCAAGATTATTGAAAAAATGAAGCGTATTTCAACATATTTTCTACCCCATTTTCTCTAGAAGTAAGTAAATTTTCAAATCTTCAAATGGAATATATTGAACTGGAAAGAGACATTCAACTGAAAGAAAAATTTGAGAATGCTTCTTTACTGGAATTAAAGATTACCTAACCCATGAAAAATATCTTAATTTTCACAGTCATGCTTTATTAATATCTTCAGCTTTTGGCAGTACCTATATTTGTAAACAATTATTCTCAAGAATGAAGCATACAAAAAACAAAAATAAGACAAGGATCGCTGAGAAACATCTTGAAAATGCATTAAGAATTGCAAACTCGTCTATTAAACCCGATATCGATTTTCTTGTTCAACAACCGCAAATTCACCCATCTTAATTTGAATTTTTTCATCTTTCTGAAATCCAAACTTAATGGAACGAACTAATGGAATTATCTCTTTTTACTTTAAATATTACAATAAGATATATAAAATAAGAATATATTTCCAGAAAAAGCATCCAAAACATTGTACAGATTTCATTATTGAACCTTTAAATGCTATTTTTTTCAAAAAAAACTGTGAGCTGAAAAATGTAAGTGAATCATCAAAATATTCTATAAATATTCTCAAGAAGGAACTAAAAAAATTATTTGCGACATTTTATATCTCATTTTTATAGCAATTTATTCTTTATCTTATCTACAAAAAGATTGAAATACAAAAATTTTTACTTTAAAGGAAGATATTAAAAATTTACAAAATAGAAGTAATTACTTTAGACATAGAACAAAAAAAAATTATTCTTTCTCTTTTTCTCTCTTATCTTGAAAATAGATTAATTCCAAATTTTTAATTCCATAAATTTTTTCGGTAATCGATCACTGTTAGTTACTTAGTTTCAATGCGTTCGAAACATGGTTCTTTTTCGTACTTTTAACTCAGCTACCATCAAAAATTAGTGACGAAAATAAATAGTTGAATTTTTTTTTAAATATTTAGAATGTTAACTTAAAGGGATTGGTTAAAAATTATTTTCCTTTTGTTTTCGGTAATTATTAATATGAAATTTGATCTAAAAATACATAATGCTCTTAACAATAAGTATTCTATCCTATATTTAATATCAAAACTTACAAATATTTACTTATTGTTTTAATTTATGGTGGTTGTTAAGGCTCATTAAAGAATAATAATGTTTAACATCTTGAATAAAACTAGCAAAAAATGCAACTATATAACGGCACTCGTCATAATAAGTAACTATAACTAACTGTCCCAAACAGCTGAAGAGCCCTCTACCGATCATTTATTTTCAGTAGAGGCCAAGTGAGGAAAGAATGTAATCGTTACGGAACACCATCACACAGTTCTTAGTCCATTATTTTTTCTTAATGATAAGTGTCATTTTTGTATAATCTGGAAAATAAATAAATGGCTGTTGTACTAAAGGAGACGTCATTAAACCCAATCTCAAATTTATCATCATTAGTTCAATCTTTTGTGAGGCCCCTGCCCGTGGGAACCTCATTTCTACATTATCTACGCGATCTGTTTCTGTAGGGAAGAACGAAGAATCACGCAAATCATTCATCTTAATATCTGTTTATTAAGATCTTAACTTAATCACAATACACAACAACAATAATAATAATCAAAGTAAGCAGATCTGGAATGAGAAGACTCAACTCGTATTACCAAATAAATGCGCAATTGACCACTATATCTAACTTAACAGATTAATTCTAATATCACTAATACACTCACTTTCCTTATAGCTTAATCACAGTCGCTTACCGCTATATCCTAGGTAAACAGCTACTTTCTTTGTCCTAACTGACGTGGCTTTAATTTGGCTGTAATCCTTGTGGTTTCGTATCCACCTTCATCTTGAATATACAGGTATGGGTAGGATAATTCTCGGACTTGGTATTCTTCTAAACGTTATCTTAATCACTTGCACACAGACATAGACCTCACATCGCCACCCCGCGAACGCTAAACTTCTATTATATATATGATTCCTAAGTTGCATAATCACGTTCTTCTTCTCGAGTTGGCTGGAAAGAATTGCCATTCTGGCCCCAAAGAGCCCAAGAAGACTGTTAAAAGAAATCGTGATGAAAGCCCCGTCACGTCCAACTCTCGATAACAATATTTTAGTGAATCCATTTACGTAGGAGGATTCAAAAGTTCCAGGACTGAGCGTATAACTTACAAAAATATTATCAATTAAGCTGCAGAAACACATCCTCCTTTTTTCGACATAAGACTTGAGAAACAATACACTTTTGGCATGGCTTGTAAAGGTCATCGAAACATTTCTGGAATCCATTTTTAGCCGCCATGTCCTTTAATTTACCCTGCGATGCGCTAATAACTCCATCTGCAGATTGGTGATCGCTTAACATGCAGGGAACGATATGTTGACTCCCCCTAATCATGTTAAGATCCTTAGTCAGTATCCATTGACAAGTCACCAAAGACATCCAAACTGAATTTGTTAATGCAGTGTTTCTCAAAGTATGGGGTGAGCCCCCTTGGGGGACGGGATAACTCTACGAGGGGGGCGCGAGAGTATTGAAAAGTCGAAAACAAAAGATTGTTTAAAAAATTATTAATTTACTGAAAGTAAACAAACAAAATACTTCCTGATATAATAAAATATAAAATGCACATTTACATTGATATTATACACTTATAAATGTATCAGTACTTATTAATGTATTTTTTTATTAATTTAACAATACTAAGAACAAGTTTGATAATTACCAGTGACCCCATGGGCTTGTATTAACATTTATCTTGATAATTTGTACGATTTATAATTAATCCCTTAACTGCCGATTAAAAGTTATGTTATTCGCTCTCCACTGCCATCATTTTCCACGTAGACGCGCGTATTTTGATGTTTTCTTGGGGGGAGGAGAAAAGGAATAAATAAGCAAAATCCTCTGAAATAAGTAAATCCTTCTCAAACATTGTCAAGGTCCTTTTATTGCATTCCAAAGCCTTCAGTATAATTTTATGGATAGCAGTGCACAAAAAAGATCGTACTTCGGAAAAACGTATATATACGTTCAGAGAATAAATGCGTTGGCTTAGCGAGACGTTCATATATGTCCATGGCACATAAAAGGTTCAAGTCCTATTGTAGCTTTAGAGTCAATGTATAGTGTTATTGAATTCAATACATTGTTATTGTATGGAGGGGGGCGCGATGAAAATAATGACTGAATATTGGGTCGCGAATATTGAAAGTTTGAGAAGAACTGTGTTAATGTTTGAAGCACGTTTTTTGTGTACCGCTGCAGAAACTATTTCGGGTGTTTTCAGTGATGCGGGAAGTCTGCTAACATCCAGAGCATCCATCGTTTTCGACACTTTCCCTGCCTTATCTGAAACATCGATACCACTCAAAAGCTTACGTTCGCGATAATGTATCACAGTCTTACACGTTCTTCAACATTTCGTAAGTCTCCGTAACCCTTTTTACCAACCGAAATGAAAATTTGTTATTCATTATCTGCCCCATAAACGCCATTTCTTTAAATTGCCAGCCTTTAGATGCATCAGCCTACAAAATATGACGCCCTTTCTACCCACCGACTACGAAATTTGGAACTAACATTTCTTAGAAAACGGTACAAATGCAATAACACAGAAATGTTATCGTAGCCGCTCTACTGCAAAACTTTTTCCACGTTATAGTTTCAGTACGAAATATTTGGAATCCTACCTCGTATATTATTACTACTGCTAAAGGCATTTTACAGACTAAAACACAATTTTTAACATTAATTGCTTCATATTTTTGATAAGTTTTATTCTGTATGCTTACACTTACCACAAAATAATAGAATAATTAATAAGTATAAAATTCTATGGTGTATATCACGGATTACATGAATCATAAAAAAATTATCGAATAAGAAAAGTAATTCATTATTTGTGTTAAGACTACACAGTACCCTAAAAATTTAATTTTTACCGATTTTTTTTTCTTTGCATTTTTTGGTGGCCCATATCATTGAGATGCTTGCCACGAAATTTCAGATCTGTTAGCAAATTAGTTTTTGAGATATTAGAAGTTTTATGACCTATGGTTTTGGTTTCGGTTTCATTTTTCCACTCTTAAATTGAATTAATTAAAAATATTTTTGAGCTTTTAGTTTGAAATGGTTATTAATTCCAATTTTCATTACTAAAATCTTTTCTGCTATATTATGTTTTGAGTTTTTGAGTTCTCATAATTAATTAATTAAGATTAATTTCATGGCCAATTTTTGCTTTAAAAATAGTTTATATAACTTAAAAGCTTTATCAATAACTTTTTCCTGTAGAGAAAATGCCATGGCAAATGCGTTCTCAGGTTCCTGTGAGAAACAATATTTCGAAGAGATGGAATACTACTGAAAATAATGTATCCAAAAATCAGCCTTCAGCTGATTCTGCAATTAGACTTCCGAATACAAGTATTCTGAATTCAAATGTTGCAGATATAATTGAATATTTCCTTGATGTACCATACTACTTTATACTAAACATATTGTAGATCTATATTTTAATATTTTACAGTCGTATGACAAGAGCTAAAACTTCCTAAACTGCCCCAATTTAAAACTGAAAAAAATTAAATACTATGAACAAACCTGACTATTTTTATCTTAAGTTAGTATCATTATTATTTTGTACACAAATGCTTCGTGTTTCAAAACTTTTGTGAAAATATTAGGTTAAGATAAAGCTGAATAAACTGACGTCTTAACAAATGATATCAATATTATGCAAAAATATATTTTGAATTAAAAATATAATTTTCAGTCACATATTTAATAAAAATAGTGTTTTAATGTAGAACATACATTGGAAAATAACATTTTAAAAAATTAGAGTTTTACGGGATTTATAAGTTTTTGTTTTATGACTTTACAAACTTTAAATGCGTTTTTCTCAGACTTTCAGTTTTGAAGATATAAGTGTTTTATAATCCCTAAGGCATTTTTTTTCCTGTTCAAGATAGATCCTTGAATTTTTTTGCATATACTCCCAAACGTATACTCTATAAAAGTTAGTATGAGCTTAGGGCTGAGATTTCTAGTTATTTTTCTAAAAAATGCGCTAAAGTTGATATTTTAAAATTTTTCTTGTTTTTTCCAGATTTTTCTAGAAAAATAATTATTAAAAATAAACAATGGAATAGATTTTCAAATCCATACTAACTTTTGTTTGTAATGACCTGAGAAACATAAATAACTTAAATTGACTAAAAAAGTTTAAAAATTGAGTATTTTATAAAAATTTGAAAAACTTCAAAAATTCATAATTTTTTAAAATTGTAAAATAACGGCTGGTCAAACTGACTTTTTAATTGCAGAATCCGGTTAATAATATAATCTAAATAAAAACATCAAATATTTTTACTGTAACTGTCTCCAAAAATTTTTTTTGGAAAAGGGTACCGTGTAGACTTAATGGATAATGTTGAGCCTATTTTATCAATGAAATTATCCCAATTAAACCCCATAATCATTTCAATAAATTACAAAAAGAACTCTTTTAGTTCAATGGAGATGTGGAACTCTTACAGTTATGAAATTTAACATATCTCAAGAAAAATGGGAAGAGTTATGATTTTTAAATAAAATTTAGCTTCAAAGTTCTTATTTACCCTAGTATAAAAACTCAAAAATTTTACACCATTCACATTTGAATATAATTTAATGTAAAACCCTCCGATACTTATTTTTTAAACCGCTTTACTATTTGAGTAACATCATACCAGCTTAATTTAACGTAATAAGTTTTGTAATTTTAATATAGAATACAATAACATCTTGGAGCTGCATCAGATGCAATTTTTACACATTTTCATTTTGAGAAGAAAAACAAGAAATATAAAAAAAATTAGTCAATTCCTACTTAGGTCAAAAAAGAAAATTTTTATTTTAGTTACTTTTTATTAAATAATTACAGTTAATATAAATATGTATATATATATATGACAGAATCCCAATATTAAGTGGCAAAATAGAAACCTGTTTTTCTTGCAATTTTCCATTTTTCTTTCCTATATATGGTGCTAGACTATTATTTTTATTTATTACTATTTATTAATTCCTTAAATTTAATTATTTCAATAAAAATGTGTAGTAAAAAGAAATCACATTTTCAGAAATTATGTCATCTCAGATGGAATTCAAGCCCACGACCTTTGGATTAGAACTCGAACGCACTATCCATAGTACTACAGAGACACAACGAACGATTTTCCTTTCTATGTAGAGTTTGGTCTTTTATTTTTTTTTGTTACTCTTTTTTCATTAATTAATAAATTCATATTGTAAGAAAACTGTATTGACTTCAAGTGTCATCCACTACAAGTTTAAGAAAATGCATTTGAGCTTGAGTAGATGAAAAAAAATTATTTTATTAACGATTGAAAATTTGAACAAGATATAAATATATAGGATGAACCCCCCAACCCTTCAAGTGTCAGTTGGGGTAAAACCTACCAGAACAACTCAACCCGCCTCCCGCATAATCACTTTGATTTCGACTCCAACGAACTTACGAAGAACCACGTGAACGAACGACGCACTGGCTCCTGATCTACGCTGAAAATACCACTCGTTTTGTCATGGCTTGGAGTACAGACTACTTTTATGAACATTAAAGATAAAATATAAAATGATAAATGGCTGCACGTTGCATTTTTCCTGTCATTCTAAGAATTACTCCAATACATGATTGATATATATGTAATATATATATATATATATAATATATATAGGGAGAGTGTGAACTAATAGTACGAATTGAAAAAATTGAGTAACTGATAATGTAATTTTTCACATCGTCTACTTAAGTTCAAAAACATTATAAATTTTGTAGAAAAACATGAAATCTCGATAGCTGAAATCGAATTTATGTTTTATATTAACTAAATATCATTTCAATTTAAATATTATTTTAACCCCTTAAGCGATCAATTTTTTATGCCCAATATGTTCCGAAAAAAGTCTAATATTTTATTGCATATAACTAAGTATAATTCTTAAATAATGCAAAGATGGAAGAATTTTACCTTAGTTTACTATTTTAAAGATTCCACACTATTTTTTATTTTATAATTAAGAACACACCCCCCCCCCCTAAATGT
>BMAV01019284.1:12751-50010 GCA_019973955.1 Trichonephila inaurata madagascariensis
AGAGTGTGAACTAATAGTAGGAATTTAAAAAATTAAGTAACTGATAATGTCAATTTTCGCAAATACACATCTTCTACTTAAGCTAAAACATTATAAATTTTGCAGAAGGACATGAAATCTCGATAGCGGAAATCGAACTTATATTTTATATTAAACAAATATCATTTAAATTTAAATATTATTTTAACCTCTTAAGCGATCAATTTTTTATGTCCAATATGTTCCAAAAAGAGTCATATTTTTCATTGTATAATTAAGTATAATTAATACTAAGTATAATTCTTAAATAATGCAAGGATGAAAGAATTTTACCTTAGTTTACTATTTTAAAGATTTCACACTGTTTTTTATTTTATAATTAAGAACACAAACCCCCCCTAAATGTTTCATGTTTATAAGTACACTCTACATGCTCCGAAAAATGTTTCATGTATCTTAAAAGAATTTCTCTCATATTTAGAAAAAAAATCTGTATCCGTACCTTATTTTCGAATGGTTGAGGATTTTGTGATGTGTAAGTATATATATATATATACACATACAATTTGAAGCATGGAGTAATACAAAGTCTTACACTGCAATAGGGTCAGAAATAATATCAGCTTTTTTAAAATATCTTTTTTCCTTTTTATTTCTTCTCAAGCAATAATTTGTATTTTACCTTTGCCAATTCATGTTCTTTAGCGAATATTTTCTGGAATCTAAATTCCTGCTTTCAATGAAAAATTCCCGCCTTCATCGCAAAGAAAATCCCGGATGAGAATTATTTTAGTAACATGGACAAACTATATCCCTTAAAAGCACTAGCACTAATAATCCCACTATAGAAATTCAAAATATGTGCAAATCAAAGATAGAAAGAAGAAAATATCAGTGCCCGTACAGCGTATGGGCAAACTGGATGTCACCAGGTTTCGTTAGCCCGTACTGTGTAGTCGCGGTAACCGACTGGTCAAGGTCACGGAATCATGGCTGGCGTGTCGTGAGTTCGATCCTAGAACCACTGAAGACAGGCCGTGCAGGGGAGCGATACACTTTAAATTTGTCGAGAGCTCAAATGTTCTCCCGTTGGTGTAGAGTGGAAGTTAGGAGAGGGGGTGCTAGCTCAGGTGTTGTCCACGTCCATGGTTCAAAATTACGTGGTACGTAGCCAAAAACCCTCGAGTAGCTGAATAGTGTGACGTTAATATTCACTTACTTACTTAACCCGTACGTTGCACGGGCAAACCAGTCAAAAAAATTAAAGGAAAATCAAAAAGTAAAATTGGTATACAGTGCTTCGTGTTTATGGGTGTATTATTTATTATAAATAAAATGATTTTGTAGACATATTTATATATTATTTATTGAACTATAAGAACCACAATAACATTTCATAATATAATTTTTAAGTATCCAGCAGAGACGGAAAAATATAATTTAATTCTTTTTCTTCTACTGAACGTTATTCAAAAAATACCTATTTAATAGATATCAGTCTTTGTACAATTAACTATCGTTATATAAACATGTTAGAACTCTTAAAATATCACTGAATATACAAATTGAAATTCAAGGTACTCAAACAGAGCAATTCCCTTAAAATTAATACTCCGTATGGCACTAAAACTAATCATGATCGAGGATTTATAGAACAGGAGATAGTTGACCAAGGAAGATTGATATTGGTTGATATAAGCCATCACTATTCTAATGCGATAGAGAAGATTAGTATCAACAATACCTGACCATCATGCTTATCATTATAAATTAATCTTACTACCTTCCTGCACATATGATTAGAATAACGACGTTCACCGGGTTTATTATGCGAAACAGAGTTCAAGCACTAAATCCAGTTTACGATGTCGCATAATCTTCTACTGCTGGAATTCAGTTTAAACTAATTTAATAAAATTATATACTGTACTAATTTTGCAAATAGGGACGACATACTATGAATCATTTGAAATGTTTATAAAGAAACTGTATTATGTTATTGGAAAACCATTGAACTATTGCGTTTTATGACATTAAGGCATCCGACTACGTTAGGAACCATGATTTTTAAAAAGCGCATAAATGGATAATTTTCATGATATTTAGTGCCACTTAGATTAGAATACATGTATATAAAATTGTTTTAAGGACACATTTTGACAAAAAAAATTATTTAAATACAATATTTCGGAAAAAAACTAACTTAGAATAACCTTTTTTCAAAATGTTCTCCTTTTGAGAAAAATGCTTCTATTATAATAATATTTTGCCTGTATGTAGCTCAGACCTCTGTACAGAGGCTCAACTATGAATTTTGAAAAATTCACATTAGTTTCAGAGTTACAACCCATTGAAATAATTATCGGCGTTTTCTTTCTTAAAATTTCTCCCCTCTGTTGTTATAAAACATGGATAAACCTACTTCTAAGTTACATATTTCAAAAATTCTAGTTAAGCCTTTGTACAGAGATCTGAGCTATATACAGGCAAAATATTATTATAATAGAAGCATTTTTCACAAAAGGAGAATATTTTGAAAATGGGTCATTGTATGTTCATTTTTTGTCAAAATGTTGTACTTAAATAATTTTTTATTGTAATACTATTCTTAAACCAATTTTATATACATTTTCTAATCTAAGTGACAGCAAATATCATAAATATTATCCATTTATACGCTTTTGCAAAATCACGGTTCCGAACGTAGTCGGATACCTTAAGATAGTAAGAAAACGTTTGCCACTCCCAAAAAAGATTGAGATATGCGACAAATGCATTTTTCTTCCAATGAAAGCTGTCATATAGTAGGATACTGACAAGGTAATTGGTAAAAAATAAACAATTTTCCCAGAATTAAAGATTTCGTGAGCTTGGGGTGATTATGTGCCCCGCGCGACCACTCCCGAGTTAAGTTAGAACTTACTTTCTATTTAGTCAATAATTGCAAATAAACTGAAGCTCAGGTGTCTTAGTCAGACCCAAGGCATTTTTTTTCTTATTGGTTCCACCAACTCTCAAAAGAAATAGAGCACACACAAAAAATATAAAACAATAAATAAAATAAAACTATAATCTTGTAACCATATAAAAAGCAAAACTTTTCGTTTACTTGTTTATTACATACTATTGCCCAACAGAAAGATAAGTTATCTTATTTACAAATCTTACTAAATTATCTTAGTTAATAGTAGCTTAAATGGGTACTACACATTTGTCTAACTGATGTTCCAACTCTGGTCTTAAAAAAGTGCCATGATCGCCATCTCTCAGATCAAGTCATGTATTCAAAACTTACCTTCACAAAAAAAAAAATGTGACGTTACATCTAACTGAGCTTCAAAGTGTTTTTAAACGCGAAATGGAGATAAGAAAAGAATTAGCTCATATTTATTGTCATTCAACTATTTGTTTGAAGTTGAGAGGCACCTCATCAAAAACCCTAATGTAAATTATGTGGTTTCTTGTAAAAGTCTTCTTTGAGAGACATTTATTCAAAATAAATCAATTTAACCGAAATGCAACTGACCAATCAGAGACTTTGTAACGATACCTTCTCCTCCTCATGTTGGTTGAGGAGGAGATCTCACTCAGTGTAAGGATTCCCGGAGGAGTCCGACCGCAGTATGAGGTCATTGAATCAAACTCGAAATGATGACAGTCAAGAAATATGAGCAATTTACTTTAATTACCCCCTTTAGTGCCACCGGCGTATATATACGTCTTGATGAACAGGTGCTTTAAATATCTTGGACGTATATATACGTCTTTTCGAAATGCGATCCTTTTCTTCGCGCTGCCGTCACTAAAGCTATTCCGAAGACTTTAGAATGCAAGAAAATAACTTGTTTGCAAAGATTTACATAGTTAAAAGAAAAATTTGCTTGTTTACATCTTTTCTTTTCCCCTAATAAACCTTATACATTCCCCTATGTGATAAAGGTTGGCACTGGGGAGGGAATCACGTAACTTTTAATCTGCAGTTAAGGGGTTGAATGAAATCTAGAGATGACTACGCCAGCATTTCTCAAACTGCATGGCGTGCCCCCTAGGGGGGGTGATAACCCTACGAGGGGGGCGCGAGTATATTGGGAAGTCAAAAACAAAAGATTATTTAAAAAATAATTAATTTACTCAAAATAAACAAAATATATTCCTGTATAATAAAAAATAAAGTACACATTTACACTTATAGTACATTTATAAATATATCAGTACTGCGCAATGTATTTTATATTTAATTTAAGAACGAAGTTAAGAATACTAAGTTAACTACCAAGTTAAGAACAAGTTTAATAATTACCAGTGACCCCAAGGTCTTGTCATATACAAAATTATATACAAAAATTTTCTTGATAATTTGCACGGTTTATAATTAATCTCTTCAATGCCAATTAAAAACTACGCGATTCGCTCCTCAATCCCATCGTTTCGTAACACATAGGCGAGTGCATATGATGTATTGGGGGGGGGCCTTAAAAAAAAGAATAAATAAGAAAATCCTCTGAAATTAGTACATCTGTCGCAAACCTGTTAAGGTCCTTTTATTGCATTCCAAAGCTTTCGGAATAGTTTTATGGATATCAGTGCACAGAAAAGATCGTACTTCGGAAAGAAGTATATATACATCCGGGGCAATTAACGCACTGGCTGAGCGCAAGACATTTATATACGCTGGTGACACCTAAGAGGTTGAAGTAGTATTGTAGCTTTAGCGTCAAAGTATATTATTATTGAAATCAATACATTGTTATTGTATAGGGGGGGGGGCGATGGAATTAATGATTGAATATTGGGTCGCAAATAGGAAAAGTTTGAGAAGCACTGGACTACGCAATATACAGAGAAGACAAGATAAAGGATAAAAATCAATTTGCATTTATCTGAATGAGATGCATTCCATCGGCCTTGACAATGCAAAAACGTCAGTTATCTTGAATACGAAAAATGCGACGAAAGGGGTTTAGCATTGTGGAAACACCCTCCCCAGTCATATACTATCTTCTCTGTTTCTCTCATATGATCTATCTCTAACTATCAATTATTCGACAATGATGGTTTTTTTCGTGTGAGTGTTGAGGAGTTGTTCTAGCTTAAAGTGATTATTTGACTGGACTGAAGGAAACCCGAATTAGAAAGGATAAAACTCGCAGGTAGCCCATTGTTAAAAAATACATTAGTAGTTTAAAAGAGCTAATAAATCCTTGCAGAAATAGTAATTTCTATATTAACACTTTGTTACATAAAATTTACATTAAAAAAAAATTCAGTTTTACTATCTGATTGAATTTGTCAATTATTATAATTTATAACACGGTTGCAAAGTTTGGAATGGGATTCCCTTAACCCTTTTGTGTGCCTCGGGAGGATTACTTCCCATCTACATGATCTTACAAAATACACTGTGAAAGGCCCAAAACCCATCTAATATAGTGGCCTTGCTATTATAATGATTTGGAAGAAGGATTCCAGCTTCAGAGAGAGAGAGAGTTTTGTGCTAGCACATAATCCTGCGATTATGACATCTGTAAATCGAACAAAAAAAGATGGTACAAAAGAAGAAATACCTTGTCCACAAAAGCTGTCTCTCTGTCTCTGTATACAGCGATGTCATGAGAGGGGTTGATCACTTCGTTCAAAGAAAGGGAAGATACAAGATAAGAAGAAGATCTGTAAAATGGTGGCATGGGATCCTTTATTTTCGTATTGACCTTGCCATCATAAATAGTTTCATACTGTGGAAAGGAACAAAATAAACAGATTAGCCCAGATAATATTCCGTATAGCATTAGCTCTTCAACTAATAGACGGATTTTTGTCAATAAAAAGGAAAGGGCGTCCTGCTAACATCCAAGCAAAGTGTGTAGTTCCGGATGATGTGCGCTTATCCAGTGTTGTAAATCATATGCTACATATCACGATGTAGGAAATGTCTCAGAAAAGGACAAGAAAAGAGAACCCGCTACATGTTCGCAGAGTGTGATGTCTCCATGACCATTGCAACATGCTTCTCATATTTTCATGGCAAATAATCACCATAATATTTAACTTTCTTTATGACAATGAATGGTTTCTTGGTAAGTATTTTTTCCACTTCTAAACTTAAAGTTATCCGACTACATTCGAAACCGTGATTTTGCAAAAGCGTATAAATGGATAATATTTATGATATTTAGTGTCACTTAGATTAGAAAATGTATATAAGATGGTTTTAAGAATAGAGTATTACAATAGAAATACAATATTTTGACAAAAAATGAACATAGGATGACCCATTTTCAAAATATTCTCCTTTTGTGAAAAATGCTTCTATTATAATAATATTTTGCCTGTATATAGCTCAGACCTCTGTACAGAGGCTCAACTAGAATTTTTGAAATATATAACTTAGAAGTGGGTTTATCCATGTTTTACAACAGAGGGGAGAAATTTTAAGAAAAAAACGCCAATAATTATTTCAAATGGCTGTAACTCTGAAAATAATGTGAAGTTTTCAAAAATCATAGTTGAGCCTCTCTTCAGAGGTCTGAGCTATATACAGGCAAAATATTGTTATAATAGAATCATTTTTCACTAAAGGAGAACATTTTGAAAAAAGGTTATTCTAAGTTCATTTTTTACCGAAATAATGTTTTTAAATATTTTTTTGTCATAATGTCCTTAAAACAATTTTATACTCGTATTCTAATAAAAATGACACTAAATATCATGAAAATTATCCATTTATGCGCTTTTTTTTAAATCACGGTTCCGAACGTAGTCGGATACCTTAAATATAAACATAAAATTGGTCAAAATAAAATATATTTCCTTAAATGCTATTGTTTAATTGCTTATAAAACATGAAAACTGAGGGAAATTCAAAAGAAAAATAAATGGCCTACGAAAGGATTAGGAAATAATTACTGAAATAAATTCTATGGTGTTGAAAATCATTTTTTATAATTATTTCACAAAGTTTCAAATAGTTCATTCTAATGAAAACTTAAAGCGTTTCGAAAACACCGCACCCGAAATCACTTTGACACACACAATAAATCATTTCAGATAATACAGATAACTAACTATTTTGGAAATATTGACTTTCAACGTGAAGTATAAAATTTAATAAGTCAAAATTGTCAAATAAATCAACGGTATAAAGATTATCCAATTAGATTCGTGTACACGCTCAGGGTGCAACTGAGCCTCTTTCTCTGGAGGTAATTTCGTGACTTCGCGAGGAATAAATGTGAATTAATAAGCAAGGATTAATGAAGTATGTTCCTGATTCATTTTCTACCTTTTGGAAATGATGGAAATTACGGAAAAGTTTCCCTCACACTAACAGCTTTGAAGTTAAAGGGACGTAAAATTATTTTACATCATAAATTTCATGAAGATTAATGGCGTATTTTGAATTTGAGGAAAATGATTATGTAATAATCGCTTAGTACGATAGTAATTATTTAATGAGTTTGTTGATAATGGCTGTAAAATTATTATTTCTCATTTTTGAGGGTGTTTGATTAATTTTCCTGATATTAAATTTATTTCCTTATATTTAATATGTTGGTGATGTCCCGAACATTTGAATCATTTTCGGGAAAAATCGGTTGTAGTGCTTTTTTTCTGTTAGTTCTGAAAAATTAAATTCTAGAAGAAAACTTTATCATCTGGTTATGAAATATTGAAAACAACTTGTTCTCAAAATCTTAATTTGAGGATTGTGGAAAAAAATGCTTGATTTACTAAGTTCTCAACTCCTTAAGAAATTGAAAAAGTTCCGAGTTAATTAACTATGAAACATAAAGAAGTGAACATACTATTGAAAATGAAAAAAATAATAAATAAAAAATAATACGTTGGTGGAAAATAATAATTACTTTAACTCTTAATCATTTTCACACTAATGATTACGCATCAAACTACTATTTTATTACCAATTTAAGTATATTTTATGAAATATTCAGTACACATAAAATAATACCCACATGAACCCGTATGGAGAATAAAAATCTGAGGCGATTAATTTTTTTGCCCAACGTTTTCCAAAAACAGGCATTTGTTTTACTGTTTAAACCCAAACCTAATACTTAACAAAATGTGAAATTGGAAAAATTGTATTTTAATTTTCAATTTTAAAGTTTTCACACTATTTTATACTATATAGTTGTGGAAGACAAATAAACCCGTAAATATATTTGCTTTTTATAAGTACACTCTACATCAGTGACTCCCAAAGTGGTCTACATCGACCCCCAGGGGCCTATGATGACCTGTAAGGGGTTCACGTCAGCGAAAAAATAATTTGAGGGTCCACGAGGTACTTTTCTACGATAGAAAATCTCATTAAACCAGATCGTGACTTAAATTTTAAAAGAAAATGTAAGAAAAAGGAAACCAGATTCTACCTATTTAAAAGATTTATTTACTAAATTTAATGAGGTTAATTTGCAGCTATAAGGTGATAGCATAAATTTTATTAAAATTAGGACCATTATTTCAATGTTCCTCGCCAGAACTAAGATAAAGGAGTACAACATTGGACGTCTCGAATTTTCCCAGTTTCTCAATTGGTCACAGCTATCTGCCATGAAAATGACATTTTAACCTATGTTCAACTCTTATAAAAATGCCCTTCGTTCAGATTTTCATACAAAGTCTGAGATCACTTTATTATGGTAATACCACAGTAGGCAATGAATTCATATGGTCACATTGCAAAAAAAAAAGCAAATGTCATGTTACAAGATCAACTGATAGGAATAGGCAGTAACATCTTAGATCTTAAAGAAAATTTTAGAATCGGATGTCAGCAATTTTGGCTTCAAAAAAAAAAACAAATATGTTATTTGTTTCGAATTATGGAGCATTATGAAGAAGTTCTTAATTGCTTTTCCTAGTGAAAAGGAGTTTCAGCATTGTTGCCAACTTCCAAAATAAAAAAGAAAGAAAACAAAAGACTGTGGACAGTACAAACCGAGATTTGGAGTTAAACCTGACGAGATCGATTCCAAATGTTAAACATTTGTTATTGAAGCCACATATTCATTTCTCCCATCGTAAACATTTTTTGTTGATCAATTATTTTATGTATTGATTAAACTTTAATTTAATTAATATGTGTTTCTTAAGTTTTTTAGAGAAGGAGGGAAGGTAGACAACACCCTGGGGAGCCATAATTACATCGGAATGCATTTACCGAAACGTAACCCTAAAGCAGTGTTTCTCAAACTGTGTGGCGCGACCCCCTAGGGGGCATGATAACCCTATAAGAGGGGCGCGAGCATATTGAAAAATCGAAAACAAAAGATTATTTAAAAAAGGGGGCGTGATGAAAATTATGCTTGAAACTTGGACCGTAAGTATAGAAAGTTTGAGAAACACTGCCCCCTAAAGAGATAAAAAGACATAAAGGCAGTAAGCCTACAATACAGAATGTAGTGTGAAACACTTTATTACAAAAACAAAAACATTAATAACTTAAAAGTATGACATTAAAGCATCATATGATGTGTTTGAAATTGCTGCCATTTGCATGTATGCACGCAAGACATCGACGCGACATAGACTGACGGGTGCGTAGTCAATCTTGGACCTGAAACATCCATGTTCCACAAGGTTCTGATACACCCAAGCGAACGTTGGGTGATTCGGTTTTCACCGCGTTGGATATCTTTTCCTATACAACCCGAACAGCAACATGTCCGTTTCCGTTGCCTAGCTCTGTAGATGAAATGGAAATCCGCCAACTCAGTGTTCGTATAACGATTCATGTTCATCGCACCCTGTCCATGTCTGAACCGACCTTGTGAGCTCATGTACAGCGCAACCTATCACTTTCCATCCCTGTTTTCCTATGTAATTATGACTCCTAACGATGTCCTCAACCTCTATTCCAAGTTTGTACATGGAATTTGGGAACACTCTGTATATATATTTCTATATATCTTCCTATTATTCAGTTGTTCGACAGAAGCTCAGTGTTCTAGGAGCATTTGTCTAAAATAATAAAAACATAGCACATATATTAATAAAATCAAATAGGGAAACATTCTAATCAATAGAGTTATAGATAGCATGAGAAAAAAAACTTGAGGGGTAATAGTATTAATAATTATCATTTTACTGCACTATTAACTAATTGAAAAAAAACTAATAATTCACAACCAGTTACGCTGGTATTCAATGTTAATAGAAGATTAACTTAACAAAATTATAAAGGACACTTATTTCACAGCATATGATATCATACTTAAGTTAAATAGTTATACAAACTTATGTAATACTAAGTATTAAGACAATTTTATTGATTTGAGCTTTCTCTCATCGCCAGTGACTGAAATATGTGTATACTTATTTATTTTCTTTTTTGAACGTATGCTTTTGAAGAGTATAAGAGCAAACAAACTATATATCCCAGACTTTCCAGAAGAATTAGTAGCATTCAGGCGTAATGGACATAAAATAAATTAGCTTCATTATTAATCTTAAGATTAGCTTGCTTTTTCTGCGATGGGCTAAGCCCCTCACCTCCATCTATACCATCTGCTAATAGGATTAAATGCATCGACAAACTAACGAAAGAATGTAAAATACTCTGTGCAATCCCCCGTAACCTTCTCTTCTTAGAAATGTAACAATTATAAATTACAACAAAACAGCTCCTAGAAGAAGTAGATCTAGGATTACAATTATGTATATACGAGTATATTCGATTCTTAACTTTCGTAACATATTATATAAAAATCTAAGAGTACTAAAGGAAAACAAGGACAGAAACGTTAAAAATAAGAGCCCTTACATGATTTTTATGCAGCATGTCTTATCGGAATTAAACCAGCAATGCGTATAATTATTTTTGCAATGCTACACATTTTCGCATATTGGGTTTTTCCGTTTCATTCGAATTTCTCGTCAGGCATTTAACGCCCTTTAAAAATCAAACATTGTTCTTAACTAAGCATGGGCTAAGGCAAACATCTTTTATACGAAGCATTTCCTTTTAAACTCATTTTTTTCAATCTTAAGTATTTGCTTAATATACAGGGTTATCGAAATTAAACTTCCGCTACTCAGAGAGCCTTGGAGGCCATTCTACTATTCCGAAGAAAAAAAATATGGTCAACAGACATTTCAGACGATGCGCTCGAGGTTTATGAAATAAAAAAATAGTTCAAAAATAGCCACAAGATGGCGCTTATGATGGCAAATACTAATCTACAAATCCAATGCAGTTGTCAAACGCTCCCGTTAAACGTTATCTTTCAAAAAGTCCCATAGCCAGAAGTCGCAAGGCGTGAGTTCGGATGATCGTGGATGCAAAGCTGTTTTTGGAAAGATCGGCAGCTCACGTACATCTGTCAAATCCTGTCTTAACAATTGTTAGACTGAGCTCATGTTGTGAAGTGGGGCTCCAACGTACATGAATATGGTTTCTTGTAGGCAGACTCGTTGCTGTAAAGTAGAAATTACGTAGGTTTGTAGTATCTCACGATACCGTTTCCCGTTAGCAGAACAGGTGGTAAGTCATCGAGGGCTTGCTCGTTCAAAAAAGTAGGCACGAGATTGAATGAAGCAGTGAACCTGTATCATACTGTCACTTTCGTATCATGCAAAGCTTTAACATTCTAACTCTTGCGGTAGTATAGCTTCACAAGAAGTGCACTCTTAGGCTACGTCGGCCTTCTGCAATGCTTATCTGACTGTGGCAAGAACAACATCTTCCTTTTATTGTGCGTGATATTAACATATTTTGCTGGAATGTGCTGATCCACAGCGGCGTCTATAGGCAATTTTTAAGCTATTTTTTTTTATTTCAGAAACCTCGAACGCATTATCGGAAGTATCTGTTGTTCAAATATTTTTTTCTTCGGACCACTAGAACGGCCTCCAGGGTCCTTTGAGTAATGGAAGCTTAATTTCTCCAATCCTGTATATGATTTATTTTCCGGCATATATTCTATCTCCTTCTCTCTCTCCTAAAGAATTTTTTTTAATCTCACTTAGGAATAAGTTTTTAACATTCTTAATATATAGCATGATTGCGCACTTGGCTCCAGAGTTAAGATTTTTCCTCTTGATTTTAAGAACCTCGAGCTCCTGAAAAGAAAACACCGCAATTTCCAGTAAAATACAGTGGCTCATCTGAGATCAACTATTGTAATAGTCAGCGGCTCTAAAACGTTCTTTTGAAAATAATTATCGTATAAACTGTGCTATGTAAAAAAGAGATTTGGGTATACAAGAAATTATTTAGCTTACTCTAAATTAAGTCTCTGGGATATTAATTATATAATAATTACAAATTGATAATTATTACTTTTTATTTTAACAGTAATTTTCATTACTAGCCATGGAATATTAAATCATGAATATGTAAATATTTCAAGGCTATGTTTAAGAAAAGGATACATTCAAATATTTAAGTTCAGATTTTGCCACCTACACGAAATAAGCTGTGCACATATTCTTTGGAAACAATGGCTCAAGTTACATGTATCTGTAAAGGTTAAGATTTTTGTAAGTTGTTAATTATAATAGAAAAAGTCAGATACACACACACACAAATGTTATTCTATCAGTATTTAAGTTTGCAGCAAAACTATAAAAAAATGTTTTTTCCCTCACAGTTTCCCATTAAAACAAACCCCAGTCTCCTTCCAATTATATATTATTTCAAATAATTTTTAATACAGTGTGCTATTAAATTAATAAATCAAATCTTCATTACACAACATAAACATCACGGAGCAATCTTGGATTGGAACATTTTAAATATCCTGATGATGTGAACAATATTAGGGAAATCTTCAAAGTACTTAAAAAGGTTACTTTTTTTTGTTTTTACCATTTTTTCTTTATATGTACTTTACAATAATAGCACAAATAACGTATCATATTCCTCACAACTCCCAGTACATGAAATTACTTATACAAAAGTAAAATCATTCAGCCACTGTAAGCCCGCATAGTTGTTATTTCCAGGTATTATTAAATTGTTTGAATATTCAATTTTAATCATTTTGGAATTAAGTTATCAGATTGGTATCTCTTATCTGAAGTATTATATATAAATTCAGGAAAATAAATGAAAGAATTAACTTAAATTACACGGTTTGTTCATTACACTAAGTACAGAAGTAAATAGATATTTAAGAATCTATTGCTTCTTTAATGAATAATTTATCATAAGATAATATTTTTCAGAATTGTTTAAATGTCTTTTGCAGAGCTAAATAGTTTTACATTTTTTAATAAATCGTTTGGGAGATATGTAATGGGTTCCATTCATGACGGTAACATAATAAAGACAAACGCGTATTTTATAATGAATTCTAAACTATTGTGCTTGTTTTATTTGTAAGACTGAGAAAATTTCAAATTTCATACTTGGGTAAAAATGTTCAAATATTATACATTTTCAAAAGGATTTTTAAAAAAAAACTCATTTTATGCCTATGTTTATGTTGTGTACCTATGAGCGTCATTATTAAATATGTATCTATCAACAAAATTTATACTTTTTAAGAGAAAGTTTCTGCAAAGAGCAAAAGTTGGCAACGATGAAATGCATGAACCAATAGACTAAATTCATGATGGTCACATGATAACGGCAATCACGTGTTTTCCATTGATTAAGAAATTTATATACTAGTTGTTTAACTTGTAAAGTTTAGATAACATTTAAAATTTGATGATTGGGTAAAGAGTTCACGTGTTAAAATTCTTCCAACAGTTTTCAAAATTTAAAAAAAAACAACGATTTATACGAATACTTTTAAATTAAGGGCATTTTGCTTAACTATTTGCATTATTATATTGTTGACAAATATGTACTTTCTAAAAGAAAGTTTCTGCAAAAAGCAAAAGTTGACAACAGTGAAGCACATGAACTAATGGGCTTGATTCATGAAGTCACATGATAAAAACAAACACGTGTTTTCTATTGAATTCAAAACAAACATTAAACTAATAATACTTGTTGTTCTGTTTGTAAAACTCAGATAAAATTTCAAATTTAATATTTGGGTAAAGATGTTTAAATGTTAGCGGAAAAAATTTCTTAAAAAAGATTTTTTAAATTAAAAAAAAGTCGTATTTTATGCTTATACTTTTAAATAAAATGCATTTTGGATACATGTGCACTTTTTAAGAGAAAGTTTCTGCAAAGAGCAAAACTTGGCAACACCGAAGCGCGTGAACTGATTAGTAGGAAACACAAAATAGTTTTTATCGTGTGACTATGACGTCACATGAGTTTTTGAATTAATTGGCTAGAATCACGTGGCTTTCTCTATCATGTGACTATGACGTCACATGAATGAACCTCTTTGGCTGGAAAGGCGTGATTATATTTATGATATAATTATGACGTGGCATTCATTTATGAACTAATTGGCCGAAAACACGTGGCTCAGTTATCATGTGACTAATGACGTTACAGGAATTTAGTCCATTAAGTGAAAACACATATTTGTTTTTATCGTGCGACTATGAGTTTTCGAACTGATTGTATAGAAACACATATTTACCATTATCATGTGACCATGAAATCGCATGAATATTATACAATATTTGCTTAGATAAGTTGCTTGATATTACTGTTTAACTGATATCTGCTTCTGAAACTGATTTCTAAGTTAAATAGTGATAGTTAATAATTCGTCATTTCACAAATTTTGACTTGGAATTGGTTACGATGGCTAACTGATTTGCTTATTGCATTAGTAACTGTATTGTGTTGTATAATTGTATAATAAAGAATATATTAATAATAAATAATGCTGTGATTTTGATATTATAATTATGTTCATTGAGTTTTGTGAACAGTAATTACAGGGTATGCACAAATGATGGGCCCAATTTTAAAAAATCGTATTTTCGAAACTACCGCATAAATTATAAGTGATACATGAAAATAAGGAGAAATATACGAAGATTTTTTTTTCCATTAATGAGCAACAGCATATTCTAGATAGCTGTTATTAAAATCCAAACATGGTGGCAATGACAGAGAAGAGTTTTTGCATATTAGAGTGTGCTCGGGTTTTTTAAGTACTTTCGGTACAACGTGCATTGAGAAATCACGAGGGGAAAGAAGCATCAACCATGAAGAGCATTCTGTGAAGTTACCATCAATTTAAGAAAACAGTTTGCTTGTGAAAAAAGAAAAGCAGTGGCAGGCCAAGTGTCTCAGAAGAAGTGGGGGTGGGGAAGACAAAGTATTTTTCGAAGTCGCCTGTAAACTTGGGATGTCCAGAAAACGGTATGGAAAATTTTGCAAACCGTATCATTTGCAATTGACACAACAAAAAAGAGGGAATGACAAGTGAGCATTTGTGCATTTACATGAACCATTGATAGATAGATTCAACAAAATGTATGTCGAAAAACACATCGAACATTAGAAACAGAAAAAAACTTGGTATATTTTTGTTTACATTCATGTGTACTTATTGCAACATGTTTAGTATTTTGGATAATATGATTTTTGTAAAATCAGGTCCATCATTTGTACTTCCCCTGTATAATGTATCACGTAGGAAATATACTTTAGAAAAAGCATGTGAATAATCAAAATAAATTTGCTAAGGGAATTGATTTGAAAGAAATATACAGCTACAGAGAAAGAAAATTATCTTGCAAACAGTACAAAAAAGCTTAAAAATTTGGTCAAATATAAATATGATAATCGGCAAAAAGAACTCAATATTCGAAAATACCTCATTCCAATTTATACGGGATAATTTCCTGAATTCTTGCTTGTACCCATTACCCTGATGAACAGATATATTTTTCATTCCTATAATCATAAAGCAAAATAGATAAAAACTAGAAAACAAATATTTTAAAGTCTTTTCTATACTCCTAGATTCGATATCGCTCTTGAGATCTTTATCTCAATTATTATTTTTTAATGTCTGTTCTGTAATTATCTTTAAAAAGTAATCCTTAAGTAGCTGAAAGTTTTCTTAGAGATTCATTAGATGGAGCAATTTATTTTTATCGTTCTGGCTTAAAGAACAACAAATAAATATTAATCAATAAAACACATGGCGAAAGCAATCAACTAAAATGGAAAGTAGTCAGAAAGAAGCTTCACTATTAAGAAAATATTTTTAAGTAGAATAACTTTTCGGTAAACTGCAACACAAGATTTTGCGCCGATCCATCATTTAAGGGGAATGGGAAACCTCTGTCTTTCTCTCTATACTGACAATGTTAAATTGGCTGTATTCGATGTACTTTTTCACAAAATCTGTTATAGTACAGACTTGAAATTTTTCATACAATTAAAGTATACTTTTCTCATTATACTGAAATGAGCTTTTAGCTAATTTTGAATTTATTTATAATTTGTAAAGTATTTTATCAAACATAGTGAAATTTGACCTATTTTGACATAAAAAAATTTGTAAAAAATTAATTTCTATTTTTTTTTTTAAAAAAAAAGCTCATTTCAGCATATATTAGCCATCATTATAAATATATCATAAAAAAAATTTACATACCTGTGAACAGTAGTTTCTCAGAAAAGGTACGTCGAACATCAAAATTTACATTTTGAGATAAATTGATTTTAATGTATACAGTGAGACTTCTAATCGACTAGTAAATAAAAAATAAAAGGCTTAATTTACAATGAATGATAAAATTGTTTTGGTTTACACCAGACGTTCAACTTTTAAGCAAAAATGAAGTACTTTGCTTACATTTTTCGCCATTCAAATGTGTGTGGCCCAGTTTCAACGATTATTTAAAAATAGGTTTTAAGAGCTTCTAATTACCCTAGAGGTAAAAGTAAGGTATTTTTAGAAAAGTTAAAATCTATACAATTTAAAAATATAAAAACCTCAAATTTTCAAAAAAAATAAGATTTTAGCTTTCCAACCCCTTAATGGTCCGTCGCCAAAAGCCCTCGTGTAGCTCAGTGCGACGTAATATTCACTCTCATTCACTCTCTCCAACCCCTTAAGTATATTTAATTTCTGTTAAGTTTGAAGAATTTCTTTGGAATCAAATTTGTATAATCTGCAAGGACTTAATTCGATCTGAAAATAATTCAGCTAAAAGTAATAAAAACTCTTCAAATGTGAATAATACTTCCTGCTTAAAAGAAATTTAAAGAAGAAAGGCATTTTTAATATAAATATTACATTCTTTCAAAGTTAAATGATTAAACAAAAAAATATTGTTTTTATATTATTACTTAAACAACTAATTCTAAAATAAATAGATTAAATTTAATGCCATTAATATCGCCCAAACTGAAATTTTATGAGATTGCATGCTATCAATTTAATCTTTTTTCCCCGACTGAGACAAATTATACTGTAACTCGTATAGTGCTCACAAAGCTGCTGATAACGACAGACATAAAACTAGCCAAATGTCAAGATGAATTTCTGGTCCTCAATCTGACTATACCGTTAACCAGATGGCATCAGAAATAACAACAATAATTTAATGTTTATCAAATGTAACTAATACAGATTTATTTTATTAGAAATTAAAAAATATATATGTACGTATTCGATATCTACGTATTACACCGACGACCAATTTCGTCAAATCAAAAGATTCCGCGATATGCAGCCAATAGCGGAAACCATACCAGCGCATGATCGAACAAAATAATAATATTGATGACAGCATTTGGCGACATTTTGATGGAAGCGGTAACCCCCTGATTATGGTCACGGATTCGTGACCGTTCAGTCATGAGCTCCAGTCCTTGTACCTCTGAAGATCCACCCTATGGAGAGGGAGGTATGGAAGCTCGAGAAGGAGTATTAGCTCATATGTTGTCCTCATCGATTGACCATGGTTCAAAATTAAATCTGTCACCAAAAGAGCTCTCGCCATGCCTTATAGTGTGATGTTAATAAAAACTTACTTATTTGGTGGCATTTTTTGTATTGGCGACTTCTTTTGTTTTGGGGAAATATGTAGACGGTATAACATGCAAGTACCAAATATTCTTTCTGAACATTTCTATCATCATACCTATTTTTGGGTTTCAAGGTCTCTCGGGAGTGTTATTGAATTGATATCCCTAGGGATTGTTATTGAATTTCTCATCAAATGGTACAATACAAAACTGGATTTTAAGAAAAACCAAGAAAATATTTCAAAAATCAAGATTCGAAATACAATTTGTTTTTTGACCACCTTTTTTTTTTAATCAATAAGCTCTCTGCACCATAAAACATTTTTTTTAAAACAAAAACAAAAAAAAGGTCACTTTTGGAAAGTCCTCTCTAGACAAGTAAAAATTCCCTATACAATTGATTTGAAGTCGAAAAGACTCACGTTTGTTATCAAAGATATCTTCCAGATCTCAGAACCTCATAACATCACTCAGCGTTATTGCGGTCTCTTTTTCCTGGAGTTCTGACAACAAAGAAAGGGATAAAAATAAAACAAAATCCCCAGACTCACCCAATCGTCTACTTCGGGAAGGACAAATGAAAGAAGAAAACAGTGAAAGGGGTGGAAACAGAAGGCAAGGTTAAAAAGGGTGAAGTATAAATTCGTTTTTATGTCTATGCCGTGGGGCGCTAAAACATCATTATGAACGAAGCCTCGGGAGTAAGGGATTTTATGATACCACTACAGGGAAAAAGACAGGGAGGGGAAGATGAGGTCTGTTTATCGTCCCATCTTGCCCATAGAAACTTTTTCCCATTAATCATTTTGGATCATATATGAGTAGATAACCTTTTTTCTAGAGCAGTGCAAGTATCATTATTGGTAAAACATATTTTGGTTTTTATTTTTGAAGAAAACATCAGGTTGAAAATCATATTCTTTACGTATTGGCTTTTATATTTCGATATAATAATGGATGTTTGAAGTTGCTTTCAAAATAAATCATGGATTTTTACCCTTTTAATCTTATAAATTGAAGTGAACAGATTAAAAGAAAACAAATCTTGCTCTCTAGATTTTTTTTCAGTATTTATATAAAGACATAAAAATAATGATACTCTGAAAAGTTTTATATTTAAGTTAAATTATTAATAGAAATGCTGAATTTTATACATATCCATATATGTCGGTTCAATTTTAGAAAATATAATGATGAATATAATACTGAAATGAATACTTTCTTAATCATTCAAGCCTTCAGTTTTGGATTGATCAACTTAGATTAATTATTTGATTTTTTTTTCAGTTATTCATATTTTGTACCTTACCTAAAATTTCAATTGCATTATATTCTAAATTTTTTGCCATTCTCTGAGGCATAAACAAAATACGATTCATGTTCGGAAACCAGTACCGTTTTGGAAAAACTCGCATAAAAAAAATATTTTTTTAAATAAAATTTATTTTTTATATGAACGAGCATGTTTTAATCTGTTTTTTTTTACCTAGTTATCACCATTGTTCAAACATTTGTCAGATCGGGAACCAATTTATCTATACCCTCTTCAAAGAAAGATTGTAAATCTGCTATTCACATTAAGATTGCTCATTTACTTTTTCAACCAAACCATCATAAAAAACAAAAGGCCGCTTACGACCTGCTTTGTCATGATCATTGGTGTGCCCATCATTGAATTGTCGAATCCCATTCCACCATACTCTTAACATTATTCCTATAAATCTCTACACGTCAAAGAAGAATTTCAGCAAGCTTAACATTCTTCTCGTTCAAAACATGTATTTTAGTACGCTCTTCACTATCGGCAGGATCGGCAATCATCTTAAACATTTTGAATGCTATCTAACACATGCAAATACAGCACAATCCGACTATAATGGCCTCACTGGACTAACAATCAACCAGAGACTCGGGTGTGATGCAAGATGCAAACTATTTTACATGTGCGGTTGTTGTAGAACAAATCAATACTTATTTCAGGATACGCCTCGTAGTTTTAAAGCAATATGGACATATTATTTAACTCGTACAATAGAGAGTTGAGTTTCTGTTTCAAATCCCAGATGGTATAGCTATTTTATACCATTTGCACAGAATCAAAGATTTCCAAAAAACAGAAAGTCTTTCAAAATCTCATGAACACCTCGTATAATCTACTTTCCTTCGAACTTTACTTGATTAATGTCATGCTTTGAAGTTATACGAAAGCTATTGGTGACGGTCTTGTAATTTTAAACCACCTGAAATCCCACTTTTCTGATTTCTATACCAAGTCAACATGAAGTCGTTAAGCCTCGACATATTTAAAATACATCACTTCCTTTCCACGATGGGTCCTTCGACGAACCAGAACTTGAAAACAAGACTCGACCACGGACGTCTTAAGGCATGGGTCCGGGTCCAGGGCCTCAGCTGAAATGGGAGCCTTGTCTCGTTTTCGACTGAGCCTTAATAAGGTCATAATTGGAAAAAATTCTACGGTCAAATGTTATTTCCGGTTGTATTCTTAGAGAAACTGGGAATTTTGGACGATATGTCAACTGACTACATGTGATGACCATCATCCATGCATAGGCCATGGCCTGCAAGTATATACCATCAATACTCATGAGGTCAAGAGGCAGCAAGTGGTCTACATGGTTTGTGCAATTGCACGCCATGCACATTTATTTGTTTCGGGTTATTTTTTGTACGAGTATTTGACAATGTATGCTATGTACTGTCTATTTTTAAGTGGAGCCTACACTTGTGTGTGTTGATTGAATACTAACGTCATACTGTTCAGCTACACGAGGGCTTTTGGCGACGGACCACGTAATTTTGAGCCAAGGTCAAAATGGACGACACCTCCTAACTACCACACCACACCAACGGGAGGACATTTCAGCTCTCGACAGATTTAACGTGCATCGCTGCCCTACACGGCGAGTCTTTAGTGGTACTGGGCTCGAACTCGTGACAAGTCATGCCACGATCCGATACCTATACCACTCGGCTACCGCAGACACTACATTTGTGTGGGGACCCAGTCCATACTTTTACGTAAGGGCCTTTAAGAAGTCTTAAGATATGACTGAACGCGACAAAAATCATCGGGCATAGGTTAAATTATGAGATCCGATTGTTCTAAATGTAACATCAAATGACAATCCAACGAAGAATTAGATATAATTTCAATACGATTCACTACCCTTTTAATTTTACTAGCATAAAACAAGTGGTCCACTATACAAAGGATTGAAATCCTTTTAATTTTGCATAGTTATTTTATTATGAAAATAATTTCTTCCACCGTTATTTATAGTATTAATTAAAACGAACGTTTAAAGAAAGGTAAAGAATCATTTTGAAAAATATTTGCTGTTGTATTCCTTTACAGAAAAACTGTATACATGCATTTTTCATTTATTAATTCAACTAAGAATATTAGACATTTGCATTTAAACTTTTTGATTCTTCCCTTCGATATTTTGGACCATATTAAATCTACTACAGTCTGCTCGACATTTACAAAACAGAATGTCACTTTATATTCGGGAGATAGCAAAGCTTTTATATTTCTTTCAATAAAAAAACAAAAACTGCCACGCGCATCGCAAAAACAAACTCGGAGAAGCTGTCTGGAAAAAGAAAAAGAAGAAAAACTAAACAATTCGTGAATTTTTATTTATTTGTTTTGTTTATTTTCCTTTTTCGAGAAAAAGGAAACGATTTTCTGCAAAAGAATAAATAACGCTCTTCCAGAAAACGTGATGCAAGTTTCTGCAGTTCGGAAAATATATGTAAGACGTTTTAAAGACTTTTTTTTTGTTTATGTATTAAAAACAACATTTTTTTTCTTATTTATTTCGATAGATTTTTCAAGCTTTTGCGCACAGATAAAAGCTTAAGGAGAAATTAAACCCATTCTCGTCCTCGTATAGAGGAAAATAGTGATTTAGCAGGATCATATAATTTTAAAAAGAAGCGTGCTTTTGATATCAATAATTTTTTTTATTATATTTTTATTACTTCTTTAGTTGTAATCAATTTTGTTAATCTTTTATAAACACATGCTCACATATAATTTGGGGGGAAATATATATTTCATACGGGAGAGAATTACTCTGAAATAGTTTAAGATCTAAAAGAAATGTTTTGTTCCTGAATATTATTCTGTATAAGGAGTTCCTAGAAAAGTTAGATGATCGTTTATTTCAACATTATCAACATTATAGTAAATAAAATTTTATAAAATACAAAATTTAACTATTTTTCTCAAATAATATTTCAAATTTAAAGATAGTTTTAAAATGATACTGACGCATATTTGATTCGTAAAATACTATGTTGTGTTGATTTTTCAAATCCCAAGCGGTAATAGCTACTTTTTACAATCTCCATGAAACCAAATATTTCCAAAAAGTCCAAAAATGTAAAAATCTCATTAACAGTGAAGTCTTAAAATTTAAATATAAGGAGTACAAATAAGCTTCCGCTGTTTGACAAAAGATGGCCTCTCTTTACGGTAGGAATGTACAGATGTAAAACGCCATATCGCAAGGTTGGACACCATAAATTTGAAGTATTAGTGATTTTGTATCAGCATCATATAATATTTTTCTTCCAAAAATGTCTTGAGCCGAATAATTGTCATTTGTGGAAACCTTTGATTTACACCTAAATTTGAAGAAATGTACAGCTGGCGAACAATGATTCTTCGAGAAGATATGTTGAAGCCACTTTGAGCGAGAGATGTTGTTGTGAGTGCTTTCAAAAATGTAAGAGTGGTGTGTTAAACGTCGAAGACAAAGAACGCAGTGGAAGATTATTGGGGGAAGATTCATGCCAAAAACGCAACAAGAACTTGCTCTTATAATAGGAGTGACTCAACAATTAAATTCACTTTACTCAAAAATGTTGGGAATGATTCAGAATTCAAGAAATTGGATTCCATGTGAACTGAAGTCGAAGAACGTTGAATATTGATTTTGCATATGTGAAATGCTGATTTCCAGGTATAAACGGATCGGTTTTTTATGTCGTGTAGCCCTTGATGATGATAAATGGACCCAATGCAATAACCTAAAGGAGAAGAAATCATGTGAACCCCGTGGTCATGTTTCAACAGCCGAATATTCATGGTATATTCAGGAAACATTCATGGTATAATTCTCATGCTAAGCAATTGGTAGGATCAGCTTGCTTTCGTGTGTTATTGGTTGCTCAAACTGAACGAAACCATTACTGGGACTGTCTGCAGAACACAATTGATGAGACTGAGGTGAACACTCCGAGAAAAACACGCCCACTGCTACTCCAAACACTACGAAACTATTATCCTGTCCAAATTAATGCCTGTCCTATGTTGAAGCTCTACTTAGAAACACTCAGTTGGGAAATCCCACCTCACCTGCCGCGCAAAACATTGCCCCTTCTGATTATACGATGCCTCAAGACCTTTCTCAGCAACCACATTTTTTGAATATGCCAAGAAAAGAGTTGATCCGTGGATAGCTTCAAAAATGAAGAGTTTTTCCGATACTGTATCCTTATTTTACCCGACAGAAGGAGGAAAGTAGTAGTTCTAGGGATGGATAATAATTTGAATAAATGTGTACCGTTCTTTCGTAATAAGTATGAGAGGAAGACGACTTGATCTGCTTTGAACCATTGACACGTATTAATGAACTTCCAGTCCTTTTGGAAGGTAATAACCTTAGTGTGGTCACTTAAAAGGCGCGGAAGAGGTGTCTGCTGTTTTCTAAGAATACTGATTTGGTGAGACTAACGTGGTCTTTTACAAAACTACCACAAGTGGATAGGTGAGACTTTCCACCTTTTAATCGGTGAAATTTCATTATAATTTATTGTTATTTTTTCGTGCAAGTTTTCACCAGAGGCAGTCTTGGCTAAGGTATCAGATTCTTAAAATATTTCGACGATTAAAGATACTTTGAAGAAGTGGAGCTAGTAACATCGACACTTTACTTAACATTCTATAAAGTACGAGAACATTCCAAGAATATTACATTGTAATGTTAACATGCTACCTCCATGCTCTTTGTGATTAAATTTTCTATTCACCTATTGTTTAGTAGTTCGATATAAATAAAAGTTGAAAACATATAAACGATAACTAAGATGTTTAACAATTAAATATTTTCTTTGACTCGGAAATGTTCACCTAAGTCGTAGTACAAAACTTGAATGAATAGCTTGAAGGATATATTTATATTGGAATATTCCTTTACAGAAAGAATTACATCCAAATACTTAGCTAAACCATTTTAGTGGTAGAAAATCAGTTAAATGAAGATGAAGTTCTGTATGATTTATCATAAAACAATTTGATTCCCCTGTGAAAATCAAATGAATAACAACTAATTGATAAATGATATGTGCAATAAAAAAGCAAAGCTAAAATAGTTGAATAATCATCTAATTAAAAAAATACATTAAGCTTAAAATGAAAAGCCAAACAGCTGTTTTTTGGATCTTTGAAGCTGTTTTAATTCAACTTATGAATAAACACCAACCGTTTCAATTATTGTTCGAAACTGTTTACAGCTTTTATTTTCAGTTGAAATATATTTTTTTTACACATTAATTCTATTATTATTATTATCTCTAACAAATTACTTCCAATTCAAAAACATTCAGAATTACAGAAAATCGTTTGACATTGATACAGTTTAGCTGTTTTTAGATAAATTACTAAAAATTAAAAAATGCTTTCTTCCAAAACCATTCGGAACTAAAAACTACTACTAGTGAAATTAATAACTAAATAGACGTAAAAAACTATGCATTTATAGTAGCTTGTATATCCGTTCTTTGCACGGATGTATTGAAAAAGTATTATTATCTAGGCGGAAGGATAGAAAAAATTGGTACTTACATATTATCGTAACAATCACCAACGTTCAAGATAACTCGCCAAGCTGGCAAACCCGATTTCGCATGTTTCGTATTCGCTGAATTGGCAGTCCTGTGTTTCGTTTTATATAATGTCGCAATAGGTTGTGATAATACGTTAATACCAAAAATTTTATGAAGTGAAATTATTAAATTATATTTTTAATAAATTTAAGTAAACTGCAAAACCAAGTAAGTAAACGCAGCATATTGATATTAAATTATGAATAAAAACAATTAAATCAGAGCATTTCCTAGCATAAAGGGTTTCCAAAAATATACATTTAAGCAATATATTTCAAAAAAATTTTTGCTTCGACAAAATAGTTAGTTTTTTACTATTTTAAAAGTTACTATTTTAAAAATTCTCGTGTTTTTTCCAGGTTTTTCTAGAAAAATAATTATTAAAAATCAATCATGGAATAGATTTTCAAATCCATACTAAATTTTGTTTGCAATAGTCTAAGAAAAATAAATAAAAAGTGAGCATTTTATAAAAGTATGAAAAAACTTAAAATTCTTAATTTTTTTAAATTGTAAAACAATGGCTTGTCAAACTGACTTTTTACTTTTCAGATTCAACTTAATAATATAATCTGAATATAAAATATAAATAATTTTTATTGTTCCTGTCTCCAAAAAAATTCTTTGGAAAAGGGCACGGTGTAGCCGTAATATCAGTATGCTGCGACTTTTTCAGCCTAATAGTCTTACAATTTAATTAAAATTATTTAAAATATAACTTAATTTTGAAGTCATAATTTTTTAACCTTCCTACTTGACTAGTATACTTTTTCAATTCCCCCGTGCAAAGAAGAGGTATACAAATTTTATAGTCGGAATATATTTAATATCAGTTGTACGTATAATGTACACATGTTATAAAGTTTGATATCTTAAATAAAACTTATGGGATCTGCAAACACCATTCATTATTCACAAACCTGGTTATGATTCTAAAGAACTGAAAGAAAAACTCAGATTCATCGTTACATTTTATTCGAAAAAAGTTTCAAGATTTAAAGTGATGCGTCATACAATATTTATGAAAGTTAATATTTCAAAAGTCATGGTTCTTTTTTTTTCCTTTCTAAGGGTAAGAAAAAACTCTTATGTGCTCAAAATTATTCAAATATTTTTTTATCTGTATACGCTATGGGTATTGCAACAAAAAAGACATGATCTAGACACAGAATAATCATTTGATTCATGAATTATTTAAATTCAGGGAGCTGCATTTTCGAAAGTTTGAAGATGAAACCATTTTAGAAATATGTTAGTTTTTTATAATAGATCTATTTTCTTCTTCCTTCTGTGTGTGTATATAATAGACTAGTCATTACTTCTCCGCTCCATTGGGTGTTTCATAAAGTTGTAAGACTATACAGAGTGTTTCCAAATTCAATCAACAAATTCAGAGGGGTAATAATTGGCAGCAAGGGGACGATAAATTACTATAGAACAACATGGGGTCGCAAATCACGTTTAGTCAATGAAAATCGCGATAATAGTAACCGTCGGTCGAAACCTGAGTCAGACGAGAGGTGAGGCCAAACGAATGCGGAGATATACATATACTGCCCAAACACCTCTATGGCGCAAAATACCATGTTTTCCTGCAGCACAACATCTTGGAGGTGCTGCGAAAAGTACCGGTCACTGCACAGCAGAACGTATGGTTCTTGAACGATGTTGCTCCAGCACCTTTTTCGATTGCGGTGTGTAACCACCTTCATGCTTCATATTCCGGGAGGTTGATTGGACGCTGCAAGCCTATTACTTGGTCTTCAAACTTCCCGGGCCTCAATACCTTGAATGTCTTTTTCTGAGGAAGAAGATTCTTAAATTTCTTCTTCTGAGACCATCTGAAATCTCTTTTGTATGAAACAGCGGTGGCTACAATTGAGGATCTCACGTGGGCAGCATGTGGACAACAAATCAACATTGAACACGGGTGTTCGCAAATCACGTTTAGTCGGAGTATTCGCAAAAACAATCATGAAAAGTAGGTATGATGTCAAGTGGAATGAAAAGGGGTAATAGGAGGTAAGCTATACGTTTATTTAACGAAAGGCATGCTAATAATACAAACCATGCATCCCAGTTCGACGTCAGAAAAGCAACAAGAGACTGTAACAAAAAATTTTCGAAGTTGCGCCCACGTAGGTCATAGCAAAGCCAACACCGCATCAAACGCGTTCAAACAAACCCAGTATGCTGGTGATATCAGCTAAAACGATGAAGATCCCTGCCGTGAGATCAACTGCAGCCACTGCTGTATCGTACAAAAGAGGTTTCTGATGGTCTCAGAAGAAGAAATCCAAGAATCTTCTTCCTCAGAAGAAGAAATCGAAGGCATTGAGGTCCGGGAAGCTTGGAGACCAAGCAATAGGTCTGCCGCATCCAATCCACCTCCCGGGATTTAAAGCATGAAGATGGTTACACACCGCAATTGAAAAATGTGCTAGGGCAACATCGTGCATGAACCATACGTTCTGCTGCTCACTGACCGGTACTTTTCGTAGCACCTTCAGGAATTTGTGCTGTAGGAAAACATGGTATTTTGCACCATAGAGGTATTTGGGCAATATACGTATATATCTCTTAATTCGTTTAGCCCCTAACCTCGTCTGACTCAGGTTCCTCCTGAGGGCTACTATTATCGTGATTTTCATTGATTAACGTGGTTTGGGACTTCATGCTCTATAGTGATTTGTCGTCCCCATGCTGCCAACTATCGCCCCTATCTTTTGAATTCCGCAACACTTTATATATTGTTTTTAAATTATTCACATCTATGTCCTAGCATTTATTTTTCATATGCACTCAAAAACATTCTTATTGTCCTTGCCTCTTAATTTAAAAAAGTAAATACTTGAATTTCTAAAACGAAAGTATATTTATCTGTAATGCCCCTGTAACCCCCATTGGGAGTCTATTTTAGCGAAACACGTTCTTAGAGGAGCTCTACCCAGTAAATGAAACATGCTTGCCAAATTTAAATTCAATAGGACTTTTTCTTCAAAAACAGGAATGATTGTCCATAATGTCTTCGCCACTCCACTTAGGAGGCGATTACCAGAAAACCCATACATGTGATGGGTCTTTTCTCAACAAAAGAAACACTCCGGCAAAATTTCAATTCTCAAGTCTTATTGTTCCAGAGATCTCGTATTGAGTGAGTGAGTGAATAAGTGAGTCGCTTTTCTCTTACGTAAAAAAGAAATCTAGATAGATTCATTGTACATAAGTTTTGTCATCTTATTTCATAAAAAAGTATTAAACACAGATGAGGTTTGAGATTAAAATTTATCACACAAGAACATATGAGATAATTATTCGAGCCATTATGTTGTTTAATCCCGTTAATTGTTTATTTTAATGTACTTTTTATATTGTCTTTTATTAAAATGAGTTGTCCTTTTAAAGCACTTACTTATTCTTTGTACGTGTTTTCATATCACACAATTCAAAAGCCTTGACTCCTATTGGTTGGAAGTTCCGTCTGTCTGTCGTCTTGAGTTCATGAATATAATATTTCCCCAGCAGGATTTCGCATATCCCTTTGAAACTCAGGCTATTGAATTTATAAGAGTGGAATAAAATACATCAAGAAGAATAAGATTTACATCTGTTTACATTTTCCTGTTTATTTTCTAGGGAGTTTTGTATGTCCTATTTTCGTGAATTACCTTTGAAGTTCTCTTTTTTAAGTTAAAAACAATTTCTTAAGTAAGCAAAATATTTCAGTTATATAAAAATGATTGTTTATTTTTATTTGCTATGTACTTAATTTATTCAAACAAATTAAATTTGTAGAAAACCTATGCTCACACACACACACACGTTAGTGTGAAATACAACCGAAAGAGACATCTCTAAAACGCAGCCTTTATCCCAATCAATTCCAAATATAATATGATTGGAAATAACTAATGGGAAGAAGTTAGCGCTAATTAATAATAATTATTATTAAATATACCTATCGTACATATTAGAGAACCAGACTATGGAATTTCCAATCTTAACACTGAATATATGGCTTGGAGTCCTAAGCCAAGATGCATTGATAAACCCAATTATATAATGATTCTCATAGATATTAGCACTAACAAGATCTCTTATTACTGTCTTCCTTCTCAAACTCGATTAACTTAACTTTAAATAGGAATTATAATTTTCATAAACCGGGGCTACCTTACAGAAAGAGGTTCTCAAATTGAACAATTTATCAAAAAAATTTATCCTAGAAGATTAGTATCAGGAAGTGAAAAGAATCCGTAGCAATATCCTAGAAGAAGAGCTCCTTACCTTTACCGTAGAATTTATGGCTGAATCACACGATTTTAAAAATGGCCAAGTGGCCATAGCTGGAAAATTGATCAATATTTTAATTGGATAAATCTATCAAAACACAGCATGAAGTATGAGAGAGGTAGGAAGCCAAAGAAATCATTCCTTATTCTCAAATTTATTCGAATGGGCTTAATTCATGTGACGTCATTAGTGACATGATAACTGCAGTCACATGTTTCCAATCAATCAATTCATAAATTCATATGACGTCATAGTCACATCAAAAATCCAAAGTCGCTTTTTTAACCGATCAGTTCATGCGCTTCGCTGTTGCCAGCTTTTCCTTTTTGCAGATACTTTCTTTAAAAAAATACTCTCATTTGGATACAATAATAACTCACATAAGAAAACCAAATGATTTTGATTAAAAAGTGCATACGTAATAAAAGAATATTTTTTTTAATTTTGGGGGAAACTTTTTTTTTCGAGAATCTTAACACATGAACAACTTTACCCCAATTATCCCAAATCTTTATTTAATTTTTACTAATAGAAGCTCCAGTTTTATGCCAACTTTGAATTCAACTGAGAGCACGTGAATGCATTCATCATTTCACCGTCATGAATTTAGCCTATTAAGTTTAAAAGTATTTAAAAGGTAAATGCGCTGGCCTGGGACTAAAGACTGGGGGATTCGAGTCAGACTTACCACTTGACTGGAACATATGCTCATTCCCCTCAGTGCTCAAGGTCATGAAAACTGAGATGAACACAGTAGACCTTCGCCCTGATGGGCTGCTGCGCCACTGAGTTTAGTTTAGTTTAATTCTTCTACTAAAAAGTTTTTTAATATAATGTAAAAAATTTAGAAAGAAAAGAGAGAAAATTTTTATGCAGTTTAGAATATCTTTGAACATTCAATAGTTAAAAAATTAGTAAATTTTAAAAAATAGTAAAGTTTGAAAACCACCTATTAAAAAAACCTACATCAGTGCTTATTATTCTGAAATCCTTTTCCCCTGTCAAGAATTTTTTATACTGTTCTAATAGTTTATTACTATACCTCTCTTTTTCAATACCTACTATTAGTTCAGACTCTCCCTATAAATATATATATATATATATATATATATATATATATATCTTGTTCAAACTTTCAATCGTTCATAAGATATTTTTTATTCATCCATTCATGTTCAGATATATTTTTTTCAACTTGTAGTGTTTGATGTTAATACAATAATGTTAAACTTGATGTTAATACAGTTTTTTCAAATATTATTTCATTAATTCTACTAATTTAGTGAATAAATAGTAACAAACAAAAATAATAGTCCAACATACTATATAAAAAGGAAAATCAAGAAATCGTTGTGTCCCTGTAGCACAATGGATAGTGTGTTGGACTTCTAATCCAAAGGTCGTGGGTTTGAATCCCAATTGGAATGTACAAATTTCTTTTTATTTTCCTATTTTATTGGAATAATTAAATTTAATTAATGAAAAGAATTGTAACAAACAAAAAAAATAGTCCTACACCATATATAGAAAGGAAAAAGGAAAATTGCTTTCTATTTCGCCACTTAATAATGTGATTCTGTCATATGTATGTATATATATATATATATATATATATATATATATATATATATATATATATATTAATTTTAATTATTTAATAAAGAGTAACTGAAATAATTTTTTTTACTTGTTCATAACCAAACCAAAATTTCTTTTACTACAAGTTATGCATATTTTTTTTTCACTTCATATTTCAAATGAAACAAAAGAAATAACTAGTAAGCACATGAAACTTTTCTTAGAAAAAAGGGTTACGGTTTGCAAAATAACAAATGTATTTTTCATAACTCCTCTAAGTATCGTTTTAACTTCCAACACACTTTAAAAGAAAATTTATTGCAGTTTTCTTAAGTATTGTACTCAATTTCTTTTCTACTTTTACTATTACAGAATGACACATACGGTTATTCATTAAAAAAAATAAGTGCTTTTAGTAAGGAAATTCTCTTTCTAACAGCTGTTAAAAAATAAATAGTCAATATTGTCTTAAGGAAATGGAATAAAAAGTTCACAGTGCTAATGAAAATCTAAAGATTTATTGTTGCTTGGATGTAATATTTTAAGAAAGTTAATAATTCTACCGGCATAAGTTTTAATAGGTACTAGTTATTTCTTTAAGAAGAATCCCATCAAAGAGTGAAACGCAACGCGAAAAAATCCTTCAGGCAATTCTTCGAATGCGAATGTGTTAAAAAAAAACATTTACGACTTTTGTAGACGGTTCAAAAATGGTTTCTTTTCCCATAAATCTTTGAAGAAATATTTATTTTCAGTCCTTCTATCCAGTTTTTAAAAGTAATTTCACCATAAAACTTTTGACAGAAATGCTTTTTCATAATTTAAAGTTTTAGGAAGCTATATACAGTGGTCCACAAAAGTGTTCGTACACAAGCAATTTCCTTTCAAATTTAATATTTTCGACTAATAAATATTAATATATCGAGATTAAAATTTTTTTTATACCTGCAATTTGTTCTCAATGGAATAACATAATCAATTTTTAAAACATAGTATAACTATTGTTTTGAAAAATTAATAATCAAAAAGATATTAAAAATCTACACCACTAAAGTCATCGTACAAAAAAATCTCAACATGGTTTTAAATATTGTATTTCTTTCTTAATGTAGTACTTAGTAGGATATCTTTTACGTTCGGAGCAATTTTTAAACGTCTTGGTATAAATTAAATCAGTTTTTTTATAATTTTTGTATCGATGTATCTCCATTCTTCTGCGATTATTGTTTTTACTTTAAATTTTGTTTTTATATGTCATGTTTTCTTTTTTTAAAATCAAATTCTAACCAAACATGTTTACTATGCGGAAAACAATTTTCTGAAGGAATCCCAATTTTTTGATACAGAAGAGTGCACCATGTCAGAAAGATCGGCTTCAATATTTTGAATAACAACGCTATTTACAATTTCATATTCTAATCTCATTAAATTAAAAGTTACAAATCAGCAGACGATTTGAGTTGAGCTGCCGCAGAGAGATTTCAATCAGCTAACATTTTATTTTCGGCCGGCTCAAGTTCATGGTGGTTGAGTGCAATTTTACAATCATCGTCCCAATATAAATCAATTTTCATAAAGCTTTTTGAGAAACATTTCAATATTTTTTATACTTTCATTTAATTTTCTTTTTAATGTAAAAGTTAGTGATGTAGCTTAGTTAGAAATATCCTCATAAAATGAATGAGAGTATTTTCATACTACTGTTTTCGCATTAATATTTTTATTATTGATCTTGAAATAAATTAGAAAAATTTCATTTCTTATCCAATGTTACGGTTTAACTGTAACGACTCTTATCTATTAGCCCTTTTAAATTCTCAATTGCTATGAAATTTGTTCTTCCTTTTTGATGACAAAGTTTAGACGGTTGTTTAGAATGTTTACAGAATAAAGAAGTCCCTTGGGAATATAAAGTCGTCAGGCATTAAATAAAACTCAGGTCTTTTCCTTCTTTTTGAAAAAAAGGGGTAAAAGGTAAAATTTTTTGAAAAAAGGTAAAATTTTTTTCGCAAAATTCTAATTAAAATGATATTCTAGTATTTTGTTTTCATATTTTTTTGTAAAACCAAGTCCATGTATAAGTTTTATATTTTTATCAATGACAGGTCATTAGTTTTACTTTTGAAATAAGCTGTACAAAAGTTGTTAACAAAATTTGCCTAAAAACACGAATTACCTTTCTCCTTTAAAAATAATGTGTTTCTGTCAGTGAAAATTCTATTTATAGGGTATTTTGCAGTAAGCACAATGAACATCACTAATGGAGGTATTACAAATTTAATGCCTAAATATCTTTGATCCTTCTTTAATAGTACTCTCGATAAAACATTAAATTACTTTTTCTTTTAATGAATAAAATATACTGAAACTCAGTCATCTAATACTCAGATAACATCCATTCTTCAAGCATAAAATGCAATACAAAAACTAATGAAACATTAACTTGATAATAACTACAAAGGCTATTTCTTTTTTATCTCTTTAGATCTTAATTCGTCGGTATTTGTGAGATTATCTGGAGTTCACTTTTAAGAACACAGAAAAGTGCTTCTCTTGCGCATTTTTTATACCTCTTTTTTCCTGTGTCGAAATAAAAGCAGATAAATCCGTAAAGCGTGATGCTAAGATAATGGGATTCTTTTATCTTTCCAAGCAAGAAGTTTTTGCTTTGAAAACACAATATTCTCTTATTAAGAGAAAACGCTCTAAGGCTTCTTTTAAATATGTATCAGATTAAAAGGGAAAAAAATATTACTTTTATTTAAAAATAAATCTCCAGTATTAAATTTTTCAAACATGATCAGAGAGCTTAGTATTACTTATTTTATATCTCTATTTAAAAAACAAGAATTATTTCTTTCAATTTGTATCTAATACAGCTTTTTTTTTTTTTAACAGTCACTTTTTTTTATTTGTTCGTGATGAATCCTACGGAATTGGTCGCGCTATTTTTCATCCACATTAAGGCTGTCTTCGGCAAAAGTATGAGAGCTTGAACTAAACGCGAAGCACATTTTCAGACAGAAAAAATGCCTAAATTTCCATGGAAATTTTCAGTATTATAACTCATACCTCTGCTAACAAGATAGTGTTTTTAAAAATGTCAAAATATTAAATAAATACTTTATTTTTCGTTTTAATACGTGAAGGCAAAGACCGAAACACATTTTATACCAGATAAAATGAATCAACTCGGTTAAAAATTGGAAGTATGATAAAAATAATGCTCTCTAAAGAATAGTGATCATATTAATGTTTCATATCTTTTTTATATCTGAAAAAAAGTTCCAAATTCGGGTCCTATTCTTTAACATTAACCAAAGACAGCCTTAAATTCAGGAAAAGTGTTTCATTGATTCAAAATATAGATATAGCGCTCATCCTTATTAATTAAATTACGCATAAAATAATTATTTTCAAGTAATTTAGAGGGGCGAAGAGTTTTTATATATACGAGGTATGACACAAAAAAAACGAGACTGGTACAATAAATCGTGGTACTTACAGAATCAGTTTTCCGGGACAGTATCCCCTTCAAAGTAGTTTCCTTCGGCATTCACATACTTCTGCATTTGGTGCTGCCATCGCTGATAACAATTTTGGAACGACGTCTTTGGACATCCCTTTAAGAATTTTTTCGTTTTTGATTCAACCTCTTGAGCTGAGGTAAAATATGTTCCTTTCAACAAGATTTAACTGTATGAAATAAAAAAAAAAATTCATGGTGCCAAATCAGGTGAATAAGGAGGATGCTCCATCACAGTAATGTTTTTGATGGTTAGAAACTACTTGACTGATAGGGCCATGTGAGCGGATGCATTGTCTTAGTGTAACAGCCATCCATCACTCCCCAATTTTGTCCTTTTTTTTCCTAATTTTTTCACAAAGTCTTTTTAGTACTTCAACGTAGTGGTGTTGATTAACAGTTTGATCAATGATGTGAGTGGTAACCCTCTCATATCACGAATGTTGGTTATGTTTTGGACTGTAATCGCTGACCTAAGGTGCCCAGCAAGTTCATCATATCACACTGTTAATTCCCCCTGAAAACCTCTGATACCATCCAAATACATGTACACTAGACAAAGATTTATCTCCATAAGCTTCAGTTAATATTTGAAAGTTTCTCGTGGCTATTTTCTTCACAAGAAACTTGATGTTGATTCGACATTTTACAGGCAGAATGCCGTTGCACATTTTCACTCAATGACGCATTTCTTCTAGCTGGCATAATAAAACTTAAAAACCAATTAAACTTAAACTTGCAAACCAATAAAACTTAAAGCAACAGCAATAGCATTATTTGATATTTTAAATAGTTTTATAAACGAGGCAAATATAGAGTGGAAAAATTGTGTCGGAATATGCACCGATGGCGCTCGTACAATGTCAGGAAGATTTAAAAGTATACAAGCACTTGTTAAACAAAAATCTCCACTGTGCATCTGGACACATTGCATGATCCACAGAGAAGCTCTGGCTTCCAAAGAAATGAGTCCTGGTCTGAATATTGTGCTAACGACAATTGTGACTGTAGTAAATTACATAAAAATGAGACCCCTAAAATCAAGAATCTTTTCTGGACTTTGCAAAGACATGGGCACAGTGCATTCATCATTGCTATTTTATTGCGAAGCAAGATGGTTATCACGCGGGAAATTTTTGCAACGTGTTTATGAATTAAGAAATGAAATTACCATTTTTCTAGAAGAGGAAAACTTACCGGAAGCTGAGAAATTTCGTGATGGTTTATTTCTGATGAAGTTGAGCTACTTAGTCGATATATTTGAGAAATTAAATATATTGAATCGTCAACTTCAAGGATCCAATGTACATATGTTTGACACGAGTGCTAAAATTAATGCTTTTTGTAGCAAATTAGAATTATGGAGCCGAAATTTAAAGCAAAAAAACCTAGAAATGTTTGAAAATGCGGATAAATGTGTACAAACTTACAAAACTGAAGAACAACATGTGGAAGTTGTTTATAAAACTATTTAATATCATTTAGCTATGTTGGAAAAAAGTTTTAAAAAATATTTTTTTGCTGAGGACAACTTGATCGCAAGTTACGAATGGGTTAGAGATCCTTTTCAAAATACCCCAGAAGGGCTCTCAACTATCGAAGAAGAAATTTTCATAGATTTCACATCCAGTGGCGAAATTAAAAGACAATTTTGTAATAAAACTCTCTTTCAATTTTGGGCAGAAGTAGATGATGAATTTTCTGCACTGAAAACAAAAGCATTTCGTATACTACTACCATTTTCAACATTGTACCTTTGTGAAACCGGATTTTCTGCGGTGGCTGCTTTGAAGACAAAGTATAGATCTCAGCTAAATATAGAAAAAGAACTTGGAGTGTCAATTTCTAATATTAAGCCTTCATTTGAAAACCTTTGCTCTGCAAGACAAGCCCATGGAAGTCACTAATAATAATTTAACTTGTTCTTAAATTAGTATTAACAAATTAGTTATAAAATACATTGTGCATTACTGATACATTTATAAGTACACTGGCTGAAGTACCCATTCTGCGATTATTTTTTAAAAAATAATACATTATTCTTGATATAATAGCTTAATTGTAAGGAGAGTAGAACCAAATGCACAACAATGTATACAAAAATATAAAATGATTTTTTAAATGAATGATCCTATTATAAATAGTTTAAAACGAACTGTGTGTGTGTGTGTAATTTTAAGCCTCACAGAATTAGCATTTAGAATTAATATTAAATAAGGAAAATGAATGTAAAATTCTAAAGAAGAATAATTGTGTTATTTTTAATATTTAAAGCGAGAAACCTTCAAAATGTTTTAACCAGGGAGCAGGCGCCCAATCCACGTTAACGTTAATGGTCGCGCGGTGTGACTAAGTCACCCAAATCCTTTTTTTTTATAATTATTTTTAGTATACACGATAAAAATCACAATTCCAGTGAATACTTTAATTAAAAGAAAATATACTTACCTACTTTCAAGGACTTTGTATTTTTCTTTGATGATTTGAGAAAAAATCCAATAAAACTAAAGAAACTGTTCCAAATGTGCGTGACCTCAATAAAGAACATAAATCACAGACACTTTTCACTAACAATACAAGAAAGTTATTTGCAAGCAAAACTGTCATATTTTGCTCACGTTATTGTAATTTTGCTGTTCTTTGATGATCTACAAATGGCATGTTGAACCTTTTCTTGCTTGTGTCTTTTTGGCAAGGCGAAGAGTTACATTTATGGCTTCATAGCTTTCTTGATAGAGTTCTTTAGGCAGCATTTGAAAATTTCTATTCAACTCAAGCGTTTCATGTCTATCGCTTTACTCATATTTACTTTCGCTATCACAATTAGTATGCAATATTTCATCAGGTTCTTCAATTGCTTGATCAGTTTCAATTTCCTTCAATAGAGATCACAGATACCCATTTTTCTTTTTTTTATATTCTGCTCATTTACATTTATAAACCATAATAAGTCGTACAACACAGCAATCAAAACCACAAAGTTAATCATAGGGGAAAATATAGCATATTCATAGAAAATATTTTTGAACAAAAGTGGTCGTGTAGGGAACTCAATCAAAACAAGTACCTTGATTGTAAAAAAAACGTTTG
>BMAV01019284.1:86330-100491 GCA_019973955.1 Trichonephila inaurata madagascariensis
ATATATAGTGTCGAAATTCTCTGTCAAAGAGAGATGGACACTCAACAAGCAAAACTGAAAAAAATTGAAATCTCAAGACTAGACATTGAAGGATAAATGAGAAATTAAAAATATAATAGGGCTTAAATACAAAAAATGGATGTTACAGTATTATAAACATTGCTGACTTAGGACAGTTTATATATAAAATAATTTATATAAAAGTGGAGTTGAACATGCTTTGTGGAAAGCAAACCTTCCACTTGTTTGTTAACAATACTTAGCAAAAACCTGTAAAAATTAATGAATGGAATATCTAAATCCCTTACAAGATAAAGGTAACTTAACTAAAGCATTTAAAAATGAAGATCCCGCTTTAAATCAAAGTCCAATAAACAAGTTATTGCCAGATTCTGGAACCAAATTCAAAGCATGGGAATGGCTGAATTGTAGCACTTAGCAAAAGTATGAAAAGAATAGAAATGAAAATTAAAAAGAGAGTTTACATACTACTATTACTTTAGGAACACTAGAATTATATATGAATTGAAAAATAACAATAAATAAATTTATCTAATATTAAAATATGGAGATAACTATATCTGGGAAAAATGATAAATTTATTATAATAAACTATTACTATTGTAAGGAATTTTAATCCTTACTATTTAGAATTTCTTTATTCAAATAACTATTAATAAAGTTAATTGAGTATTTTTTAATTAAGGAATATTTAGTAAAATGTTTATAGTTTGTTATTTTTCAGATTTTTTTTAAACTAGAAATTTATTGCGTTGTATATAATTAATAACAATATTTCTGAATATAGATGCATGCACATTACTCTCTCGATGAAGTACTTTTATAATATTGACTTTAAATTCTTCTCTTTTTTCATAAATATTAGTAACTACAACATTAACTTTTAATTTGATTTCTATATCAAGAAAATTTGCTTCATAGTTGTTACTATTAGTCTGTATTAAATTAAGATATTGTGGATAAAAATTAATGTTAATTTTAAAATTGTCTTGCTAGTCAAAAATGACAATATCATCTATAGTATAATGAAAAATGTAATATTCAGAATTATCAATGAAACTTGTTTAAATTTTCAGTCGTTAATAAAATACTTTTTATTCATCCCCTCAAGTTCAAATACATTTTTTTAAACTTGTAGTGGATGACACTTGATGTTAATAGAGTTTTTTCTTCAACTATTAAATCATCAATTAAATTAAAAAATGAATAAACAGTAACAAACAAAAATAACAGTCCAACAGCATATATAAGAAAGAAAATCGCTCGTTATGTCCTTGCAACGCAATGGATAGCGAGTTAGACTTCTAGTCCGATGGTCGTGGGTTCGAATCCCACCTGGAATAGCCTAATTTCTGAGAATGTGATTTACTTTAACTATGTTATTTTATTGGAATAATTAAATTTAATTAATGTATAAATAGTAACTAACAAATTTAATAGTCCAACAGCCTATATAGAAAGGCAAATGGAAAATCACTTTCTATTTTATCACTTAATATTGTGATTCCTTTATATGTATATACATATTTATATTAATTGTAATTATTTTATAAAAAGCAATTAAGATAAAATTTTTCTTTGTCGACCTAAGTACGAATTGAGTTATTTTTTTATAAATATATTACTTGTTTATTTCTTATTTTACACTATGTGTTGTTATGGTTTTGAAAATGCATATTGAAACACCCAGGTGTGTTGTTTTCCCAACGGCGGTGCTGTCCTTGATAGAAAAGTGAATTTTACAGACGAAGTTCACTACTCAGCAGGAATTTGAATAAGATTATGGCAATCGTATAAGATGTGACCAGGGTTACCATATCGGTGAATTTATTACCCTTTGTGACAAGTTTTGTGAGAAATATGATATTACCAAGCAATCATCGAGAAGTCTCTTGAGTCAACCATACTAATAATTTTCATGAGGTTACATAAGGGTCGGCGAAGTTCAGAAAAGGACCAATCGATATCAGAATCCGCCCGTGCGTTAACTACGATAAGAAAGGAGAGACTTTACCTGTTTGAGTTCCTACTAGTGGAAACATTTTAGAGAACCTATCATATGTCATTTTAAGGCATATTTATAACGAGCAAGTTTACATTATTGTGAATAATCCATTATAATATTTCTTTGAGAATATACGTCAACTAATCTTCGTGTAGTCATTTGATCGTCCTCGCTCATTAATAAATCTATTATTATTCGCAAATAACTGAAAATGTCGGATGATTTTTCCACACGAAAATTTGTAATAATATCGTGCAGTATTTAAAATTTGTATTAAACATTTTAAAAACATGTAATATTTGCTAAGCGAGAAAAATATGTTTTTTTTTCCACACCTGCACTGAATTAAAGGCTTTATTATTGTATCTAAATAGTACTTAATACATTGGATACAAATAAATTTATTCTGAGTTATTTTTTTTAATAATCCTGGAGTCTTAGGGATGTTTTTGTTAAATAAATCAATAAAATGTTTTAATTCAATTATTATAATGCCGATTCAAGCGAAATAGTCTGTCAAATTATTAATTATGTTTCGTGTTACTTTTTGAATCGTTTACTGAAAACTACTTAAATTTCAAACACGTTGAAAATGTCATCCCGATACATTTTCGAAAAGAAGATTATATAGATACGCTTAGTTGGCAACATGAATTTTATTCATATATTCTTAAGCTTTTAAATTAAAAAAATAACGCCCGTTCTTTTTTATTACTGATACTTTCTAAAATGTATAAAAATGTTGTATTATTTTTTTCCTTTAACAGTTTTTTACTTTTTAACGAATGGAAAAGGATAATAAAATACTTTGATTGTAAATATTTTTTGTACATTTTGCGAATTTTGTTCATGTTTTTTCGACTAAAATCGTTCAGCTAAAAAAAATTTATATATATATATATATCGATTATATGTAAGGTTATAAAACTTTTGCAGGGGAAAGATGTAGAGAATTTTAAAACTTCAGAAAATCAATAACAAAACTTAATAATGCAAAGTGGGATGCATTTTCAATTTATTCTACTCTTTCACATACAACAAACGAAAATAAATGTGTAAAATTCTGAGATTAATTAAAAATTACAAAACGTTTTTAATTAACATTAAAATTAAATATTATAATTGAAAATTACTGAGATAATCTTTTATAAGCAAAAGATTAAAAATTTAATTATAAATAATTGGAAAAATTACGAAGATAATATTTTAAATTTTTGAATAATTTGAAAGTTAACTATTTTAATTTTCTGTTAACTATACAAAAAATGTAAACTATCCAAAAGTTGAATTTTAAACACATTTCTAGTTAAATAGTAGCTAGAACAAATTAAAAAATGTCGGCCTATTCATTATTTGTTATTTATCAACTTTTACATAAAGTTTTACATTTAGATTTCTAAGCTAAACTCAGTGGCACCACAGCCCATGAGGGCTAAGGCCTTCTGTGCCTATCTCAGTAAAGTAACCATTGGGGGCTGAGGTGCATGAGCAGATGTCCCGATCAGGTGGTCAGTCTGAAACAAAAGACCCAGTGTTTAGTCTCCGAGTAAGCTTGGTACTCATTTATCGACCCACTATCAACTTTTCCCAGCACGAGGATAGAACCCCGGGCCTGTGATGTGAAAGCGCGGGATCGGTCAATGGGCCTCATATTTAGATTTCAGTTAAATCAAAAATTAATTACAATAATATGCTTAGAATTAATATCCAGTACTTTTTTCTTAATATTTTTTATTGGATTCCTTTTTAAATAAAACTGTAAATTCCAAAACTGAATAAATTGATTCTGAAGGAACTGCTTTAGAAGTTTATCTGCTGCCTTTTTTTATAAATAAAATGTATATTTTTCCCTAATATTCATGAATTTAAAATAGTTTTTTTTATTTCTTCAGTAAACAAATATATATTATTTTCTTAAAAGAAAGGAAAACTAATTTTACAAGGATTGAGAGTAGTGAAAATAGATTCTATTATAATTTTGATTAATTTGCCTTCTATTATAATTTTATCTTTTAGTCTTTCTCTGAATTTTTATATCGAATGACTGTGGTTGTCCTGTAGACGAGAACTTTCTGTGGAATAAGCTAGACAAGAATTTGTTTCTGTAATACACTGACGTGAACAATAGTAAAACTCTAATACCTGGAAGCTCACAATTTTAAAATAATTAAAATTTTCTGCGCTTGTAAATAGCTTATAGATGCTGTGTGGTTATATAAAAAATAAAAAAGAAACAAGCGTAGATGGTCCGTCAATAAAGAAAAACAACACTAACTAAAATAAACAACAAAAATATATTATAAAAAAATATAAAAATATTTTCAAATATATGTTTTGTCGAAATTTAGCTCTAAAATACTCTTCGGACAGTAATCTTCTTCAGAACCTAAATCTAAATTATTTTTTTTTACATTTCCCTTTTATGGAAATAGCTATCTTCAAATTCAATTTATAATTTCGCAAACATAAAGTAGTTTATAGAGAATTTCAACACCTATCACCATTGAAAAAGCTTGGTTCATCAGTTTGTTATAACTAAATCCGCAAAAAAGGTGTTACTGCCACGCTTGTACTGACGGAGTCTTTTCTTTTTATGTACAACAGATCCTCACAAAAGTAAGTTTAGTTGAAAGATCAAATAATTCGATAATTTTTGAGGATCTAAAAGACCATTAAAAAACTCCAAGAGTTCCTAAGCATATTTCTATAATTTATTTATTTATTTGGCGTTGAAACGTGGAATAGTGCCAGACAAAATGGATCAGTTTATTTCGATATTCGATAGCATTTATTAAAAATTTTCCTTGCTGTCGAGAAATTTTGACGCACATCCTTTGACAATAAAGTTCGGTGAATAAAGTCAGAACAGCCAACCTGGCAACACTGGCGAAACAAAACGCTGCACATGCTTTGCGGCAGATGTTAATCATCTGCCCCCACCGTTGTTCGGTTGACAGCGTGGAACACAGCGTCGTTTGTGTTTCATGTAAGACTTGTCCTATAAAGTGCTTGTTAAGTGTATTGATTTTTAACTGAGGGCAGAAAAACATGGAGGAACAAAAGATCATTTTAAAGTTGCATTTTAAGCCTGGCAAGACACCGACAGAAACTTATGTATTGCTGGTACGTGTTCATGAAGATCAAGCAATTTCCATAAAGTATGTGTACGAGTGGTTCACCCGTTTTCGAGAAGGCCGAGAAAGCGTTCCTGACAAAACCTGTAGCGGAAGACCAGCGACCTCCGTCTGTGACGAAAACATTGAGAAAGAGAGGAAATTAATCGCGGAAGATTGTCGATTAAATGTTCGCATGATAGCTGATGACCTGCACATTAACCGTGAATCCGTGTGACACCCCTGCCCCAGTACACACAGCAAAGTTCATGGTTTTTTGTTCACGATAATGCTCATCTTCACACAGCCAATATCGTCAAACAGTTCCTGGCAAAAAAAGGAGGTGGTGTAAATTGAACATCCACCATATTCGCCAGATCTCAATCCTCAAACTTCTTCCTATTCCCATGACTCAAAAATTGTTTTTAAATGAAAGAGATTTCATGATGTTCTTGAAACGTGACGAGGCTTTTTGAACTCCATCCCAAAACAAAAATTCTTACAAAGTTTCTTCTTACAAATACAAAATTGCGACATTTTGCACCTATTTTGCTTTTTCTTCAAGCACGTTTCCCGCATGGGATGATTAAAAATTTGTATAGAATCCGGTTTCATATACTGCATGGATCGCATTCGGTTTTCGGTTATACAAACAATCGAGTATCTGAATGGTGTTCGGTCCCAATTGATTCGAAAAAACGACGCTCTACTGTATATAAGAGGAATATTTTACATTAATAAGGGTTTTGCCAAATTCGAACGTCAACTTCATAGGGATGATAGTAGGCAGCATGTGGGAACATGAGGTCGCAAACCACTTTTAGTCGCAGTAATTCGCAGTTATGGAGGATGTGATGTCGAGTGAAATGAAAAGGGGCAATGAGAGGTCATAAAATCCTTTATTAGACATAAAGCATGTTTGCGATACGAACAATGCATCACAGCTCGACGCCAGGTGGTTGTCCCAAGAATTAATCGAAGTTACGGCCACGTGGGACATACCACAGCCTACACTAAATGGCGATATTGGATGCGTTCAAACAAATTCGATTGCATTTCTGACATTGAGCTGTGATGCATTGTTCGTATTGTTAACATACTGTACATCTAATAAATGTATTTCCTACCTCTTATTGGCCCTTTTCATACCACTATATATCATACCCTTTATAATTTTTTTTTGCGAACGATTCCTACTAAACGTGGTTTGCAACTTCATGTTCTATGTTGATTTGTCATCCGCATGCTGCCTACTATTAACCCTCTGAATTTGGCTGTCGAATTCGTCAACACTGTGTAGAATCTATAAGAGAAATAAAATAAATATGAGAAATGTATATTAAACTCTGTGTATAAATTTATAACACATTAAAATTCAAAAAATTCATTTTGGTAATTCATATATATATATATTATTAAAAGGATTAAATATATTTTCATAATCGAATATGATTTTTTACTGCATTCTCATTCTAATATTCTAATTCATGTTGATTTACAAAAAATTAAATTATAATTGAATTTGTATTTCTAGTTTGGAATGATTAACTTTTGACGATAAATCAATTAAGCGGCAATAAATCAGCAATCAATATGCAATTTTTTCCTGTATATTTGTGATACTTCATTACTCTCTTTAAAAAGAATATGAATAACAGTTCAAAAGTGTCAACTTTTTTCAGAAATTAACATAAAATGTTGTACTGGTACGGAAAACAAGATTAAAGACTTATTTTTTCATAAATGTACGAATGAGTTACGTACAGCTTATTTCAGGTGTTAAAGTCATGATGCTTGTAAAAAATATAGCGTATTAGAGGACATACAGAATGCGTATATACGTACATACGTAGCGTATTACAGAAAAATAGGAAGAATAAAACACTTTGATACTTTAATGAGAAATATATGAAACAAAAAACCTTCCAATTGGAAAAATACGAGTTTTCATTTAATGTGGTCCGATCTCCTTTTATGTATAAAGGCGATTTCTTTCATACAAAACTCTCATTCACACAATTAAAAGAAAACGATTATTAAGTAAATGCATGAAGAAATTCTGAAGTTATTCAGTTGTGTACGAATACAACCTAGATAGTAAATTTGGCAGTGAAAAAAAAAGAAGTTGCATAACAATCGCTAATTTAAGATGCTTAACAGTTGCGAGCCTTTAAAATTACAGTTATGTCATTTTAAATTGGATAACCGATATTTTTTTCAACTTATTTCAACGATAACAATAAAATTATTAACATGAAGACAATAATACACAAAAATACTTTTCATACAGTTTCTGAGAGCATTTTACGCGCTAAGCTATACACTAATTTCTAAAATTAAAATAAAATTCAATAAATATGTTAAAGAACATTGAAATTCTTTCTCAAAAAGTTTTATTTATTTTGTAGCGGCGCTTGTTAAATTGCACTCAACCACTATGAACTTCAGCCGGCTGAATATAAAATACTGAATATAAATTTGATTGCAATCAAATCGTCTGCTAATTTATCACTTTTAATTTGATGAGATTAGAATTTGGAATTGTAAATAACGATGTTATTGAGAATATTGTTACTGATCTTTCTAGCATAGTGGAGTCTTCTGTATCAAAAACCTGGGATTCTTCCAAAATCTCAACAGAATTTCTGTTTCTTTAAGGTACGACATATTATTATTTTGAACAATTATTGAAATACTGTGTTTTGTTAGTTTAACTTTTATGAAACATAGAGTACAAAAATTTTTTTTCTATAAACCCCAGCAATGATTTTGATTTAGATTTTTATCGAGTTGACAGAAATGGATAATTTATTCGCCTAGCTCATTTCGATAGTATTAATTTGCCTTTAACCTAGCAATAAATATTATATACAATAGTTATATTTTGATGAAGAAAAAGCTTCCACAAAAAAGATAGCTTTCACTTGAGTAAGATATTTAATATAAATGTGTACATAGGAGAGAAAAGTAATGATACCGTACAAACTAATAGTTTTATAGAATTCATATCTAAGTTTACTGCTTTTCTTTTAAATGAGCACATAATTAAGAAAAATTAAAAATATTTATAATATGAACCATTAAAATTAAAAGAGAGATTTCATATATAACGTTGGCTACAATAAGCAAATAGCCCCTAAAGCAATAAATTATGAGAAATTAACATTTCGGTTAAAGGTTTCATGTTAAATTTCTTTTAAAGATTGATAGTAGGATTTAAGCTTTGAAAATAAATATTTCCTCAAAGAATTATGGGAAAAAATTATTTTTGAACCGTCTACAAAAGTCATAAATATTTTTTTTAACATATTCGCATTCGAAAAATTACCCGAAAGATTTTTCCGCGTTGCGTTTTACGATTATTGAGTCCTCTTAAAGAAATAACTAGTACCTATTAAAAGTTATGCCGGTAGAATTATTAACTTTCTTAAAAAATGTTACTTTCAAGCAACAATAAATCTCTAACATTTCATTAGAACTTTTAACGTTTTATTTCATTTCTTCAAGACAATATTAACTATTTATTTTTAACTGCTGTTAGAAAGAGCATTTTCTTGCTAAAAGCATTTTTTTTTAAAGAAAAACAGTATATTTCACTCTGTAATAGTAAAAGTAGGAAAAACAGTGCTTGCAACACTTAAAAAACTGCAATAAATCTTCTTTTAAAGTGTGTAGGAAGTTAAAACGATACTTAGAGAGGCTTTCTGAAAAATATATTTGTTATTTCGGAAATAATAACTTTTACTCTCATGTGTTTACTAGTTCTTTCTCCCTTTTCATTGGGGATATAAAGTGAAAAAAATAGAAAAATACCTAACTTGAAGTAAAAGAAAGTTTTCTTTGGTTATGAAAAAGAGTTAGGTGGCAATAAACTATTAGAACAGTACCAAAAATTATGAATACGAAAAGGGTTTTAGTATAATCAGCACTGCTGCAGAATATTAGGTTATTTTCAAACTTAACTAATTTTGAAATTTCTTAACTTATTTATTTTTGGATATGTTCAAAAAGAAATTTTAAACTGTCATATATTTTTTCTCTCTTTTCTTTCTGATCTTTACATCGTATTAAAAGACTTATGAATTACATAATTATTCAACATAAAACTTAAAAATTATTTTTATGTAAATATAAATAACACAATCCTGAAAAATTGAAGTTTTTGAAAATACAAAAGAGGTTTTAGGTGATTTTTATGTAATTTGGTGTGCTGATTTCGAAAATTACCACCATTGAATCCACAGAAGTAATGAAGGCCCTGGCCCACGAGGGGCTATCTTGCTTATGATGATAATGATCATGAAAAAGAGAGCTATACAGATATATCGGATATTAATTAATACTGAACCAGAACATTGAGATTTTTCACTATGATATTTTTCTTCATTGACCAAAATTGAAAAAATAAAAATAGCAAGCATATAAACCGGAATATAGTCAATAATTTTCGAGCCAATGCCTTACTTATGAGTTTTTTTTAAAAAAAAGCTAACGTTTTAATGCTCTTGATACAAAATGAAAATATTATGTACAACCAAAAAAATATTTATTTGTGAACTTGTACATTTTATAATGAAAGTGTTATCTCTCTTTGAAATTATTTCACAAATTTACGTAACCTTACGTAATTTGAATATATGTAAAATAAATTAAAAGCTTTCGATGCTTGAGTTAGCGCCTTTTTTTCTTCTTGTATTTATATTGTTATGGAATCAACAAAACGCCATTCCATATTTTAGAGAGGAAAAAAAGGTACAGCCGGGAATAAAATGTTAGGCTTTTATACAATTTACTTGTCAATCCGGTAAATCTTATAATTTAGAATGGCTAAGATTTCAAAAGTTTTCCTTTTAAGTCAAGCTAAGAGAAATTTTAATTAGAAAAATTTACAATAAAAAAAATATATAAATAGATTTAAATTTTGTGTCGATGATGCACTTTGCATATAAATTGTATATTTTGTTCGGCAAAAAGAAAACTCATCTCACGAAGTAAACAAAACTAAGATTTTAATTAAAGGTTCATGATTTTAATTAAGATTTACTAAGAATTATTGAAAATTAATTATTTGATATTATGATAAACAAAGCAACACTGAATATAGATAATGCTTTTTACGTAAATATTGCTTTAAGTTTCATTTTAGATTTGTTAAAACCAGTTTCTATAAAAAATAATAATAGAAATATCAGGAAATAGACGCAATAACATGTTTCTCTGGGAGATTTATTGTCAAATAAATAAGTCTTTCAATTAAATAAACAGCTGGTAAATAACTTCTAGTTTAATTTTCTACGACAGATCTCAATCCAATAAGCTTTAATACTCCTATTAAATATATAAACAAACAACTGCAACTGAAGCATATAAATTATGCATACACTTAAGAAGTTTGAAATATAGAACTCAAGAGCGTATTCAATTAACGAGAAACATTCATCGTTAAAATAACAACATGGAGCAATCAACTGAAACCCATTTGATTGTTTTCTGATGTTCTTTCAAAGAAATAATGACTATTTGACAATCTTTTTCCAAAAATTTTGAAAATCTTTGTAGCGAATAAAGTAAACTAATTTCTGCGAAGTAGAGTATTAACGACAATTTTCACGTTTTCTGTCCTTCAAAAACTCCTTATTACATTTCTAGAATACTTTTAAACAGAATTGATTTCGAAGAGCTTGCGTTTAACTTTTTTATATGTTGGAAGAATTTATATGTAAACTATTTTACTAAAGCACCATTAAAAAAGGATTAAATCGCCTTAAATTGAAATAGATTGTCAAATGAAAGGACTGAATCGAGGTTGTTTTTGAATAAAGTTTCGAATCTTTTGCTTACGTTGGTGTGTGTGTGTGTGTGTGTAACTGAAAATATTTTCTTTGAAATAAAAATTTGTAATACTAAATAGTCTTATACGAAGTAAGAGATTAATTTCTGAGCAGATCCAAATTTTTTGCTGCAAATCAGAAATGTTTTTTGACAAATTCTGGCAAGACATACTAAAAGCTAAGCAGTTTATTTTTTTAACCTAATAAATACATTAAATCATCTCTTTTTGAATGGTTTAATAAGTGCTAGACTGAGTTTTAGGTAAACAGATGTGCATACAACTAAAAAAGGCGGTAGGACTACGCATGTTTCTGCTACGTATATATATGTCAACATTAAGAATAACAGTCATACATCTACTATAATGATGGAATGATAGCTTACATGAGTAAACTCAGTTCAAAACAGCACTCACCCGTTCAATTGCCTCTATGTACAAGTATTTGCAATAAAAAATGCAAATCGTGGATATTGCTACATTTGCAAAAACTTTTTCGTGAATGGACATAGATTCGTGGAAGAAGTTGAATCGAATAAAATCATACTTTAGAAATAAAATAACTAAGAATAAAAGCAAATTTTTCGAATTCCTTCTAAGATTGTTTTTTCAAATACTTGATGGCTGGAAATGAATATTAAGATTGAATGGTCTGTCAATCGAAAATAAAAACCTCTTTTTCATTCCACAAAAAAACTACATTATTAATTTTGAGTTAAAATAACACAAAAAATACACAGAACGTTTGGCTTTAGAAATATGATGTACAGGTCTTAGAAATTTAATATTTCTTAAAAAGTCGCTTGATGTTAAAGGGATTGGAACACATAGTTAAATAATTTAAATAATAATACATTGAAATTAATTAACTTGGAATAAATATATAGTTACACTTAAAATTTGAATTATAGAATTAATTTTTTGCTATGTTTACTGAAATAAAATTCAGCATCATATTAAAGGAAAAACAAAAAATTATGATATGGCTACCATACTTCATTCTTTTTATGCATTAGTTGATATGAACAGAAGTCATTATTTTCACGTAAACTTCAGAGGGGGAAAATAATATTTCACCAGCATTACAATTTTCAAAAGTTTTTTTTTTTGCAATTTCTATCTCAAAAAAGGTTTATAATAAGCTTTTAAAATGGTGTAGTGATAGATTAAAAAGTTACTAGCAATTAAATTTCATGTATAGCATTGTGTAAGCAAAAACAATCATGTGTGCGTATTGAGGTTTCTAAATATAAATTATCTTTACGGTGTGTTTTTTTAAATCATTCTACAAAAATATTAGTTTGAAAATTAACCTTTGAAATGTGAAGTTCAAAATTCCTATTTCGAAGATTTTTGCATTGTAAAAATTAATTCATTTAATCTAATATTTTTATGCATATTTATCCAAGTAACTTCAAGCTCTTTTTTCTTTAATTAATTTCTTGTCTGTCTGAAAATATGGCATGTGTCTCGTTTCATGATTAATTAGATTTAGTCTCTGCATTTTTGAGCAAACTCAAACAAACTGCTTTCTCTTTACTTTAAAGAATATGAAGGATTACTTAGCTAAATTCAATTAACTCTACAAAAAGTTTGGATTTATTTATGGGAGGTAAATTTCGTTTTCAAACGGTAAATGTCAAAGAAGAATAAATAGACTTGCATTTCTCTGTGAGAAATGAGATGACGTATAACATTTTATCTTTTTTTTTTTTACTTTATATGAAATGAGTTTTTATCCTTTTTAACAAAGTTAATTGAAAACTTTTTGAACACATATTTAAATAAGAATAATATTTAGATAAAATATTACTCGTCTGTTAATAAAATTTAAAAATATATATTTTCTTCAATGATCTCAATCTTCTTCGTTCATATTTAATAAATCAATAGAATGTAATTAGATTTTTGTACACCCTATTTTTCTTATATAATAGGCATAAGTGTAATGATACCTGAAAGATTCCGTGCATCAGGGTTGTAAAACTCGTGGCCCAACAAACATTTTTGTGACCCGCGGACAGTATATATCGTGACACAATAATATACAAAACAAGTAATATAAAAAAATTGTTTTAAGTCAATTCCTACTTAGATCAACAAAGAAAAATTTTATTTTAGCTACTTTTTATTAAATAGTTACAATTAATATAAATATGCATATGCATATGCATATGACAGAATCACAACATTAAGTGGTAATTCATTTTTATTAATTATCATTAAAGTATCGAATTGTCATCCAAAATATTCGTGTCTATAAAATTTCTGTTCAACTGAATGCTTTAAAACGTGAAAAAAAAAACCTTTACAAGTTTGGACACAAGTCACGAAAATGGTTGCTAAGTCGCCGAAAATGATGCCAACGTGGCTGTATTTTTAATTCTGTTAATAATTAGTTTTAATCAATTAATTAGTTAATTAATCAGTTTTAATTAATTATAATTAAATTACTGTATTGTCCTCCAAAATAATCATGTACATAAAATTTCAGCTCATTTGAGCACTTTAAAATGTATTTTATTAACGATTGAAAATTTCATCAAGATAAATAAATAAATAATTATATAGAGAGTGTGAGCTAATAGTAGGAATTGAAAAATATATCAAAACTATCAAGGGGAAGAATAGTATCAGAGAAGAGAAATCAAGTGTCAGGACGTAAACATCAATTTTTTTTAATTTATGTTTATTAAAATTTATTATTCGAAATATACTTACGTTTCTACAAATATTGATTTTTTTGTGCTGTCCACCCAAAGTTAAACCTTATTTGTTTTGTCCAAGCAAGCCTTTGAGTTTGACACCCGAACATTCTTTGAAAAATTCGTTTTTCATCAAAAAGTAAATTCCTTTTTGCCTAAATATTTGCAATACCACAATCAGCAAAAATATCGTAATAATTCGCCTAAAAACGCAGCTAACCTAAAATGGATGGTGATAATTGTCTCTGAAATCAAAATCTCGAAAGTTTTCGGAATATTTTTTTTTATAAAACTAATGTTAAATCTCTTAGCATTTAAAGAATTTGAAACTTCCTTACAACAAAAACAGAATGAACTACTTTATTTTATTTATAAATTTTTCACGCAAATTGAAAATCAAGCAAAATGATCAACGATCCTTTCCAATTTCACACAGTTGATAATCCAATAAATCAAGGGTGGGCAATTAGCAACCCGCAAAAAAAAA
>BMAV01019284.1:101147-125294 GCA_019973955.1 Trichonephila inaurata madagascariensis
AAAGTGCTTTTAAAAAGAAATAAAGGGTGATTTCGTTTCTCTTTCGTGCATCCACAAAGAGAAAGTTAATGATTTTTTTTTTTACTCTGCTAAAATAACAAATTGTTTTCATCGTAAAGAAGTAATTTTATTTTCCCTTGGAAGATTTTCGAAACCATTCAAACGATTGTTGTAAATTGAAACTCGATTCAAAAGTTTAAATTGAATTTGTGTTTTAAAGAAACATTTTGTGTTGTGTTTGAAACTTAATTGGCAATTCTAAAAATAGCCTAGTAACATTTCTCATTTTTAGAAAATGAGTATAAAAGCGGTATAAAAATGTTTCAAATAAAATTGTATAAAAATTTAGTTACACAGTATATATATATATATATATATATTTAGATACGAATCAAATAATCATTGAGATACATTAGTGCATATATTTGTTGATTTTATATGGCTTTAAATTTATTAATAACTTTAACACTTATCATAATAGAAACAAATTCTCTTTTCTTATTATTAACCCTCTAGCCGGAACATCATTTTTTTTGCCGCTTTTAGAAACATTCGTCTGACAGATAGGTACTCAAATTTTTTTGAATTTTATTACCTTAGGAATGTTTTAAATGTCCTTATCGCTCATGAAATTGAGTAGAATTTTTAATGTTTAAGTCTTTATGACAGTGCTTCTCAAACTTTCAATATACACGACCCACTATTCAATCATCATTTTCATCGCGCCCCCCTCTATACAATAACAATGTATTCAATTCAATAATACTATACTTTGACACTAAAGACACAATATGACTTTAACCTCTTATGTGCTACCGACGTGTATAAACGTCTCACTTAGCAAAAGCATTAATTTTCTGGACGTATATATACGTCTGTCATAAGTAAGATCTTTTCTGAGCAGTGCTATCTATAAAATTATTCCGAGGGCTTTGGAATGCTATAAAATGACCTTGACAGGGTTTACGAAGGAATTACTTATTTCAGAGGCTTTTTGCTTCTTTATTTCTTTCCTCCTCCCTCGCAAGAAAACATCAAAATACGCTCGCCTACGTGGTAAACGGTGGCATTGGGGATCGAAATGCGTAACTTTTGATCGGCAGTTAAGGAATTAATTATAAATCGTACAAACTATCAAGATAAGTGTTAATACAAGCCCATGGGGTTACTGATAATTATCAAACTTGTTCTTAACTAAGTATTGTTAAATTAATAATAAAATATACATTGTACAGTACTGATACATTTATAAGAGTATTATATCAGTGTAAATGTGCATTCTATATTTTATTATATCAGAAAGTATTTTGTTTGTTTACTTTTAGTAAGTTAATAACTATTTAAATTACCTTTTGTTTTCAACTTTTCAACAGGCTCGTGCCCCCTTGTAGAGTTATCACGCCCCCCAAGGGGGGCACGCCCCACAGTTTGAGAAACACTGCTGTAGAGAATCGTTGGGCTATCTCCTCCCTCCCAAATAACATTTTCTGAACACTAATGAAATGCTCAATATTATGAATAACTTCAATGTAAAAACATATACTGTAATTAATTTCTGGGACTCAAATAAACCAAATATTTAATTTCCGAACTCTCACGCTACATATTTTAAAATTCAATGTATTTGCAGCTATAGACAATATGAAATTCCACAATATAGCATGCGAGCCGAAACAAGTTTTCCCACCTCTGATCTAAGAGAAATGAAATATTTTTAAATGATTGTTATTCATCATGTATTTTCAAATTAAAAAATATTATATATATAAAAGGGGAGTTAGAAACCTCTCTCTCTCTATACTCACAATGTTAAACTGGCTGTTGTCGATGTGCCTTTTCTCAAAATCTGTTATACATACATGCTTGAAATTTTTCATATATTTAAATTACACCTCTCTCATTATACTGAAAAGAGCTTTTAGCTAATTTTGAATTTTTTAATAAATAATGAAATTTTTTTATCAAACATTGCGAAATTTGACCTATTTTTCACATAAAAAAATTTGTAAAAAATAAACTTTTGAGTTTTTTACGAAAAGCTCATTTTAGTATATATTATTCATCATTATAAATATTTCATAAAATCTTTACATACCTGTGAACAGTAGTTTCTCAGAAAAGGCGCATCGAACATTAAAATTTACATTTTGAGATAAATTGATTTTAATGTATACAGTGAGATTTCTAATCGGCTAGGAAATAAGAAAATAAAAGACTCAATTTAAAATAAAAATGTACATGTTTTGGTTTATATCATACGTTACAATTTTAAGCCAAAACCAAGTACTCTGTTTACATTTTTCGCCATTAAAATGAGCATGGCCCAGATACAACAATTATTTAAAAATAGGTTTTAAGGGCTTCTAAATACTCCAGAGGATAAAGTAAGGTATTTTTAGAAAGGTTAAAATCTATACAATTTAAAAATGTAAAAATCTCAAATTGTCAAAAAAATAAAATTTTAGCCTTCCAACACCCCTTAATCTTTTCGTACAAAAATGCAATATAGTTCAAATAAGATGGCACTAGTAAGCATCATTATGATATTATATTATTACAAAAATTATTATTCTGTAACTAAATGTATGTTAAATTTGTCACATAAATATATGATGGCGCTAGACAATAAAATAAAAATACCAGTAAAATATAATAAATAAGTTCCTTTTCATGCGATACATTATTNATCTAATTTATTTAATTATAAAATATTTTTGCACACACACACCCCTCCCTAATTTTTCCTATCATAGGCATAAATATAATGATCCCTGAAAGATTCCGTAGATTGTTTTAAAAAGTCGTTTTCCACCAATATGCAAATTAAACTTTGACTCAATATTTATAATTTTACAACCAGCAAAAAGTGTAGTAATAATTCGTCTAAAAATATAAATAACCTATGAAGAGGCTAGTGTTAATTGTCTATGAAATTGCTATTTAAAAAGTTTTCAAAATGTTTTTCTTTATAAAACTAGCATTAAATCTCATAGCATTGAATGAATTTAGAACTTTCTTACAGCATAAATCAAGCGAAATATTTTCTTTTATTTACAAACTTTTCACACAAATTTAAAATCAAGAACAAAATGGTCAACATTCCTTTCCAATTTCAGTTGATAATCTAATAAGAAAAACAAATCTCATTAATAAAACTGTTTTCGCCCTTGTATTTTTAGAACTTTTCTTTTGGAATTCAATATTGTTTATTTCATTTGTTTCCGACGCCAGTTGCTAATAAATGTCGATGGAAACACATGGCTTAAATGATAGAAAAAACAAAAGCTTTCACGAGAATTTTTACTTTTGTTTTTACAAGTAGAACGGCTGCATTTTGAAACTGTCTAGTGCAGGAAAAATAGATTTTATTTATTATTGTTTAAATCAGAACAAAGAACACATTTCTGTTATTCGCAAATAAACTTCTCTTTTTTTTTTCAATTGTTTAACTTTTAGTAACTTAAGTATTATAAAAATCCTTTTAATTTATTTTGTGTAAAATATACTATTAGCTTTATTTTAAGCCAATTTTACTTTTTTTTCCTTACATCTTTTTGTTAAAGTTTTTGAAAAATTGAATTGATTGATGAAAGAAACAATTTCCAATGTATTATATAATGCATACACAAACACACACAATTCAGTATTCTTAACTAAATTGCTTTTACAAACATTCCTGAAAAATGTGCTTTTTTATCAGAAAATTCAAAAAGTGCTCTTAAATTACTAACAATGTTGAAGAAATCTGTATATTAAAATGCTACTTAAATGCAATATTGTATTAATTTGTATTAAAATTTTGGATGCTGATGCTGAGGATTTATTTCAATATTCAAAATACCTTATTTTTACCTTTAATTCTTTAAAATTTGTATGTATTTTTTTTTTAAAATCACACTTTTATATTTGACTGATAAGCAAATGATTTTTTCTCGTTTATTCGAAAAAATGTATTTATTATGAGATATTTATTAAATATTTTCAAAAATAGTACCAGAAAAAACTTATGTTAACTTCTTTGTATTTGTTAATCATTGCTTCATTATTTATTTTCTGCAATATTATTTGAGGAAATCATTAATTTTAAATAAATTGACTACATCTTTTAAAAATTTTGTAAATCATTAAACTGTTGCACAAATTTGTGTTACTTAAAAAATTGTCATATCCATAATAAGATTTTAGTAACTCATAGAAGATAAACTTTTTCAATTCTTACTATTAGCTCACAATCTCTATATATTTATATATTTATTTATTTATTATCTTGTTGGAATTTTCAATCGTTAATAAAATACATTTTAAAGCCCTCAATTGAGCTGAAATTTTATATACAGGATTATTTTGGATGACAATACAATAATATAATAATAATTAATTAAAATTAATGGATTAAAACTAATTATTTAAAGAATTACAGATACAATCACGTTGGCATCATTTTTGGTGGCTTAGTGACACTTGGCGAATTGTGTCAAAACTTGAAAATGTTTTTTTCTCACATTTTAAAGCGCTCATTTGAGATTAAATATTCAATGCACGATTGTTTTGTGTGATAATATGATAATTTAATTAATTAAAATTAATTAACTGATACTAATCATTTAAAGACTTACAGATACAGTCATGTTGGCTTCGTTTTTAGCGACTTGGGTCAAAACTTTAAAAGATTTTTTTTCTCTCGTTTTAAAGCATTTAGTTGAACTCAAACTTTATATACACGATTGTTTTCGAAGACAATACGAAACTTTAATGATAATGAATTACAATTAATTACCGCGTAATATTGTATATACTTATTTATATTAATTGTAATTATTCGATAAAAAGTTACTAAAATAAAATTTTTCTTTGTTGACCTAAGTAGGAATTGACTTTAATTTTTATATATATATATTTCTTGTTTTTTCCTATTTAAATCAACTTTGTTAAAGTTTAATCACTAATTTAATAAAGAACTTAAAAAAATTATTATGTTATTAATATTAATTATGAAAATCTTTCTTTTTAATCGTATTTTATTAGCAAAAAAATAGCATCCAAGACCACTTAATTGGATTCTAATGTCAACAGACTTTAAGCATAAGTGCAAACGACGTTTAAGTGCATATATACACAATCGTAGTAAAACTAACAATATATACTTTTATTCATTTTACCAATATAGAGGAAATGTTACGTTTCGAAAGAATTAAGGAATAAAATTAAAAGAATATCTTTTTATCTGAATTCGTTTAAGAGAGAGGTCGCATTTAAAATAAATAATTTTGAGAAAGAGAAATTATCTACACTGTTTTTATATAATCGACTTAACTATCTTTAACTAGCTCTTGTAGAAACATACCATTAAATCAGCTCAATCTTTTAAGTACCACATATCCTTGACAGTTCAGTTTATTCCAATTAATACCACGATACGACTTTCAAAATGTTCCCCAAATATGAAGCTAAGACTTCAAATAACGTCTTTCTCATTGAAGTTCGAATTCCAAAGAAGGCTTGGTAGTTACTAACGATGAAAGAACTTTTCAAAGTAAGTCTCAGATTATATCTTCTGAGACCTCTTAGATCAAGTCAAGTTCTCTGGAGTACATTTTATCAATGGATCCGGATAGGAATGTGGGTACTCCATTGAAACTGGTATATCAAAGTATTCTGAAGAGATTCGAAAGAGAAATATCACTTCTGGAATCAAAAGAATTTGTCTGCAAGTAGATAGGATAAATAAAATGTAAGAAATTGCAAATGAATCAAAGTGAGAACTACTGCATAGAATTTTCTTCCTCAAATATTATTAATTATAAAAGCCATAGCTGAAGTTATTGTATCAATTATGTGTGAGAGAGAGAGAGAGATTTTTGAAGCAATTGAATAAAAATAGACTCAAACAAATGTTACATTTAAGGTATCCGACCACGTTCGGAACCTTGATTTTGCAAAAGCGTATAAATGGATAATATTTATGATATTTAGTGTCACTTAGATTAGAAAATGCATATAAAATTGCTTTAAGAATAGTATTACAATAAAAATTATATAAGTACAATATTTTCACAAAAAAGGAACATAGGATGACCCATTTTCAAAATATTCTCCTTTTGCGAAAAAATGCTTCTATTGTAATAATATTTTGCCTGTATATAGCTCAGACCTCTGTACAAAGGCTCAACTCGAATATTTGTTGTGTATAACTTAGAAGTGGGTTTATCCATGTTTTACGACAACAGAGGAGAGAAAATTTAAGAAAAAAACGCCGATAATTACTTCAATGGGTTGTAACTCTGAAAATAATGTGAATTTTCCAAAAAAATCATAGTTGAGCCTCTGTACAGAGATCTGAGATATATACAGGCAAAATATTATTTTAATAGAAGCATTTTTCACAAAAGGAGAACATTTTGAAAAAAGGTTATTCTAAGTTAATTTTTTGCCGAAATAGTGTATTTAAATAATTATTTTGTCAAAATGTAAGTAAAACAATTTTATACATGCATTCTAATCTAAGTGACACTAAATATCATGAAAATTATCCATTTATGTGCTTTTTTAAAATCACGGTTCCGAACGTAGTAGGATACCTTAAAAAAGCTAATAAAACACTCTTTTTTTTTCAAACTGAAAAATATTTTAAAGTTTTAAAAGAAATCCTTCGGCATGGTACTATTTTTTTTCTATACATTTAAACGAAGAGATCGAAAGCGGATTTTGTAATCACTTTTCCATAGCATTGTGCACCGCTTGATTACATGTGACTCTATGCGATGAGTCCTAGGTAGCAGTTTAATTTGACTGCTTCCTCGTTTTATAATCGTGCTTGATAGTAGATTGATTGAACTAGATAAATTAAGTTATTTTTAAAACAATGTCTGTTCATTCGGTGTCTCAAACTTCACCTGCGACCTCGGAGTCACGACAACGCTGACCTCATGAAACCCTCTTTAATCAATCGAAGGAGCAAAAGAACTTCTTTAAGAGGAACCCGGGGGAAAATGATGTTTAATTTTTTTTTTAGGGAGGTTACAAAAAAAAATTTTAGTGGGGAGGGGATTAAACTCTTATAAAAACATTACAAGAGGTTACTGGTCACTGTTCTAGCAAGTTGGAGTTTCACTTGATTTAGTATTCATTCGAATCCTTCAACGTCCATGCCACTAATTCAGTGCTTCTCAAACTTTCAATATTCGCGATCCAATATTCAATCATCTTTTCCATAGTGCCCCCCCCTCCATACAATAACAATGCATTGAGTTCAATTATACTATACTTTGACACTAAAGCTACGATACGACTTTAACCTCTTATGTGCCACCGACGTATATAAACGTCTCGCTCAGCCAAAGCATTAATTTTCTGGATGTATATATACGTCTTTCCGAAGTATGATCTTTTCTGTGCACTGATATCCATAAAATTATTCGTATGGCTTTAGAATGCAAAAAAAGGACTTTGACAGTGTTTGCGAACTATTTACTTATTTCAAATGATTTTTTGCTTATTTATTCCTTTTCTCCTTCTCCTCCCCTAAAAAACATCAAAATACGCGCGTCTACATGGAAAACGATGGCATTGGGGAGCGAATCACGTAACTTTTCATCGGAAGTTAAGGAATTATTTACAACCCCTACAAATTATCAAGATAAGTGTTTATATAAGCCCATGGGGTCGCTGGTAATTATCAAATCTGTTCTTAACTTAGTATTGTTAAATTAATACTAAAATACATCGTATAGTACTGATACATTTATAAGTGCGTTATATCAGTGTAAATGCGTATTTTATATTTTATTGTATCAGAAAGTATTGCTTGTTTATTTTCACTAGATTAATAATTTTTTAAATAATCTTTTGTTTTCGACTTTTCAATCTGCTCATGCCCACCTCTAAAAGTTATCACACACTCCAAGGGGGCGCGCCCCACAGTTTGAGAAACGCTGCACTAATTGGTTGTTTTTTGACATCACACTTCGAAGCATCAAGAACCTTATAATTCTGACCCTCGGTCAAGGGAGGATGTTACCCAAACTATCCCCCAACTCTACAAACTTCGCTACCATGATAATATGAAAACTTTGAGTCTCGAAAGTTTTAATGTCGGTCAGCTCTTTTACAGGGCGAGCTATTAGTGACATCAGAGCTGAATTCAACGACTCGACAAAAACAACCCTCTTCACGAACTCTTAACTATGACCTCATAGCTACCGTCACACCCCCGATCGTAAGAGGAATTGAAACACAATGCAATTCATTTTGTAGTAGCCTTTGCTAATCTGCACATTGTTTGTTAACGAAGAGAGGATTAAGTTTCTATATTTCAGTTCGAGATTTCAGAATTCATAACTCTTGTAAACTTGCATATTAGGTTGAAAAGAAGAAGTTTGTCTTAAACCATCTATTGAAACCATGAGAAGTAAGCAGAAAGGTAGATACGGTTCATTTAAAAACAAAATTGTTCTTTAGTAATGTGATTTAGCCCCTTTCCTGATTTGCCCGTACATCGCATGAGCTGCCGAAAGCTGACCACACTCGGTTTGCCCGTACGGTGTACGGGCACTGATATCTTCTTTCTATCTAGATTTTCTCATATTTTTAATTTTTATAATTAAATTATTTAGGCTAGTGTTTTTAAGAGAGGAAGTTTGTTCATGGTACTGAAATATTTCTCATCCACCATTTTCTTTGTAGTGTAGGTGGGAAGTTTACATTGAAAGCAGGATCTAGATTCTTGAAATTATTCGATAAAGAACAGGGACTGGCAAGGTAATGTGCAATTTGTTGCTCGAGAAGAAATTAAAAAAGAAATATAATCCAAAAAAGTCGATATTACCTCTATTCTCATTGCCATATAAGACTTCATATTACACCATATTTCAAATTGTATATATATATGACACATTTTAACAACCCAGTAACGACAGCTATGGACTTTGAAATCTTTATTGAGTGTACGGGGTTTCTTTCATAGGAAGAGCACTGAAGCCACGTTTTACAATACTTTTTAAAAGGCAAAAGAACCCCGACTTAGGGGAACAAAGGTATTTATATGGGGGGAAATCGGAAGAGATAGCGAAGAGTGAAATTCCCCAAAAGACTTGCTTTATGGGGATCTCTAGGAGTCTATTGGTTCTGTCCCCCTAGACAGAGGTGGTACCAAGTCTATAGGGAAGGATTAGTGTCTGGAGGGGAAAAGCTGACGAAATATTGCATTCATCTTGCATCATCCTAGTTCTCGGTTAAAGCTTACAAATATATCTATTTTTATATTACATATATATATATATATATATATATAAGCACACACACAAAATCCTCAACTTTTTTTTTTTAAAAAAAAGTACAAACGAGATTTTTTTTTATAAGTGTGAGATAAATTCTTTTAAAATATATATGAAACCTTCGTCATACCATACAGAATGTGCTTACAAAAATCAAACATTAGGGGTACTTGTGTTCCACAATTATAAAAAAAAATGTGAAAACTTAAAAATTGAGAGTTAAAATAAAATGCTTCCTTTTTCGCATTCTGTTAAGTGTTATGCTTAGTTTTATGCAATAAAAATTTGCCTTTTTTGGAACATTTTGGGCAAAAAAAAAAACTGACCGCTTAACAAGTTAATCTGTATTTTGTTTGTTAACGAAGTGAGGATTCTGTTTCGATATTTTGGTTCGAGATTTCAGTTTCGATATCAGAATCGATTACACTTGCTAACTTATATATTAAGATGAAAAGAAGACATATGTCTTACTCCGTATATCAAATCCACGAGAAGTAAGCAGAAAGGTAGATACATTTCACTTAAAAACAAGATTGTCAACAAGTTATTTCACTTAAGAAAAGTAAAATTTAGCGGAATGATACATCAACAATAGACTATATTACCATTAATATGATTTCAGACATAATAGTATAAATAGAAAATGGTGAAAAGAAGACCTTCTGAAAAATGAACTGCAGATATATCGATTTTACTTTTTAAAAAAATGAATCAGCAAAATCGTATTTAAATTAGAAGCGACACGATTTCATTCTATCTTCTTCCAAAAAAAGTGCCTACGTGAGAGCATTCTAATAAAACTATTTACAAATTCCAATAAAACTTTAAAACTAACTCAGAAGAGTTAAATGAAATACTTAAACTGAGAAAGTATAAGAATTTCGTTAACATTCCATTTTCCTGAAGCTCTCCTCCCTCAAAAAAAGGTTCCCATGAATAAGAAATGCATTAAAACTGGTGCTAAGCATAATGTTTTATTCATTTACTCAAAAATTTATTTAAATAATGGCTGAAAATATACGCAAGAAAGTAGAGATAGAAGATATTTGTATGATGTGATTTATTTAAAACACTAACTTTTGTAGTTCAGATTTCACAAATGTGCATGTTTAATTTCAACTAAAATTCTGAGACTCGGAATACTCTGAAATGCCTTCTGTGGAAAAAATAAATAATGCATTAACCAAGTAGCAAAAGAATAATCAAATGATATTACTATTTTTGTTATTTCTTTTCCCCCTGAATTCCTCAGTTGTATGTTATTTTCTTCAGTATTGAATGCCAGAGTGTAACCATGGCAACTAGCTTTTTTCCTAATGACTTTTATTTTTTGATATTTTTCAAGAGGAGGAATTTATAAAAACAATGCTCATGAACGTTAAGTTGTTGTTTCTAATCCCAGTTTGTCTAGCAATGCTAGACAATCGTCATGAATCCAAAAAAATCTTGAAATTCTAAAAACAGAAGAGGATCCAGAAAGACCTCGTCCTTTTTAAAATCCAAATAAGTCAAGATGTGGGCAAGAGATACCAGTTCGGTATAACACCAGAGTAAAAACTAACAGAAACAGAATAAAAGGTCTAATAAACTTTTGCTGTTCACAAAATATATAAAAAAAACCCCAAATTGACTTATTTATTTGATACTTTTTCTCGCAAGCATTAAAAGAAGATTATAACACTTATTGCCAGCATGAAATTAACAATACACATTTCGCATATTAAACGATAGAATTTATCTTGCTCTGATGAAACATGACAACTCACTACGCTTGTATTCCCGTAATATAAAGTAAATTGGTGATCTCGGCAAATAATTTTTGCCAAATCCGCTGTCTTATGCAAAAGCGTTAAGTAGAAAAATCATTTGTAGTTTTTTATCGTTAAGTAAATGCATAAACTTTTATTTATTTTTTTATTTAACAATTCACACTAGTAAAGCTTTCTTAATATTTTTAGAATAAAAATTTTATATTCAATTCATCTCTCAAAGGTGTATTACAAAGAACAATATATGAACATTTTAGAAGAACAAAAGTAATTGGAAAAAATAAAATTTCACAGGAGTATCATTTAGCAAATAATCCATTATATTAAGATTATTTCATTAAAACTTTTTTAAAGTTGTTAAGAAATTGAAAAAAAAAGTTATATACTTATAAGCAACATTTACCTTGCTTTCTAATTATCTATATACTGAGAAATTTTCTAATTTCAAAAACAATTAGAAATTTTACCCATACATTATATAAATACATTAACAGGCACAGAATGCAATATATAGGCTTAGTTTGAATAGTTTTTTATACAGATTCGCAATATACATACTAAGAGATCAGACTGTTTTTATCAAACCTCACATCAGTACACGACTATTAACGCCTGTAGTTAATGCACGAACCCAATAACATTGTTTCGGGAACAGTTAACATAAAAGGGGAAGGCAAGTTCGTTGAGAAACTAAGACAAACCACATTGAGAAAGCTTGATATATTTTGGAAATGGAACGCCAAAAGTTCCTCCATCCCATATCGAATTGCATTTGGGCCTTGAAGTAGAGAGGCCTGGATTGAGAGGGAGCTTCATGATTAGTGGACTAAAAGAATCAGTGAGTTAATACTCTATTCGCTGCCTTGAAGTTATAGAACAGAAATTGATTGGGAAAAAGTACTTTCCTGTGTGGGTTGCAGATTGAGAATAATTTAAAATTAAGAAAGGAAGCATGAAAGTAAAATGAAAAATTAGAAAATGGTCATTCGCCACGAGGGGCGCAATTCCTAGGGGGGATTATAGGAGTCCAGAAGGATTCTTCTGGGCCTCTCAGTATTGACATTGGGATTGTAATTTTCAAGATTCAAAACATTAAGGTTATTAGAATTTGGCAGGACAAACCATTTATTTGAAGCCAGCATTATAAGACCTAAAATCTGTCAACCAAATAGTGGTAAACTTGGTTGTACAGTGGCAATAAAAAGCAAATGTTTTCTTATATAACATTCTGATGGTTACAAAGAGGAAATTCTACAAAACCAATAAAACTTCATTTTTATCAAATTGTATGTCTACAAATTTTAACAGAAAATTCTATCAAAAAAATTTCTTGAATCTGTATGTATATTCAATTAATTTGGACGATTTTTAACGTCGTTAAGATATACGACTATGTTCGGAACCGTGATTTTGCAAAAGCGCATAAATGGATAATTTTCATGATATTTAGTGCCACTTAGATTAGAATACCTATATGCAATTGTTTTAAGGACTTTTTGACAAAACAAATTATTTAAGGTATCCGAATACGTTCGGAACCGGGATTTTAAACAAGCGCATAAATGAATAATTTTCATGATATTTAGTGTCACTTAGATTAAAATACATGTATAAAATTGTTTTAAGGACATTTTGACGAAAACAATTATTTAAATACAATATTTTGGCAAAAATTTAACTTAGAATAACCTTTTTTCAAAATGTTCCCCTTTTGTGAAAAATGCTTCTATTATAATAATATTTTGCCTGTATATAGCTCAGATCTCTGTACAGAGGCTCAACTATGATTTTTGAAAAATTCCCATTATTTTCAGAGTTACAACCCATTGAAATAATTATCGGCGTTTTTTTCTTAAAATTTCTCCCCTCTGTTGTCGTAAAACATGGATAAACCCACTTCTAAGTTATATATTTCAAAAATTCTAGTTGAGCCTCTGTACAGAGGTCTGAGCTATATACAGGCAAAATATTATTATAATAGAAGCATTTTTCATAAAAGGAGAATATTTTGAATATGAGTCATTCTATGTTCAGTTTTTGTCAAAATATTGTACTTAAATAATTTTTTATTGTAATACTATTCTTAAAACAATTATATATACGTTTTCTAATCTAAGTGACACTAAATATCATAAATATTATCCATTTATACGTTTTTGCAAAATCACGGTTCCGAACGTAGTCGGATACCTTAAATACAATATTTTGGCAAAAAAATTAACTTAAATAATTTTTTTTTCAAAATGTTCTCCTTTTGTGAAAAATGCTTCTATTATAATAATGTTTTGCCTGTATATAACTCAGACCTCTGTACAGAGGTTCAACTAGAATTTTTGAAATATATAACTTAGAAGTGGGTTTATCCATATTTTACGACAACAGAGGGAAGAAATTTTAAGAAAAAAACGCCGATAATTATTTTAATTGGTTGTAACTATGAAAATAATGTGAATTTTTCAAAAACCATAGTTGAGCCTTTGTAAAGAGGTTTGAGCTATATACAGGCGAAATATTATTATAATAGGAGCATTTTTCACAAAAGGAGAACATTTTGAAAAAAGATTATTCTAAGTTAATTTTTGGCCGAAATATTATATTTAAATAATTTGTTTGATCAAGATGTCCTTAAAATAATTTTATACATGTAGTCTAATCTAAGGGACACTAAATATGAAAATTATCCATTTATGCGATTTTTTAAAACCACGGTTCCGAACGTGGTCGGATACCTTAAAGTAACCTAGTGATTTTTATGTCCTGAGAATGATCAATAGATCTGGATTCATAGTTTGAAATTTTCTGCACTATTTAGTTACTTGTAATAATATTTAACTGAAGACTCTCTTTCTTGGTTTGATTTAATTTGGTTTGAATTTATTCTAAAACAACACTAGAGCTATTTACTTTTCATCCAAACTTTTGTAATTAAATTGTTGATTATATATAAAAATCACACTTCGAGACAACACAGGGACTATTGGCGAAGAATCTATTAATTTTGAGCCACAGATCAAGTGATGAAGGTGACGCTTGAGTTTTCCCCTCCACAGAACGTCCACGCCACGTCATCGGGAACCCTTTGAGCCTCGAAAATATTTGTGCTTAAGCCCCTCTACCTGGTGGGTTCTCAGTGGCACTGGGCTTCAAACCTCTCTTCCTAGAAGTTTAAAGAACTGTCCTAAAAGTTCATTTTACTTAAGATTCCTATAAAGTTTAAAAAAGAATAAAACTTGATAGTTTGTGACATAGAAAAAATAGTCTACTTGAATTCATTTAAAAAAAAAAAGAGAGAAATTGGACAGTTACAATAGAAATAAGAATTTACTGACAAAAGTTTCAGATACATTATCTTAAAAGAATAACGCTTAGAAAAATTAATTGCATACAAAACAACAGCAATAATTTCTTAATGTGAATTCCTGTTTAAAAATTAACCAGCAAAATAAAATAAACAGAAATAAATATGCATATTTTTTCTTTAATTTCTAGTGCATAAATATTTTAGTTTTAATTTACTGCTTGTGACCATGTTTCATATTTTTACATTTAATCTCAACGCTCCAAACCTAATCATGACTATTATTAAGCTGAAATGTGAATAAAGAGTATCTATTTACAAGGAATACTTCCTTAGTACCATCTTAATGCAAATAAATAAAGATTAACCTCGTTTATCCTTTCGCAACAATGCATTTTCCTGACAGGTTAAGCTATTTTACTGGAACACACCCGCATCTATAACTTTTATCCCCCTAAATATCCTAGCTTTATTTACATTTTCCCATTTAAGATAGAACGTTTTAAAGAGTCTGTTGAGGATGAATCGGAGGAAAATATTTTATTCCAACACAATTTTACTCTTCTCAAAACCCACACTTGGGATTCCACTTACATCGACGCAACTTTTAATGAGGCCGATGCACAGTTAGCGGAATTTACCTTCTTCCCTTAATTGTTAGTCTAAGAGGAATGTTCAATAAAAGGCAAAAGAATTCAGAGACACTGTGGATCCAAATCGAAAGAAAATGGGGTTGGTGCTATTAACGAGGGAAATGTTATTATGCTTGCAGTATTCTGAAGATTTGTTATTGCTTGTGAAAATATTTGAGTCTGTTCATTATATGTGATGACAACGAATAATATATTTCTGTTGATACTGGTAGAATTTACAATTTTTGGTTAATACTCGAAGTTTGACTTAAAAACAAGTAATATAAAAAAAAATTTAAGTCAATCCCCTTCTTAGATCAACAAAGAAAAATTTTATTTTAGTTACTTTTTATTAAATAGTTACAATTGCTATAAATATGTATATACATATGACAGAATCACAACATTAAGTGGTCATTAATTTTTATTAATTATCATTAAAGTATCGTATTGTCATCCAAAACAATCGTGTATATAAAATTTCAGTTCAACTGAATGCTTTAAAACATGGGGGAAAAAACCTTTTCAAGTTTTGACACAAGTCGCCAAAAGAGTCACTAAGTCGCCAAAAATGATACCAACGTGGCTGTATTAGTAAATCTTTAAGTAATTCGTTTTAAACAATTAATTTTTATTAATTATATCTAAATCATTGTATTGTCATCCAAAATAATCATGTATATAAAATTTCAGCTCAATTGCGCGCTTTAAAATGTATTTTATTAACCATTGAAAATCCCTCCAAGATAAATAAATATATAGAGAGTGTGAGCTAATAGTGGAGAGAGAGAGAGAGAGGAATTGAAAAATAATTTGCTTTAGATAAACGGTCTTCAGCATTAGTTTTTTTTTTTTTTTTTTTGCTTTTGAGAGAGAGAGTGTGATCTAACAGTGTGTAGGAATTGAATTAAATTTCGGAATCTCAAAAAATAATTGAACGAAACTTTTTTTTTTCCATGAGTATGACCAAAGATTGAAAATTTACTTAAAAAGTGGTGATTTTAAAAAAATTTTATGCGTTTTCATCTAATAGTATTTTGTCGTTGTTTGTTACCTAATAGTCCTGTTTGCTATTTATGAGTAAATTAAATTAAACTCTAAAAATAAATTAATGAATTTAATAAAACAAAATAGAGAACTTTATGGATCCGATTACTGTCCTTTGTAAGGGCAGCGTGTTCCCTCCATTTCGGTCTAAAAATAGAATGGTGAGAAAGAAACGTGTCTGATAGGGGTCTTACTTTTATCTTTTTGACATATTCTTTTTCAAAAAAAAACACATTAATTTGTATGTTTATTACTTTTGTGCCTCTAAGCTAAATTTTTATCCTTCTTCTTCCTATTAAGTTTTGCTAAATAGCAGATTAAATTTTAGGTTTTTGCATCTTTCTGGGAATAACACATTATTCGAAATAGCCCATGAAATAGTTTTAAATATTTTTTTAAGAAATATCCATTCAAAATTGCTGCTTTTAGATACTATAACAGAAAATATAAATTGTATGACTTTCGGGTATCAGCTAAAATTCCTTCCAAAAAAATGGAAATATATTATGAAAATTTATGTTACTTTGTAAAAAAAGTTATATGTTAAGCATAATCTAGGGGGAAAATATTTTATTACTTATTCATAATAAGTATGTAACAAAATCAACACTGTACGAGTTTGTTATGCTGTCCATAATCAGTTTGTTTGTACGCTGTACGGACACACTGGTATTGTCTTCTTTCAATTTTTTATTTGCCCATATTTTTAATTCTTCTAGTACGATTATTACTGCTAGTGCATTTAAGCGATGCAGTTTGTCCTTGATACTGGAGTACTTCTCATCTGGGATTTTCTTAGTGGTAAAGGTGGAAAGTTTTCGTTGGGCAGGAATTTTAGATTCTTGAAAATATTCGAAAAAGAACAAGGTTCGGCAAGGCAATGGGCAATTTGTTTCTTGATAATAAATGAAAAGAGAAAGATAATCCAGAAAAGCCTATAATAGTATCTCTATCCATATTGCAATGCAACATTTAGTATTACATCATGCTGCAAATTGTGTGTGCATATATGCACGCGTATATAAAATTCCTCAACCGTTTGAAAAAGAGGTAGGCGAACATGAAATTCTTTTGTAAGTATGAGATAAATTCTATTAAGATACATGAAGCTTTCTTTATAGCTTGCAAAGAATACTTATAAGAAGCAAACATTTATAGATTTTTGTGTTCCTCAATTAAAAAATAGTGTGAAAACTTCAAAATTGAGAATTAAAATAAAATGCTTCTATTTTAGCATTCTGTTAAGTAATATACTTGGTTATATGCAATAAAAAATTGCCTTTTTGTGGAAGATTTCAGGCAAAAAAAATGACCGCTTAAGAGGTGAAGTCGCGAAATGAAATTTACACACGTTATTATATTATCAATACACTTATAATACACTATTATATTATTATACACTATTAATCATTCCTTCAACATTTCCCCTTATTTTATATTCACATTGACGGGGAAACAAAATACTCACTTTCTCGTTAACATTAACCAACTGATTTTTCTATTCCTCACTATTAACCTAGACTCTCTATATATTTATTCATTTATTTATCTTGGTGGAATTTTCAATCGTTAATAAAATGCGTTTTAAAGCACTCAATTGAGCTGAAATTTTATATTCATGACTATTTTGGATAACAATACAGTAATTTAATCATAATTAATAAAAATTAATTGATTAAAACTAATTATTTAAAGAATTATAAATACACAGCTACGTTGGCATCATTTTTGGAGACTTAGCGACCCTTTTGGCGTTGGTTTCCCTTTTTTAGCGACTTGGGTCAAAATTTAATAGATTTTTTTTTCTTCGCGTTTTAAAGCATTCATTTGAACTGAAATTTTATAGACACGATTGTTTTGGATGACAATATGAAACTTTAAGGATAATTAATAAAAATGAATTACCACTTAATGTTGTGATTCTGTCCTATATATATGCATATTTATATTAATTGTAACTGTTTAATAAAAAGTAGCTAAAATAAAATTTTTCTTTGTTGATCTAAGTTGGAATTGACTTATTTTATATATATGAATTTTTTTTATATTACTTGTCAGGAAAATACTTGCTTTTGTAGTTTATCGTCAAGTTAACCGGAAATTGGCTTTAAACCATTAGGGATTTTTTGACAACTCTATTTTCTTCTTCATTCTCTGGTGTTATGCTGCTGACAAACGAGATAAATTGGTAAGGCAAATTGAGGGAGACGAAAGCGGTGGTTTTTTGGTAAAGAATTCATTTTCTCTCCTCTGTGTATCTGTATTGGTATAGGGATCTAATGTAACAAAATTGAAAAATTTGAAACGTCAGAAACTTTTATATAAGGGAATAAAAATACATTCGGCATAAATGAATCGAGAAACATCTCGAAATTTATTGTCAACCAAAGGGATTCAAACAGGAAAAATCCTATTTTTTCCCTTCAAAAAATTATCATATAATATGACAAGCATTTCTATACATTTACATAAATATTACACATCAATGTAAGGAGAATTTAAAAAACTACAACAAATAAAGCACCATTTCTATAGATTCATTAACTGTTGTATTTTATTTTTTTTTATCTGTAGTATAATATTTTAAATGTATAATGTAGAAGTACAATTTAAAATTAAAATAAAATATATATATTGTATTGTATCAAATATATCATTTATCGTTATATAAGCTGTAATTTTTTATTAATTATAATTTATTGTCATTAGCATTTAATTTTAAAGTTCTTATATTCATGTGTAATTTGTTAGTTAAAATTTAAATTCTAATTTAATTGGGGAAACGAATTTTGAAATTATTTTTCTAGAATTTTTATCTTTCAGTGAATAACTCCGTGTAATTTAATAATATGTAGATAAATGTAAAAGAAAGAACGATATTAGCTAAATGGTCTTTAAAGACATTGCAAGAAACAATAATTTTTTTAAAAAAATAGAAATTGATCTTCAAAGTCCCGTAACACGAAAGGTTTTACATTCACGTACTAGATCATTATTCACTTTAAAACTTTAATAATCTGATACTTAAGGTATCCGACTACGTTCGGAACCGTGATTTTAAAAAAAAGCACATAAATGGATAGTTTTCATTATATTTAGTGTCACTCAGATTAGAATACATGCATAAAATAGTTTTAAGGATATTTTGACAAAAAAAAAATATTTAAAAACAATATTTTGGCAAAAACTTAGCTTAGAATAATCTTTATTCAAAATCTTCTTTTGTGAAAAAGGCTTCTATTATAATAATATTTTGCCTGTATATAGCTCAGACCTCTTTACAGAGGCTCAACTATGATTTTTGAAAAATTCACATTATTTTCAGAGTTACAACCCATTGAAATAATTATGAGCGTTTTTTTCTTAACATTTCTGCCCTCTGTTGACGTAAAACATGAAGAAACCCACTTCTAAGTTATATATTTCAAAAATTCTAGTTGAGCCTCTGTACAGAGGTCTGAGCTATATACAGGCAAAATATTATTATAATAGAAGTATTTTTCATTAAAGGAGAACATTTTGAAAAAAATTATTCTAAGTTAATTTTTTGCTAAAATATTGTATTTAAATCATTTTTTTGACAAAATGTCCTTAAAACAATTGTATACATGTTTTCTAATCTAAGTGACACTAAATATCATGAAAATTATCCATTTATGCGCTTTTGCAAAATCACGGTTCCGAACGTAGTCGGATACCTTAAAATTTTAAATCACTAGTAAATATTTTCAGCCCTCATCTGTTGCTGAAATTCATATGCCAATGTGCACAAAGTTGAAGCTAATTGAATTTTCTACCGTAATAAAGAGCAATGTTCTTTTCAAAGCAGCAAAGAAACCAAACTGAGGCTTTCAATTGTAGTATTTTCTAAAGTGAATTATTTCCAACAACTCTCGTTGTCGTTATATTGATATAAATTTCAAATCAAACGTTTCATACGTGGAGTAAATTACACCTCTAGAAATTTATTTAGTTTCAAATTGCATAATTTTACCTTTTTCTATTAAATAATTTAATTATGCTATTTACCTCAATCTGAGATTGAGATAAATTGATTGATTTATTGATTGGCTCAATTGTTCATTTAATACAAATAAAATTGTCGCACTGCGAAACAATATGAGGGCTAGCAAGGTCAAGTGGAAACGATGACATCTGATTTGATATTTCCTTTCCAAACTTCTTCACTACGACAAAGTGAGGATTTTGACCCTCGACAGAATTAACGTGCATCAACCCCTCTACACAGTATATCTGATCTTAAAGAGCACCAGGACTTGAGCACACGATTTGACAGAAGGAAAATGACCAGGAGTTTGCTATCTTGACCCCTCGGCTTCCGGAGCTACATATATCTATCTAATTAAATACAAGAAATACGTGTTTCAGTTATTAGTATTTCTTGTATAATTTCAACTCTTCTGCGAATTTTATGAAACTCACAAATTGGTCAATAAATGTCTAGAATTTATGTATTACATACCCAAGAATTTTAATAAATTGTAATATTGCCCCCCCTAGGGTGCCCTTCTCTTTGATTATCAGCGTGAGCTAGAGATGTAGGATTAACGAAAGAACTAGAAGATTTCTTGATCTTAATTTGTCTTTATTAAGACCTTAAACTTAAACGTCTAACAAATTTGATAATAATAATATATGTGAGAGAATCTACGATGACAAAACACACAATATAGATAAAACCGAAATAACTTCACCCGGACCACTATCAATAACTAACACGCCTAAACTCAATTCCAATAATATCTCAGATCCTAATATTAAATAGTCAATCCTACCTTAACTTCGATCATCGATCCAATCTTAATGGAAGTTATCTTCGGAATAACTTCTGGTGGTAACACTTCACAATTGTATCCCACTCTATTATAACATTCCCTAAATTGCCACCTCACTTACTCTAGCTTTTAATATTTAAAACTTTCTAATTTGCATCTTTTATTCACGCTTCACTTCTTGGGATTTGGTTGGAAAAGAGTTACCATTAATTCTGGCCCCAAAAGAACCCAAAGGATATGTTAATGAAAAGACGCGTGAGCCCATCACAAAGTCTAACAAATTTTGAAAGATAAGGGATCTATGAGTCACTTTCATTGTAAAGTAGTAGTATATTATGAATGTGTATTTAAGTAAAACCTGTTTTTGTACGGTCTTTTTTTTATGTGATTTTATTTTTATGCAGTTCATTTTGTGCGATTTTAATTTAGTACAATTTCTTTTATGCGGTACATGGATTTCAAAGGTGTTGGCTCCACTGTAATGTTTTCTGTCTGTGTACATATATACACTTCCAAGACCGTCATCACAAAAACTTGCCAGTGACTTTATGGTGTCAAAAAAAGCAAATAAAATTACATCGCCATTTGACGAAAGCAATTTTGAGCCAATTCATCACCAGAGGTTTTGCGTTATGAATTGCGATGAGTAGCAATGAGAATTATTTACAGGCATTTTGAAAAATTCACCTTCTATACCATGAGTAATTAAGTGTTTTAAAAAAATTTCCATGTGTAATTTAATTATTTACTTTTTCATGCACTTTGTAAATAATAGACGTATATTCAGAATGCGATTTTTTTTTTTGCGGTCCCCCTCCACCGCATAAATAAAAATATTTTTTGTAGTATCAGCTGTGACACACACGAAAAAATGAAACTGGTCAAATAAATCATTGTTCTTACAGAATCAGTTCTTTGAGACAGTATTACCGTTCAAATAATTCCCTTCGGCATTCATACACTTCTGCATTCGGCGCTGCCATTGCTGATAATAGTTCTAGAACTAGGTTTTTGGACGGTCCTTCAGCAGATTCGCCGTTTTTGCCTGATCCACTTCACCTGAGGTGAAATGGGTTCCCTTTAAGCAATATTTAACTGGAGGAAAGAAAAAGGCGCATGGAGCCAAATCAGGTGAATAAGGAGGATGCCGCATCACAGTAATGTTTTTGATGGTCAGAAATTGCTTGACAGATAGGATCGTATGAGCGGGTGCATTGTCTTGGTGCAGCAGCCATCCATCACTCCTCAATTCTGGCCCTTTTTTTTCTAGTTTTTTCACGAAGGCATTTTAGTACTTCAATGTAGTAGTGTTGATTAACAGTCTGGTCACTGATATGAGTGCGAACCCTCTCATATCACGAGTTTTGGTAATTTTTTGGTCTGTAATCGCTGACTTTGGGCACCTAGCAGATTCATCCTTTTCCAAGCTAAACCCTCCCTCTGAAAACCTCTGATACCATTCAAACACTTGTATACGAGACAAAGATTCATTCCTATAGACCTCGATTAATATTTTAAATGTCTTCGTGGCTGACTTTTTCACAAGAAACTTGATGTTGATTCGACATTTTTCGGGCAGAATGCAGTTGCACGTGTTCACTCAATGAAGCAGTACTCCCAACTGGGAAGATCGATTAAGGTGAAACTGGCCCCATGGATAGAGGATGTACGTGGGATGACGTCACCAAAATAGTTGTTGTCAACTCTGCTCTTTTTTCAAGTTGCACTCTTAGTCTCGTTTTTATTTGTGTCACACCTTGTATGTCGTACAAAGTTGTTTGTTATATGTAGGTATTTATGAAATTTCGAAATATTTATTTTGTGCGTTTTCTATTCTGCGGTCCCTATCTACCGCACAAAAACAAGTTTTACTATACACGTCTGTGGTTTCTCTTTAAAACATTATTTCTGTACTAAAGGAATTATAATGTTGTCTTTATTACACTACTTTTTTTTTTGGCAATTTAGTAATAAATACAACATTATATGTCGGTTTTTTAAAGATGTAGACGGAAAGAAACGAAGACTTCATTTATGTTCAACAAAAATTTGTTTATTCTAATTAAAAAAAACTATGGTGTATATCTTCATTATAAATATAATCTTGAACTAATATTACCTGTAATCCTTTTAAGTAGTTAGAATTTTAAAAAGTTTTTAAGTGTCCCACGAAGTTTTGGGTTGGACTTTTAATTTAAGTGACAGGTTTTTAATAAATGACTTCGGAAAATGGAAAAGTTTAACCAAAACTCTTAAAAGCAATTAGTGTCAACGAAATGCTTTTGTCTTTGATTTACATAATTAAAGAAAGTTAATGACTTTTCTCTTGAATATATTTTGAAGTTTCAGAAGATTATAGATTTTCAAAATTTTCGCAAGTAAATAAGGCCTATAAAAAAAAATTTGAAAATAATCTTTTAAGTAACTTTGATGGTAAATAGTTTTTCTTTTCCACTAATGTCTACTTTTCGTTTTCTTACACATTCACAATTTGTGAATATTATTCTAAGTATGTAGTATTAAAAGTCGATAATATCTTGTTACGCGGGAGATTATCTTTCAAAAGCGAGACAAGATTTATTCTGAAATTGACCTGTGATGCAATCGATTTCCTTCTAACAAGAAATAATTAACAAATACACACATAAATCCAACATAGCATAAATTCAAAACCACGAAAGTTGACCGCAAAAATGCAAATCCATAATTTCAATTTCTTCTGCGGCAAATGCAACACATAATCACTGTCAAATATTTGGCTCTTATGTTTCTTATCTGCATTATCCTTATATAGACTAGTGAAAACTTTGTTAGAGCTATATTTCGAAATAAACATTCCAGGTTTTTCTGGCTTTTAGTTGGTGTATGTGTTTTTGTCCCCAAATTTGTCACCAGGATCGCTCTTATTCACTATCATTACCAAAAATGTATTCTTTCTGTCCTTTTTCTCGATAATATCATAATGCTTCTTCAAAAAGTTTCTGTATTTTGTTAACTACAAGGGGATGCAGATATACACTTTTTGGTAAGACAAACCCCCGAAGTAGTAAGAAATTAGTGAAAAAAAGACATTTAATATAGATCAAGACTCCCAAAAAATTAAGTTTTCTTGGTTTCCCTCATACTTAAAAGTCTTTACATTACCGTACAAAATAATAGAACTATATAAAAATTAGAAATACCACATTCACATTAAAAAAAATTATTTTTATGATCTATATCACACTTGAGTTTATTTATTTAACGTGTACTTTTTGACACTTTCTGCCTAGTAAAAAAGTAATTTTTTCAATTTTCTTCACAAAAATTAAACAAGCTTCAATACATTGTGAT
>BMAV01019284.1:125394-193250 GCA_019973955.1 Trichonephila inaurata madagascariensis
CCCCCCCCCCTATGGTGACCGTATCTTTGATTGTCAGCGTGAGCTAGAGGTGTAGGGTTTGCAAAAGGAATAGACATTTTTGATTCTTAATATGACTTTATTAAGAATAGAACTTAAATGTCTAACAATTTAGATAATATTAATTAAGCGAGAATCTATAATGAACAAACACACAGTAATAATTAAACCGAATCGCGTAACTTAGACCACTACAATTATTTAATCCGCCTACTGTCACTTCTAATAATATTACAAGTTCTAATACCAAATAATCATTCCTACCTTAATCCAAATTTAGATTCAATCTTATGAAGAAACGTCTGGGTGCGTATGCAATAGTATGCACCTTGATTTAATGGCTTATTTTCCAGGTAACTTCACGATTGGCTGTCAATTCACACTTGTCTCTTTCACACTTACCATTCCCCAAAATTGCCATTTCACTTACTGAAACTTCTGTTATTTAAAAGCTATCTTATTTGCATTTCTTTTTCACATTTCGCTTCTTGGGTTTTGGTTGGTAAAGAGTTGCCATTAATCTTGGGCCCCCAAAGAACCCAGAAATTATGTTAAAGAAAAGACGCGTGAGCCCGTCACAACATATAACATGCGAAAAACGTATTTTGATATTTTTATCCACATTTATCTTGGTTATGCACACATTTTAAACATATTTATGCAAGGAAAGAATCTACTTATTAAGAATATTGTTATGCCATGCATTTTGTGAAAAAATAAAACCAACGCTTATCACGCGTTTTCATTACAAAATTCATGTTTGCTTTAAATATTTTGCTTTATGAATCTTCGTAACTCTTATCTATTTAAAAAAATATGTAATAAAAAATTTAGAGAGAGATTAACAAAACGATCCCTTTTCCAAAAATAGTTTTATGTCCTAACTCTAAGAGAAAACTTATTACGAAATTTCCTGTACATATTTATTCAAGAACTTTTTTTTTGTACAACATTTATTTTAAATTTCATATATAAGAAATATCAATCTGTAATGCTCACATAACTTTTTACATATACTGATACACAATTAAATAAATACATTAGAAATTCATTCGTCGATGGGTAATTTTAAAACGTTTCAGATAAGAAAGAGAACAAACATTGTGTGTTTATATTTCCCATCATTTATAATTTTTAGCCTAGAATTTTGCTTGGTCTCTTAAAAAACACAAAAGATAACGTAAGATATTTTTTGCTATTATTATATATGTTCTGGGTTCCTTTATTTGTTTATATGCTTTAATTTGCAGTTTAAAAAGGCATGAGAAATACTTGTTAGAAGTCTAAAAAATAAAAATAATTTTTTTTTCTTTAGCATCTTAGGTTAAAAACTTAAACCGAATTCATTGGCAGACATGTCTGGCATTTTAATAACGTGAGATGAATTTTTAATATTATTTATTTCTGAAGAAAAAAGTACTGAAGAGCAATTTTTCACACGAAAGGTTATTCAGTTAATCGAGTAAGAAGTAAAAAAATGGAATAAGACAGTTATTTTCAAGAGAGAGGTAGGTATATTTTTAAAGAATATTAATTCCAATTTACTTAGATGGGAATAGTTTCACTTTTAAAAATGAAATAAAATTCGAAAGTTATTTTCATCTTCATTAATGTTTCCATTAATTATTCAACCAAATTCAGTATGCTGTACGTATAAAAAATTCCGTTATCAACATTTGTCTAACACGATGTCTCTCTTAAAAAAAGGATCATATTTGGCTGCTAAGAATTGTAAAACTGCAGGTGATGCAACGGACTGGTTTGATTTTTCAACTCTACTATTAGTCTCTACTCTACTACTAACTCTCTCTATATATCTTGTTCAAATTTTCAATCGTTTATAAAATACATTTTTAAGCACTCAATTGAGCTGAAATTTCATTTATACATTTATTTTGGGTGACAATATGGTAATTTAATTTTATAATTAATAAAAATTAATTTATTAAAATTAATTATTCCAAGAATTACAGATACAGCCAAGTTGGCATCATTTTTAGCTACTACTACATTTTGGCGGACTTGTATCAAAACTTCAAAAGGTTTTTTCCTCAGTTTTTAAAGCCCTCATTTGAGCTGAAATTTTCTATACACGATTGTTTTGGGTGACAATATGATAATTTAATTATAATTAACTAAAATTAAGTGACTGAAACTGAATATTTAAAGAATTACAGATACAGTCACGTTGGCTTCATTTTTAGCAAGATTTGGGTCAAAACTGTAAGAGATTTTTTTTTTCTCACGTTTTAAAGCCTTCTGTTGAACTGAAATTTTTTATACACGACTGTTTTGGTGGGCAATGTGATATTTTAATGATAATTAGTAAAAATTAATTGCCACTTAACATTGTGGTTCTGTCATATGTATATACATATTTATATTAATTGTAACTATTTAATAAAAAGTAACTGAAATAAAAAAAATTTCTTTGTCGACCTAAGTAGGAATTGACTTAAAAAAAATTTATATTACCTGTTATATATAAGAAGGACTCTCTGCTAGCAGGTCGCGAAAATGAGAATCTACAAACAAGGGTTTTGTTTTTTAAGTTTGAAGATATTTGGTCGAAAAAAATGTTAATTACTTGTATATATCTTCAGAATACTGAAACTTTTAATCCCAGTAGTGAATAAATCCTCTTCCTTCTTCGCGCTTGCATGAACTTCGTAAAATTTTTGCTCACTAATTAACACTCTTGGAGCTTGCAATAAATTTTAAACCCTGAGAAATCAGATATCTTCTCTTTATTCTTGTTTGGTTCAAATCAATAACGGTGTCGTCACTTTTGCACTGTCTCAACAAGGAAAGTAGTTTGATTAGTATGAAACTTTCCATTATGTAATCCGAATAATATTTGTTGTAAATTAAGTGTAAAATGAATAGATGGTGCTGAAGGGATCATCTGAAAGATACTTTTTTTATCTTGTAGAATCAATTATGTAATGTTCTTTTGTGTGTGTCGTCTAATAAATCAAAATGTCTGAAAGAATGGGCTGAATCATCGGAATAACATAAAAATATAATGGATATTATCGTCTAACTGACGAATGGAATTAAAGATTTAGGAAATATAACAATATTTCCTTAATTTCTGTTATTAAATTTCATAGGGTTATATGTAACTTTAGGTGAGGTTTATAGCTTAAGTAAATGAGAAATTTATTGGAATGATAATCTATGATGTTCATTCATAATGTATGAATGTATATGTACATGTATATAACTTTTTTATTTGAGTGAGATCCTTTTTTTATCTATGAACCAGACTCTTATAGTTATAAAAATAATGCTGATTCATTTATAGTTATAAAAATAATGCTGATTCGTAACAATGGTGTTTTAATTTTTAAGCATATGGAACCATTTAAGAAACATGAATAATTTTTACTCTGTTACAATAAACAATAACACACGGAGCAAAAAGAGCAACGAAGAGTGCTTTTAAATGCTACCTGTGATCTCTGGATAGTTAAAATTATTTATCCAATTCTCTGAGATATAAAAAAAAATATCCCTTATTAATATTATGGCATAATTTAATGCAGTATAATATTATTTAAAAAGAATTAAAAAACACATAAAAGATTTTCTTAAGTGTAATATACGTACATTCACTGGTGTTCAAAATTAAGAGAAATTTTAGATTTTGTCGAATATCTCTAAAAAACTACTGAATAGATTTTAATGAAATTTGGTACTATGTATATAGGGCTGATGTAATCCAAGAAAATAACTTTTCAACACTTAAAATTCACACGCACGATCATGCTTAATACTCATCGAAGCATGAAATATGAAAGTATGGAGAGAATGTTGTGACATAGCCATCCTGCGATAGCTATGTCGTGTTGGATCCGCGTAAGCTAGAGGTGTGGGATTATCTAAAAGATGAGACATTTTGTAATTCTTAACACAACTTTTATTAAGAATAACTTAAATTACTTATTTCTTAATAACAACTTTCTTTAAGTGAGAATAAGCCACAAATTAAACTGAATATTCAAGTCAGATCGCACAACTAGATCACTTATCTTAATTATATTTAATTATCTGCCTAATCTAACTTCCTATACAAAATATTACCTTTTATTGAGTAACCTTCCTACCTTGGTTGAAGACTCTCTTATTCTGCTACTTGTAGATAAGAATATTCAGGCCCTATTAATCTTTCTTATAATTAATATTTTTAATGAAGATGAGCGTATCCTTCTTCCTTGTGATTAGGTCGTCTAACACTTGTTCCGAACTGTTCTGCACTAAGTTATCTCTAAGATTGCCGTCCAATCTCACTAAACCCTCTATCCTTTTAAAGTATATCTTATTTGCATTTTCGCCCTGTTTCTCTTCTTGGTATTGGGTTGGAAAAGTTTTGCCATTAATCGTGGCCGTCAAAGAACGTAGGAGTTATGTTATAAGAAGAACGCGAGAGACGTCACAATGTATTGGCGAGAACCAGGGTACCGCTACCTGCCCTCAGATGCCCAAGAAATTGAACATTACCATAGAGAAAACTTGATGGTTTGGACAGGCATCACTTTGGATGACCGTGCACATCCCTGTGTATTTCTAAGAGGCACTGTGACTGCTGTAAGATATAGGGAGGAAGTCTTGGAGCCCAAGTTCGACTTTTCATGGGTGCAGTTGGCCCTAATTTTATTTTAATGGATGACAAGCGAGGCACATAGAGCACGTCTGGTCGAAGAATTTATTGAAAGTGAGGATATTTGCCGAATGGATTGGGCCAGTTGCATCTCCAAACCTTATCCGCATGGAGCATGCTCGGGACGCTTTGGGGAAGGCAATTGCATTTTGTAACTTTTCTCAGAGAACCATTCAAGGCGGCTTGAAAACCGAATTGCTGGACGAGTGGGATTAATTGCCACAGGAACTCATAAATTCTCTTATTTCCGATATGAAATTCACCAAGTTCTCCTTTCTTGAGGAAGTATCATTATTATTGTTATCATCACTATTGTATATGGGAAAATGCAAGGAAATGGTTTTCCACTCTTGCCTGCAAATCCTGGCATTTGGCGACGTCTTTTTATTTGGCGAAATTAGATTATGGTATAATACTTAAGTACCAGAAGATTAAATTTCATTTCCATGAAAATGCTAGATTTAATAAGTTCAAAAAGTAATTGAAATTCCACAAATTTTCCACAAATAAAATTTTTTTAAAAAGTAAATGATTTTTAAATTTTGTATTGGCTTCGATCAAAATGAAAATGAAACAATGAACTACGAATACTTTTAGGGCAAATTTTGGTAATGCACATGTAAAAATTCTAAATCAATTTTTTAAATTAGTATAATGCGTTTCCTAATATTAGTATGATGCAAATTTATTTTCGATATTTAAAACTTTTCTTACAAAAATTTAAATATGCTATTACCTGAGGAAAATTATTTTGCCCAAGCCATTTTTATTAATGTTCTATCCGAGGAATTCTTTCGGTAATAAAGATTGTTATATTAGAATGTTTGATTTTTTAGTCACAGAAAGAATCTTCTTTCACAAATCAGGGATTTTATCATTAAAGAAATTCTTTCCAGATTATTTTTTAATGAATAAGATGAATAAAATTATATATATAAATATGTTTTTGAAAATAATAAAGGAACAGAAATGGAACATTTTTCAATTCATGAACATTTTCAATCATTAAAATATCTTACAGAATAAATGCATTAAGCATCAAATTTTTGAATTCTGAGTAATAACACACATAAAAAATGAAAAGATGACACGAATTCAAAAAATATTTACAAATACTGTCATCATTATTATTGTGTTTGAACGTGCGCGGGAACGGTTTTTCACTATTGGCTGTATATCACGGCATTTGGTGATATCTATTGATTTGAAGAAGTTGGGCGCCGGTATGATACATAATACGGAAAAAGTCATAATATATAAAAGTTTCTATTGATAGATTATACGTAATAGGATTCAAAAGTTATCGGACTTAGTCTATAATTTAAGAAATATTACCATTTAAACTGCTGAAACACATCCTCCTTCGAAATAAGACCCTTGAGTAACAACACACTTTTGCCGTGGCTTGTAAAGGTCACTGAAACGTTTCTGGAATCCATTTTTAGCCATGATCTTTAATTCAGCCTGCGATGCACTTTTAACTTCATCTGCAGATTGGTTTTCGTTTAATATGCGAGGAGCGATATATTGACACGCCCTATGCATGTTAAGATTCTTAGTCCTTGACATGTGGCCGAGGATATCCCAACTGATTCTGCTATTGTTTTAAGCCTGTTCTTACATACCCCTGCAGAAAAGTTTTTGATGTTTTCAGCGGTACGGGAAATCTGTGGAGTTTTTAGAGCATTTGTCGTCTTCGACACTTCCCTTGCCTTCTCTGAAACGTCGATCCACTCAAAAGTTCGCATTCGCGATAATGTATCATAGCTTTATATCTGCTTCAAAATTTCGAAAATCTCCATAGCACTTCTACCCAAACGAACATAAAAATTATATCCATTATTCTCTCAACAAACGCAATTTCTTTCAATCGCCGACGACTAAATACATTCGCCTACAAAATACGTTGCCATGACGACCCACCGATCAAGTGATTTGGAACAAACTTTTTTAGAAAAGGGGAAGAATGCAATAACACAAAAATGTTATTGTAGTCAGTCTACTACAAAACGTTTCCACGTTATAGGCTTAGTTCGGAAACTTTTGTGTGAATCCTACCTCGTATATAACTTCCGCATATACAATAATACCTTTATTGTTTAACTAGAGTCGCAAATTTTGAATAAAAGATATCTTCTCTCTATACACTATAAAAATAAAGCAGCTCGCTCGCGAACATAGCTATACTCACTTTTCCTTTTTCTCATATCTATTCCATGGTGCTAACACATTTCGTTAAACTGAATACAAATGTTTACAATTACTTTTTATCATTTATAAATTTAAATCGAACCTTACACTAAACAAGATAACATGAAATATAAGGATAAATCGATTTGTTTGATCCTATTGACAAATCAGATGTTGTGGAAGGGCTTAGCATACTCGAATTATTTATTATGCTGTAAAAAGCTTTAAAACAAGGTTACATCATTCTTAATATTAAATAAGACAAGGAATAATAACCAACTAAAAACTTTTCTTTGACTTAGATTTTGAGTTATTCAGTTGTAGAATATTTATAATTATAATATTTTAAAAACAAATTCTATAATAACTTTAAAAATATATTTTTCACTATTTAACGTTATAAATATTTTTAAAAATTGTTTCTATTTATTTTTGATGTATTTCATCACAATTTTTACTATTTATATATTCGTATACATTTACTTATAACATATTTTAAATTAAATCTATATTCATATTTTTATTGCCGAACGATATTTTGCAGTCTGATAATTGCAGCAGTTTAAAATAGTTTTTAGAATAGATTGTTTTTCGAATATATACCGAGTTTAAAAGCTGTTGACAGTTAAAAACAGAAAGATTAAATTTTGAAACAGATTTTAACTAATTAATATATTTTTAGTGTAGTTCCCCCTCCAAGTTAAAAATAGAAAAGCTACAGTTTACAAGTTTGAATATTAGAAGATATATTGACATATCTTGTGATTACTGATATACGTATATTTCAGTGATACGAAAAATTACATTATAAAAAAAAAGTCTTACATAGATCTTTTTCAAAAGTAAGCACTATTTTAAATACGTTAATAATTTTTTGATTCTTGAATTTAATTGACTGAAATAGCTTCAGCTATTTTAGTCAATTAAATTCAGGAATCAATTAATTGAAAAATTACAGTACATTCCTATTATCACATCGTGCACATACCATTTCTTTTTAGGCATACTGAAAATTTATATATATATATATTTTGCTACTCTAATCTTAGTTTCCAAACTTCTTTTTAATTCTTTTTATATGAAAAAGACAAATGTTAGATAAAAATTAATTAAGTTTAATACAAATTAAGGACTCAAAAAAAATAGTGTATGTTGTTAATGCAGCCTACTAGCTGATATACCCGTTCTTCGCAAAGGGGAATTGAAAAATTAAACGAAACAGATTGAAGGATAAAGAAGTTTTTAATAAGCTAATTTTACGTGAAACGTAAATTAAACAAAAAAAAAGCTTTTTGAATATTTTAGCTGAATGAAAAAATCAAATTTCTTAAATTTTGAGTCTGTAGGTCTAATAGAGCTGATATAAAAAGGATTTTTTTATTTATAACACTCCCTTAACTTCCTTGTGAGTCATTGTTTGAAGACACCTTCCTAAGCTGATCTCTGCTCTGCAAAAGTACTATATTGTGTAATGAATTCTTAAAAAATAGTGTAAATAATTTATATCTGGATGTATAATATTACTTTCTGTTGTATTAATTTTATGTTAAAATTGTAATATTCGCAAGCAACACCGTTTCTTACATTCTAATGGCGACTCAATGGAAATATAGCGAAATGTTGATGATAGAGCCAAGTTGGTATCATTTTTGGTGACCCTGTTGGCACACTTGGGGATTGATTCTATGCAGTAGCTCCACCTGGTGGGGAGCTGCAACAAAGAAGATGGCACAAAATTCTGCTCCACAAAAAAGTACATATACATGCCAATTTTCATACTGATCAGTTGAACGGTGTTGAAGTGAAGCGAGGTCATATATACAAACATCCATTTTTATATAAAGATAATTTAGTCATTTTATTATAAAAAGAAATATACAGGTTTAACAGGTTTCTATTTCTCATTATACTATTTACGTTTTCTTCCTTTTTTTTATTTTTTTTATTTTTTGGTTCTTTTAACAAAAAATCTACAAATAGAGTAACATATATTCTTATATTTGATTTATCATTTATGCATTTTTTTAATTTTATTTAAAAAAAATATATAAATATAAGTTATGTCGTTTCCCCGGATATTTTTGAGTAAACACTTTTTTTTTTTTCAGACAAAATTACTTTTATTTCTTTCTTCTCTAAAAGTTATCCGAGAACTGCAAATAAATACTATTTGCATTATGCAGCAGCCTCATACCTCTCAGCTCTTTTTCTTTCTCAATGCCAAAAAGACACTTATATTTATGTTAGTCTCGTATATACCGTTCCAGTAGGAAAAACTTCTTCCGTCGTTAAATAATTCTTTTTTGTGAGTGCATTTGCATTTTTGTTATCCTTAGAACTTTTTGGAGCTTATATTTTGTTTAGTTCCAAACAGAAAATGAGACACATATTCTTTTTTTTTTGACAGGAATACATTACTAAATAAATAAAAATGAAAATGATGAGAGGAAAAACATGTTTTAAGCAGATATTTAAACTAGCACTTTTAAACTAATATTATCAAAGATAAAATTCGTATAAGAGACAAATCTTTAGTTATGAAATTATAACGGTTTTACATGCTAAATTTGCCGATTAAATCTAATTTTATATAAATTTAGATCTTGTAAAAGGTTTTTTATTCATGTAGTATTAATCCAAATATTATTACTCGTTATCATCTGCTATAAATTTTTAAAAATAGTGCTTCTAACTATAATCCTGAATTTAGTATCAAACTTACGTTCGCATATTAAAGTAAGGTATACTAAGGTAAAAAATTGAATAATTTTCAATAATTATGTTCATATCATGCATTTTTCTTAATTTAAAATTTACATAAGTCAAGCTTCAATAAAGTAGTCATTTATTCAATCCCAACAATTAGTTCACTCTCTCCCTATATATATTTGTTTATATATATATATATATATATATATATCTTGTTCAAATTTTCAATCGTTAATAAAATACTTGCTATTCCTCCATTCAAGTTCAAATACATATTTTTGAACTTGTAGTGGTTGACACTTGATGTTAAAACATTTTTTTCAAGTATTAATTAATTAAATAAATTTGAAAATAAATAAATAGTAACAAACAAAAATAATAGTCCAACAGCACATATAAGAAAGAATAATTGTTCGTTGTGTTCGTCGCAATAGATTGCACGACAGACTTCTAATCCAAAGATCGCAGTTTCGAATCCCACCTGGAATGGTCTAATTTCTGAGAAAGTGATTTCTTTTTACTATACTATTTTAATGGAATAATTAACCTTTATTAATGAATAAATAGCCACAATAAAAAAATAGTCCAACACCATATATAGAAAGAAGAATTGAAAATTGCAAGGAAAATCGCTTTCTATTTTGTCATTTAATATTGTGATTCCGTCACATGTATATACATATTACACTATATGCATATACATTATATTAACAGTAATTATTTAATAAAAAGTAACTAAAATGTAATTTTTCTTTGTTGATCTAAGTAGTAATTGATTTTTAAAAAAAATTTATATTACTTGTTATTTAATTGCTTAAATAACGTCAAGATACAACTAAATATCTCTTTTCAAACACGACTTTTTAAAGATATTCATTACACTGATTTAAAAGTTATAACTTTCTCGTTATCATTGTATGTCTTATAACAGTAAAACTTTTTGAATACTGAAAGTACTTTCGGCATGTTTTTTATCTTAACTAGAAAAGACTCAGTTTTTTTTTTTTTTTTTGCTCTCTTCACTAAGAAATAACAAAATTATCCTCCAAACCTTAATTAACATTATATGCCCAAAAGCGACTTTTCGCAGTTCAAAATAAGTATATCCATTTTGATAACAACAACTGCACTCAAAATTAATGTTTATCAGGTTTTACTAGATAACCGGGAGTTATAAAAACTCTTTACACACTTTCCAGTTCGTAAAATACGTTCTAAAAGTAATGTTCATTATTCTTTCCTAAAACTAATGCACTTCGTTACTTTATTTTGTGTGATAAGCATGTTATTATGGCTTACGGGTTATGATACATTAAGTACAATCTTTTCTTGTTAATCGATCATACAAATTGTTTATTGTCACTTAGGAATTTAGACTAACTGTAATATGATAGCTAAATCCTAATTTTTCAAATGAAATACAAACAAATTTAAAGTAATTCCTTGAATTTTTTTCAAGAAAAAAATTGCTTTTTGTTAAATAAAATTGCTAAAATAAAAATTGTTTTACAATTTTTATTCAAGAACACAATTAAAGTCGTATTCGGCAATAATTTACATAAAAATATGACTAAGAAATTCTCTGGAAAATTATCAATATCAAAATAATTTAAATGCTTCAAAAAACCAAATACGTGGATCTCAATGTAATTTATTGTAATTCTTAAATAATATTTGGTTCATTTTTGATTCTTGGTTAGGAACTTGATATGCATATATTTTTCATGAACCAAAGAGTCTTGATTATGGATTGTGAGCGACTTACACCTGAAGTTTCTCATTCACCGTCTTGCCTACCTAGAGGGTAGGGGAGGAATGAAAGCAAAACCAGAGGCTTCCATAATAACAATTATTTATTTACTCAAACACACTAACCAACAACAACTATGCGCAAGTAACTTATTTAACTCAACCTAATCTATCGTTGATTACCAACCTCAAATCCACTAATTCAAACACCACTTTTAATCTATACATGCGAAAGTCAGATTTATTCAATCTCACCTGCGTAGCGAATATAGAAGCTTCTTACCTCCTTCTACTATAAGTACAAAACTCTGACTTTATATAGTCGAACTAATCTGAATATCATGGTCTCTTCTTGAGAGGGATGGCTGTGAATTAAGCGCGAATGCTAGCCCAAAGATTTCTCAAGAGGATTAGTTAGAGGACGCGTATAGATTCGTCACAAGATATAGTTTTAAATCTTGAAGAAAAATTCAAAGATCGTTTACAAAGGCTTTTAATTTTATAAGCGAATTTATACTTACAGGATATGTAAAAATACAATTAAAAAAAACTACTGAGTAAAAATTGTGCTTCCAGTGTTTTATTTAAATGTGTCAGGAAAATGGGATAAAAGGTAAGAAATGAAATTAGACATAACTTCTAAGAAATATTAAGGAACAGAAAGAGAGAATAGAAGCTTTTTATTGTGAAACACTGTAAAACATAAATGCAGGTCAATGAGTCAACTATTTTTTATGTAGGAGAATGTTTATCAAATAATCAACTTAAAATCCATTGTAGCAAGATGTATAAACCTGAATACTTACGAAAAGACAAAATTTGAATTTAGTGTATTAATACAATGGTCATAAAAAAAATTAAATAATTATGAGAAATATATGCTCACTAAAATAATGTTGCAAACAATGCCCACAATATTGCAATTATTTCTGTTGTTGTTGTTCTCGAAAATAACAACAACTACATGGATTTGGCAAAGAAAAAAACTCTAGATTCCACCAAAAATGGCAACAACTGTGGCTGCCAACTCCCAACCTTTCTGGCTATAGAGCGGGTGGAGCAAACTTTTCCAGGGTACGGGCTACTTCTAATGGTTTTAAGGTGTTGAACTTCACCTTGTGGCATAGGTGTGGTTATACCGACGTATGTCCTTATATTTGTACGCTGCTGATTCCCGCTCCATCGCGGAACATCTCAACTCAACCAAACGATCAACTCGAGAACCCAGTCCCATGGAAGTGCGGTTGTAGGATGACTCAGCAGCCAATCGCGGAAAGAGCTGATCATCAACATTTATTCTCCCCTTCAGTCGGCGTGTGGAGAAAAATTCATTTCTATGCTGGCATCGCATTGGGGATTTTGCGTCAGACTGACCACCTGATCGGAACATCTGCTCCTGCATCTCAGAGCCCAAGGTTGCGTATACTGAGTTGGGCACAGTAGACCTTGGCCCTCATGGGCTGTTGCACCACTGAGTTAAGTTAGTGTTGTTTAAAGCGGATGTTCTTTCTGAAAGTGATCAGTATTCATCAGTAATGGCTCTAATGCATCATTTTAATGAAGGTCAAAAGGGATGGATAATTGATAGGAATGAGGTAGGTCGAACACGAATGGAGGTTGCCCAAGATATAAATATTTCTTCCAAAAGTTTGGAAGCGCTTTTTAAGCATTGCGTCAGTTGGTAAACAGAGTGATCAAGAGCGACAACTGCATCCGAAGGCCGTTTTCTGTTACTGTTGGCTCGGTAGGATTTGCTTTCAGACTTTCAGGCTGCCTTAGGAACTCTAATTAGCCATTATACTGCTGAACTAAGGCTTAACGAGTTTGGTGCGCATGCTGGTAAGCCAATACTTTCGTTTTGAATTAATTATTCAGAATAAAATTTGTCCTCACAAATTTTAAATATATAAAAATAACCGTATGACAGTGTGATAGTAAAAATTAAACAGCAAGGGCGTATATGTAGAAATTAGACACTTGCAACAATTTGTAAAAATACAAAATAAAAGAAATTGAGAATTATTTTCCCCAATTGGCTTCGAAACTGAATTTTATTTATAAATAAATTACTGAAATAATCAACAAGTGATGCAGTGAATACAGAAATAGAATACATGAAATGTTATTTAAGCTAGGTAATTGAGAACTTTCAACTATTAATTGAAAATCTAATTAGTTTTACAAAGAACTATGATTTCTTTTTATCTTTGAGCCTTGGTACAAAAATAATGTTTAGCTTGAATTTTAAATCTATTTATTAAATTTACTTAGCATTTTTGCACAGTAAAATATCGTTTGCTTTTGCAAATTTGAAGATTGATTTGTTTTCACATTTGCATTTTTTTATACTGTTTAAAAGCAAAATTTTTTCTTTAATACAATTCGTTTGAAATTCTTATTCGAAAATTTTCTTAAGTGTATGTAACTTAAGGAGCTCGGTTATATATACAAAAATAGTTACACTGCCTGGCTACCGTAAATGCAACACCCTGAAGGAAGCATGCAAATGACATGAAATTTACCACATGCATTAGCGGAGGTGAGATATGCAAATGATTAGAATTTCAGTGCAGACACACATCACACGCGCCTGTGGCGCCACCTCAAAGCGCTATTTAAGGCTTGGGGATTTCGACGATTTCAAGTTCGGCAATTGTGTTTTTCTTGTGGTTTTTTCAAAAAACAATCAGTTATGTCTCGTAGAAAACAGCGATCAGCTTTTGACCAAGTATCCGAATTCGACAGAGGAAGGATAGTGGCCTACCGAGATTGTGCACTATCTTTCAGGGAAATCGGTAGTCGTGTTGGACGAAACCAAACAACTGTAATGCGGATATGTGACCGTTGGATGCAGGAGGGTATGACGGACCGAAGTGGTCGATCGCATCCACCTCAGTTCACCACTTTACGTGAGGACAGGCAAATTGTGCGCATGGCGGTGACGGATAGCGCAGTCACATCACGAACCATATCACAGCACATTGAGTCTGTAACGCATCAATCAGTGTCTGTCTGCGCGTACCATTCGACGCCGTTTACAGCAAAGTGGTCTGTCCGTAAGACGTCCATTGCTTGGTCTACCCTTGACGCAGAACCACAGACATATCCACCGCTAATGGGGCGATGAAAGAAGGATGTGGGCGGCAGAATGGAATGAAGTTGTCTTTACTGACGAGTCACGCATCTGTCTTCAACAGCACGATGGTCGGATTCGAGTCTGGAGACACCTTGGAGAGAGGATGCTGAACAGCTGCGTTATGCACCGCCACACTTGTCCTGCGCTGGGTATTATGGTATGGGGCGGTATTGGATATTACTCTCGCACTCCTCTAGTACGCATTCCCCGTACTTTAAACAGCCAGCGCTACATCTCCGAGGTGTTGGAGCCAGTTGTCCTTCCTTACCTTCAGGGCTTGGCCACAGTCATATTTCAACAGGATAATGCGCGACCACATGTGGCACGCATTGTCCAAAGGTTCTTCGTCAATCACCAGATTGAATTGCTTCCCTGGCCGGCTCACTCTCCGGATCTTTCGCCGATAGAAAACATGTGGTCCATGGTTGCTCAACGATTGGCCCAGATTACACCCCCAGCTGCCACACCAGATCAACTTTGGCAACGCGTGGAAGCTGCTTGGTCTGCTGTACACAAGAACACATCCAAATTCTCTTTGAATCAATGCCGAGGCGTGAGGTAGTGGTGATCTCCAACAATGGCAGCTACTCTGGCTACTGATTCTGGCAGAAACCACACTTCACAGAAGTCTATAAATTTAATCATTTGGTACTTGGTCAACATGTTACAGAAAATATGTTCTGCGTTATGGAGGTTAAGAAAAATATTTAAAAAAAATAATTTAGAGTTTGATTTTTCCACAAAGGGGTTGAATTTTCGAAAAAATAGAAAAAAGCTTAATTCTGATTACATGATTTAAGAATCGAAATAAAAGTATTTTTCTTCAATATAAATAGCCAAAAGCGATAGTAATTGATTAGTTAGTACTGAGTAGAATAATATGATGTGTAATGGATGGACGGTCCCATCCATTAGTACACAAGGGGTAGAAGGAAGATTAGCCATAGTCAAGACAAACTCAATTTATTAACAATTCTCAACAACGTCTCAAACTTCAGCAGCTCATGTTAAGAAAGGCACCAATAGATAAATATGGGAGCAATAGAGCAAGGTAGACGAGGTAGTTGAAGTTTTAATTATAAATCGGATCACTTACTCTTAGCACGTCCTGGCAATACACCTTCTAAATATTTGAAAATAAGTTCTAAAGTAATCTAATTCAAGCCGACACTAATCCAACTTAAACAGCTAATTAATCAAATCGTCAATCTTAATATTATTCAAATAATATACGAAGCGCTTACGCCTAGTTTTATGTTAATCACTAGCTGCTATCCGTATAGCTTCTAACCTATCTCTGTTTCGAACTTGACAGTTAATCTTTAAATACAAGCCTTGATTTGAATAATTCGCGTCTTCTTCTTCGGAGGAAAGTTTTCAATATAATAATATTTAAGAAAAACAATTTTTTCCCGAGAGGATTAGTAGGAAGTACGTGAATAGAGCCGTTACAAATGTACATAGCAACATTTCATAACTCCAGTTCTCTATCCCCGCACTGTCGAGTCAATCCAATCCAAGCTATGATCCGTCTTCCACTTTATCGTGTACTGAAATTTCGACAGTAGGTTTTTTAAAAAAATTTAATACTAAGTAAGTTGTTAAATGTATCTTAACTTTTTTCTTGTAAGATTTAGATTTCCTCTCTTCACTATAAATGTTTTAAAAAGTATAAAAATTCCTGTTTATCTTTAACAAAAATTACTTTGATATTTTACCATAAAAAAGATCTAATCATTTAACTTTATTCCAATTGTGGCAGTACTTAACATAAAAATTAAATTTTTATTTTATTTATCCCTTCATCTACATACAGTAGAACATCTTTTCCGAATAGGTAAAGTTTAAAATTCTGAAAAAATTTTTTCAATTTGCCCTAATGTGTAATAATCACAGTAAGTTCAAAACACTATATTATTTATAAGTTTGTTACTACTGTAACTAGATAAGCAATTTCTTTATTGTTCTAATGGGATTTTACTTGTATCTAATGTACGATTTAAAGTTAGAATAAAACGAGAAAGAATTATCAGTACCTATCTGAAAAAGTGTACCCTCTTGAAATCTGTACTTACAATCGAAATCGTTGGAAATAATGCTTTAAAGTATATTTTATTTTATCTTGTACTCACATTATTTCTAAAAATAACGGTCATCTCGAGGCAAGATAGCATGCGACTTGAAATGGAACTTCTTTTGTGAGAAACAAAGTCCATGTACAAGGGTAAAACTCAGAAAAAGAATTCTTTTCCCAGAAGATCTATCGCAACGAGTAACGCTGTGCATAAAGTAAGATTAGGAAATATATTCCCTGCCATCAAGCGAAATAGGGACAAGAAAATATCCTGCAAGGTTCTTTTATTCTCATTCAGTATCTTCAATCACCGATTGGGGCGTAAAATAATGGCGTAAACATGTCTACCCTTAGGGGTAGACGATTTACTTAACGATGGTAAATGTATAAAGCTATATTTATACCTCCAATTCCACTGCATGACTGCCAAATGGTCTACAATAGAACAAACATTGACAGAAAATAGCGGCACATTTTTGCAAATTGTTTTCGTAGACTTTTCACTATGTTCATTTTATTTTTAGAAAAAAATGGAAATAATACCTAGCTTTATACTTTTTTAAAACAAAGTTTTTCTTTTGAAATATATTTCGATTCTAGTAAAATATTTTAGAAGATGGAATGCAATGTAGACGATGCATAAACTCTTTATACTTAATGATATTCAAAACATTCTGGAATCTTGTTTTACATCTCGAAAATAATTGATAGAAACAATCATACTTCATATTTAGAGGGTAAACATTCGTCCCTGATAATCTATCTCATTTATCAAAAGTAACGTATACACGCGACCAATAGCAATAAAAATATCCCTACTATTTTCTACAATGATTCTATACAAATTATCTTGTTGATCATATACATGGCCAAAGCATTTCTTTACTCGTATAAACATGTTCTAGCACCTAGTGCTCCAAAATTGGAATTTAATATAATCCTAATAATTAGATTATAATCTAGACAATTTTTCCTAGAAATATTTTATTCAAATAAATCCGACTTGTTCCAAAACCATGTTATTTGTATAGTCGCTTGTCCCTACTGATCAACTCTAAACATCGCATCAGAGCCCACGAAATTCATCGTGTGTAGATAACACTTGCCTCCGAAAGTCTGCGTACAGGCAATCACATCTTACGTGTTTATGCTATAATTACTATTAAAATTTCGCTTCAGAAAACCAACATACCTCTCCGTCAAGGATTCTTCAAAATTTCCTTATTCAAATAACAGCAACAAAATTCCCTTCGACATGAAAAAACAAGAATGACCACCAAATAATCACCAACCACCCTCACCAAAAGTCTGCGTACACTTACAAAATAGAGCTTTTAAATTGTAAAATCTGGCTCAATTGCTGAGCTCAATTGTAAAATAATTGCATTAAATCGTATTTTTGAGTAATTATAAGCTTCTTTTACGATTTATGTAGGATTTGAGATTTGAAGACTTGTATGATTCCATGGCAAGTAACAGAAAAGAGCTCTATATATTATTGAAAGAAAAATCATCATAGATCTCCGGAAAAGGGGGACATTTTTAAAGGAGTCATTGATTGATTCACAACAAGTGTTCATAAACTATAAATCAACTAAAATTTTAACGTCCAAGCCAAGATCCGGCAGCCCATTTGTAGTGTCACCTCATGAATCTTGCTATGTAATACACTCTATAAAAATAAATCCAAGACTATGAACTTCACAAATAGCTTAAAGTGTGTTGCTGAGATATCGCAAAAAAAGTGTGACTTTAACTACGTTTCGAAAAGAACTGCAAAAGGATGAATATCATAGCCGAGTTGCACTTAAGAAGCCATTCATCTCTGAAGTGAACAAGGCTAAAAATGACCTTTGCCAAAAAAACCTAAATAGAACATATAAATATTGGAAAAATGTAACATATTCAATTGAAAGTAATATTTGTATTTTCGGCATCAGACAGAAATATACTTGCGAAAATTCTTGCATAGATCTTAAGAAAGATAATCTTTTTTTCAATAATCAAACATAAAGGGGTAGGTATAATGTCTGGGGGTGCAAAGGAAGCCTTTGGATTTGTAATCTGGGATTTACTGAATCAACAATGTACAAAATTGATTACTTGAACTTATTGAAGTAAAATACCAGGGCAAGTTTTGAGAAACTTGCGGTGAGTGATGATTTTTACTTTCAGCAGGACAAAAGTATCAAGCTAATGGCCTACATTGTGAATCCATGGCTCTTCTATCATGCCCCAAACCAATTCTGTAAGCCATCCCAGTCCCCAGATCTTAACACAGTGAAGCATTTGTGGGATTTACTTGAATGAATAATCAGGGAGAACGTAATAACATCCAAGGAAATGCTCAAATCTGTTATTGTAGAAGAATGGAACAAAACATCAACAGATGAGACAACTAAGCATGTTGAATCCCTGCCAAATATGTTGGGAGAGTTATAGAAAGTACGTAATAGCTTAAAGAGTATTAACTTTTAGTTACAATCTATTATTGCAAAAGTTTTTTTCTAGAGTACGCAGACTTTTGACTCACACGATTTGTGTCATTCTCAAGTTATAAATATTTGTATTACTTTATGTAATATTTAGGTGATTGTTGCTTATACTATTTGAATCTACGACATTAGAGAAATCAATAAAAATAGTATTGATTCAGAAATACTTCATTTAATTAGCGATCTTTGTGTGAACAAGAAAGATGATCGTCTGTACGCAGACTTTCGGAGGCAAGTGTATGTCCACTGTTAGCCACAACTTTGAGCAACATGTAGGTGACAGTACGATTTTGTTCCTTTCCACCTATTTTTGTGAGAGAACCCCCTGATTAGGAGTGGGCCTGTGCCCCTCACCTCTCTTCCCTTGTTACCAATCTCTCGAGAGGACTTTCAATTCAATGAATGTTTAGAGCAGTGGTTCTCAAAGTTTCAGTACTTGCGACCCAATATATTCAAACATAATTTTCATCGCCCCCCCCTCCTTACAATAACAATTTTTTGAATTCAATAATACGATACTTTGATTCTAAATCTACAATAGGATTTAAATATCTTAACTTCCACCCGCTCATATAAGCGTCTCGCTCAGCTAAAACGTTCTTTTTCCCGGACGTATATATACGTGTGTCAAAAGTACGATCTTTGTCAAAAGTAGCAGGCTTTGGAATACAATAAAAGGACAGTGTTTGCGAAGGATGTACTTATATTTGAGAGGATTTTCTTATTTTTATTCCCCCCCCAATACATCATACAAGCACGCCTACGTGGAAAATGATGGCATTGGGGAGCGAATCGCATAACTTTTAATCGGCACTTAAGGGATTCATTATAAACCACACAAATTATCAAGATAAGCATTAATTTTGTATATAGTGACACAACCATGGTGGTAATGATTTACTTAGTATTGTTAAATTCATTATGAAATACTGTGACGTCTCTCGCGTCCTTCCGCTAACATAACTCCTATGTTCTTTGACGGCCACGATTAATGGCAAAACTTTTCCAACCCAATACCAAGAAGATAAACGAAGATAATATGTAAATGAGATATACTATAAAAGGATAGAAGCTTTGATGATAAGATATAGCGTGGCAAGCTTAGAGATAGTTTAGTGTGGAATTATTCTGATCGATAGCGTGACAAGTTTAGAGATAGCTTAGTGTGAAATCTTGCAGATCAAGAGTTAGCAGTCCGATAGTTTTGGAAAGAATAGAAGTCCTAGATAAAGAAGTTGGAATCTTCATATATAAAGTGAATTATAAATATCTCTATAGGTGAAGGAAGGAGATCTGCAAAAGGTAATATTTGATATAAGTAATTAGATGAATCGGATTATTAATTATAATTGAGATAAAGGATCTAGTTGCGTGATCTGACTTGAATACAAGGTTTAATTGGGTGTTGACTCTCACTTTAAATATAGTTGTCAAATTAGAATTTAAGTAATATAAGTTATTCTTAATAAAAGTTGTATTAAGAACTACTATGTCTCATCATTTTGATAATCCCACACCTCTAGCTTACGCGGAACCGGAACGACATAGTCATCACAGGATGGCTATGTCGCAATACATTATGCAGTACGATATTTTTATAAATGCATTATATCAGTGTAAATGTGTATTCTATTTTTTTATTACGTCAGAATGTATTTTTTGTTTGTTTACTTTCAGTAAATTAGTAATTTCTTTAAATGATCTTTTGTTTTCGACTTTTCAATATGCTCGCGCCCCCCTTGTAGAGTTATCACGACCCCCAAGGCGGGCGGGCCCCACAGTTTGAGAAACGCTGTTTTAGAGTGTTTTCATGACCCCTTGGCCCTATACATTTACAAACCCATATCTTTCCCAAGAATCGAACCAAGGCCCTATGACAGAACGCAACAAACGTTCAAGAACGTAAAATATTCTAACCAAAATTGCTTCTTTTATGTGAATTAATAGGACATTCCCAATGGTTACTGCATCCTTATTTAAAGTAATCCCTCAAGTTTATCCCTCTCCCCAGAACTATCAAAAACCCATATACAGCGTTATTGGAGGAATGGAACTGACTACAACAGTGAACTCGTAAACTGTCTCATTCTGTGACGATCCAACCAAAGTATGAAAATTACTTGAAGCAATACGCCAACTATGAATTAAGACAGGGAATAAAAAGTAGGATGAAGCTTAGACCAACCATTTTTTTTTCAAGCTATACTTTAATCAGTTGGAAAACTGCCTTGACGATGTTATGTAGTTTTCTGTTTTCCTTTTTAGGCTTAAGAACTAAGTAAATTATTAGTTGATTTTAGAAGTTTTAGCTTTTTAATATTTAATAATAACCTTCTGATCTGAAGTCTACACAATTTTCCCAATTCGCATCATGAATTCCTATACTATATAACTGAAAGAGGCAGACTTAAAACCTATTAATTTATTCTGTGTTTTCCAATTTGTAATTTCTCTTTCAGATAGTCCAATGCTGGTTAGTTAACATACTATGATGTGTTAATGCTTTAACTGTTGTGTAGTATTTTTTTGTATTATATCAGTTTATATGCATATAACAACCTAATTTAACTTAAATTCTAATCTTACATATTCTTTATCTTATAATCTTACATATTTTTTTTATCTTATAATCTTACATCTTAATTACGAATAGCATTTTTCTGAACGCCGGTCTCACTCCATTCCTCACATAAAAAGGTTAAACTCTGTATTTCTATTTATTTCCTGTTCATTGAAAAAGCAGTAACAAAATAGCTTACGCAGGCATTTATCCCAAAAGCTTGCTGGTGCCAAGTTTTTTTCTGAAACTATCTACATCGCTTATTAAAAGAACCATTATTTCCTCTCTGAACCCTCTGATCGTAACATCATTATTGATTTCCTCACCGTATGTGAGGTTTCTTTATCTCTCTTACTTGTAGAGAAAGTTTACTTAAAATGCCATTCCCTATATATATAATGTCTAAAACAGGGTACAATTTTTTTTCTATTTGGTTTTTCACTTGTCATGTCTACACACAAAAAGCATTCATTACACACATACTTTCTAATTTCATTAAAATCTGTCCAGTACTTTTGGAGATAATCAACCAAAAGGGAACGTTATCTTAATTTGTTCGCCAGTTAATTGCTTGCGTCGTAGTAAAACCATAAATGCCCAAACGTCTTCAAAATAATTTTCACCAGCTTACTTATTTTATTCAGAAAATATGCATATAATGGTACTATACAGATTTGAATTAGATATATGTTTGATATTAATAATATTCCTGCATAATACTCTTTTTATATCTCTATCTATGCAAGTTTATATTTATTTTCCCTAAAAAAAATAAACTATTCTTTAACACAACATTAAAAAAGATTTTAAAGAAAATATCCTGTATTTTACAACCAAACATCGAAGGTAAATAATTTTTATATGGCCTTAAAATGCTTTCCGAACACTTTCTCTGTACTATGCTTTCTTAAAGGTTATCTATTATCATATCTTCAAGAACGATCGTAAAATGTTATCGCTACATCTGAACAAAGAGTATGACTTACTAAACTTTTAAATTAAGAAAAAAAAACTGAATGCAATATCATAAGCAGTCGCATAATGCTAAGCTATAATCTTTTATCAGTCATAAAAGCAGTAATCACGGCAAAAGGAACATTAAAATCAACGAAGCATAATCTAATAAAATTAATAAGAAATTTTACTAAGCATTCTGCTTTTGTAACGAAGAACGATAAAAAGGGAAAAAAGTCCTACATAAACCTCAGGATTTATATTTCCTTTTTATTACTTTGGTTTGTAATACTTCTTGGTTTGTATATTTTCTTTAAACTGCTCAATGAAAAAGTTATAAATCTATTCAGTAAAAGTGTGAATATTTTTCCTGATAATAATCTTTCGCAGTTGTTTTAGAAAATAAAGTTATATATATATAAATATATTATTAACTTACTTAATCGCATCTTAAGGATTATTAAATCTAGAGAATTTAAAAATAAGAACTGCTTTAAAAAAAGATGAATATATTCTAAAAAATAAGAAATAACCATATGCATGTTTTACATTGAAATAATAAAAATTTAAAATAAATGGTGGTCTAATATCGAACTTCATCGGAATTCTGAAGTATTTTTAAAATAATATTATTAAACTACAATCAAACCAAAAATTCCATTTTTAACCTTATCTCTAATGTATGTGCTTTCTTGACTTTTGTGCTTTATTTTTCTTATTACAAAACCTTAATAATGAATTTTTCACTTAAAAATTAAATGGAAATGAATTTTTTTCTCACTCTTCTATTTATTTCAAACAGGCTAAACTCAAAAATAATGTCTTATTCGCATGATAACTGTAATCATATGTTTCCAGGCAATCCATTCATAAACTCATGTGACGTCATAGTCACATGATAAAGACAATCGCTTTTTTCCAGTCATTTGGTTCATTCCCTTCGCTGTTGCCAACTTTTGCTTTTTACAGGAACTTTCTTTTAAAAAATACATATTTGTCAACAATAAATACGCACATTGGTGAGCAAAATTTGCTTGATTTAAAAGTACACGTACAGCATAAGATTTTTTTTTTTCTTAAATTTTGGAAAACTTTTTGAAGAATTTTAATGCTGGAATTTCTTTGCCTAATTATATCAAATCTGAAATTTTCCTTAATTTTACAAGAACGAGTTTAATATCAATTTTGAACTTGGAGGAGAACACGTGACTGCATTTATAATCTGACCATCGTGAATTAAGCCCATTCAAATTAACATGTCTATTATGACTATCCAAGTTATTAATAAGCGTTCATACGTGAATCATTTGGACTATATTAAAAGATTTAATACATAAAATTATCCCACAGAAGGTTATAGAGTTTCAACAGAAAAAAATAAATATTATATCATGTAATTATATTTTAAATAAGTAATATAAAAAAAAGTTTAAGTCAATTCTTACTTAGATCAGCAAAAAAAATTTTTATTTTAGCTACTTTTTATTAAATAGTTACGATTAATATAAATATGTATATACATATAAAAGAATCACAACATTAAGGGGTTAATTATTTTTATTAATTATAATTAAAGTATCGTACTGTCATCCAAAACAATCGTGTATATAAAATTTCAGTTCAACTGAATGTTTTAAAACGTGAGAAAAAAACCTTTTCAAGTTTTGACACAAGTCGCCAAAAGTGATGCCAACGTAGCTGTATTTGTACTTCTTTAAATAATTAGTTTTAATCAATTAATTTTTATTAATTATAATTAAACTATTGTATTGTCATCCAAAAGGATCATGTATATAAAATTTCAGCTCAATTGAGGGCTTTAAAATGTATTTTATTAACGATTGAGGAAATTCCCCCAAGATAAATAAATAAACAAACAAATAAATATATAGAGAATATGAGAGTTAATAGTAAGAAATGAAAGATGCGGAGAATCTGAAAATTCATTCGAATTCACTCATTTAAAAAACAAAAGTTTTGAAGCTTTTTATTGTTAATAGCACTGAGCATCAATAATTCTTACAATATGATAGTCACAAAAAAAAATGTTTCAGAGCAACCCCAGAATCTATTAGAAATTCAACTAACATTTCAGACCTGTGCAATTCCTTATATGTGAAATAAGTTCCAATTCCCTTTTCGCAATCCTCAGAAAAAAAAATTAGAACAACCATCCCCAAAATTTATTTCATCTGAATTGTCATTCATCTTTTTACCGAAACTTTTCGAATAGTTAAAGAACCATGCATTAAAAGTTCCGAATTTCTGAATAAAAGTAAAACTTACTGTTAACAAACAAGCCTCAAGAGAAAAGAAGCAATACAACTCCCTCAGCATCTGTAGCTGCATCAACTCAGCATCTTCATTAAAAAAAAAGTGCCTGACGATACATGTTTCTTCCAGGCAAAGAAACATCTCATTTTTCCTAGTTTCAGTCACATTTATTCCCCATGGTAACTACTGGTTTCTCTCAGAGATAGGATTCTAAAATCTTCCCGAGGGGATTGATACGGGAATTAATACATTAAATTTTTACCAGTTGTCATGATCCTTGAGAGGTTGTTTAGAGGCTGTAAAATTGTCAAGACAATTTTACCGCTCCTCCGGACTCGATTCGAACTTACATTTTGCAAGAGACAAGTTAAGTTCTACATAACAAGTAGAAAATGAAATTCAAAATTGACTTATTGTATTCACTTTAATGCAGACATTGAATATTTTAGAATAAAAATTTCTGAATTGTGTTTAAGCGGAATAAAATGATAACTTTAGTTCTAAAATGTTTTCTCCAACATTCTAATTACAATAAACCTTGAGGCAATAATTTATGTGCGTGCGTACGTGTATCCATACAGTTTAATGTATCCATTAAAACTTAGAATGTATTTAAAATAATTTGATTTTGAATTCCGAAAACATAACTGTAAAAAATGTTTATAATTACACTATATTTTAATGCAATGTGTTATATTCCAATGCAATATTTGCTTGTCATCTTAAATCACTTTATAACAAAAGGCCATGAACTCCCGACCAGCGTTGTTTTCTGTCGTATCATTTGCTCTATTACCAGTGCCATAAAAGAATCACTGAAATTTGTAGAGGATTCCCATTGGAGGGGAATTTTAAATAAAATAGGTTAACAAATCAAATGTCATACTCACCATTTCTCTATGGTTTGAAATTGAAACACCAACACAAGTACTTGGCGAGGTCCATCGCCAAATACAGCTTTTGAGTTGCTTCAAAGGGCAGCTTTGATAAATAATTCTTCCATCCACCCATTGGATGGCAAAAGTTGGATAAATATGATAAGAAAATATAATTAAAATCTGAAATCTGTGAAAAATCTTTACTCTAATAATTATATATTACTATATACAGTACTGAAGCCCAGTGGCTGAGTGGTAGTGTATCGCGCTTCCACACACAGGTCCGAGGTTCAAATCCCGGGCTGGGCAAGGTCAACTCAGACTTGCATCCGTTCAGTGAGTTGATAAATTGCGTACCAAGATTGCTTGGAAACTGAACATTTAGGGCTTAAACTGACCACTTGACCGAAATATCTGCACATGCACCTCAGAGCTTAACGTCACGAAAGCTGAGATAGGCAGAGCAGGTCTTGGCCATGTTGAGCCACTGAGTTCAGTTATATATAGTACTAGTATACATCAAATCTGTAAAAAAATATTTCGAAAAATTTGCAACAAACCATCAGAGAAAAGGTATCTTAAAATGACACACAATCTTGTTTAACTGATGAAAATGACGTTCATAATTAACTGCTTAACTACATATTTTACCTTTATTAAAAAGAAACTCTCGCGCTATTTCTTCGTTGACCTTTATTTTCTTGATGTAAAATTTTCTATTGTCACTATAATAAAATACTTCCCTATGTAACACTGTCAAGTTATTTATGGGTTACTATGGGCCTTTGAGAAGATGAAGATTTTCTTGACCTATTTTCATGTCTCTCTGGAGCTTATCATGGGCAGATTTAAACCTTCTTGATTCATGATAAGGACACCAGGCCATATTTGTACAGCAACTCTTTTGTTGTGCTGCTTTCTGCGTTATATTGTGAGTTTTTTCTCTTCCCTTAAATTGTGTTCTTATTCTCTAAAATTTTTGTATGGGGCAGAGTTTTAGAAAATCCGAATTTTTATTTTTCACGCAAAAATTTTTTTTATAAAAAATGAATTTTTGGTCCCAAGGGCCCCTTTTTAGACAGTATTTATACACTCTAAAAAGAAGCATACTTGATTTTTTAAAAAGGGTTGTTAAAAGAATAGTTAAAAGGCCTTGAACCGTGACTTTCAAAAGATAAAAGGTTTTTTGATATTTAGTGTCACTTAGATTAGAAAATATATTTAAAATTGTTTTAAAAATAGTATTACAAGAAAAAATTATTCAAGTACAATATTTTGACAAAAAATGAACATAAAATGACCCATTTTCAAAATATTCTCCTTTTGTGAAAAATGCTTCTACTATAATAATATTTCACTTGTGTATATAGCTCAGAACTCTCTACAGAGGCTCAAAAAGAATTTTTGAGATACTTAACGTAGAAGTAGGTTTATCCATGTTTTACGACAACAGAGGGGAGCAATTTTAAAAAAATAATGCCGATAATTATTTCAAAGGGTTGTAACTCTGAAAATAAAATGAATTTTTCAAAACTCGTAGTTGAGCCTCAGTACAGAGGTCTGAGCTATGTACAGGTAAAATATTATTATAATAGAAGCATTTTTCACAAAAGGTGAACATTTTGAAAAAAAGTTTATTCTAAGTTAATTTTTTGTCGAAATATTGTATTTAAATAAATTTTTTTGTCAAAATGTCCTTAAAAAATTTTGATACATGTATTCTAATCTAAGTGGCACTAAATATCATGAAAATTATCCATTTTTGCGCCTTTTTAAAATCACGGTTCCGAACGTAGTCGGATACCTTAAAGGATTATTCTTGCTCCTTATATAAGCATAATGCTTTGATTAAATGAACGTAAAATCAGTTGAATTGAGAATTTTTATAGCATTTAACAATTTTTTATTAGTTTTTTTTAACTTTTTTTTCTATAAAAAATTTATTACTTTTTTTTAGTAAAAAAGTAAGAATAAAGTATTTTTTATCGGAAAACTAATATCTTAGTAACTATTTTTTTCGTTTACTTTGGATCAGATCAAAAAACATTCTTTTCATCGAATAATACAGTTATTGGACTTTAGCTTGACAGAAATTGTCTGAAACATGATTGAGTGCATTCTTAAAATCAGGAATTAATTGCTGCAGCTTTTCTGCTCACATAGAATGATCATTTTCCAAATATGTTCTTCAAAATTTAGATCAAGTCTTTTGGCTGGTCATGGTAAAACTCGATCATTGTTCGAAAAGAACCTATTTTTCGCAGCATTTCCTGCATGAACGGATGCACCGTCTGATTGATATATGCAGTCTTCTCCACCTAATTGAATCATATAAGGAAGAAGCTCTGATTACAACGTTTGGTATGTAGCCTTGTGTGATGGTTCTTCTTGCATTTCAAAAACATTAGGTTATCCATACCATCAAATTTCCTCCTCTCAATTGAAGAGTTGAGTAAAATTCTTCGCCATCTTTAAGATTATGCCAATAGTACTAATAGCTGTTAGGACTATCTAAATCTATCACACTGTTAGGACTAAATGTGACAGGTACCCATTTAACAGCCTATGATGTATGTTCTTTGGCCGAGTCAAATCACTTGACTATGTGTGTTGTTGACCACTTCGGATAACGTTTTCTCTTTTTGGACTGGAAAGTTTTGGACCATTTTAAATTGTTGCACACAGTTTGTAACGGGTCTATCCAAGATTCTATTCATAATCCTCCTGGGTAAAATTAATCTTTTTAACTGTGAATTCAGTTGATAAACTCTCTCTGTGAAGAAGATGGGATTTATGTAAATTAGAACTTCTATTTAAGTGCTTGTTGTAGAGTAAGCGAAAATGGTTGAAAGAGTGGATATAGAAGAGTGAATATGATAACGACTGGAGGGCGTATAGTTAATCAAGTTGGAAGACACAGAAAAATAATCCAAGTAGTGGAATCAAGAACGCTCCAATATTAAGATAAGTATGCTTATTTCTATGATATCTATATTAAGGGGACACAGTACGATTCAATTGACAAAAATCGGTCAAAAAGTCAAATCTAATTTTTCTAGCCTAAATTATTCTTTATATACTTTTCTACAACCTCACAAAGTTTGAAAACTCTAAACTTTAAAAACGCAGAATTATGATAGCTTTTACATTCATTTTATTCACATCTCTATGTAAAATCAAAACTTTAAACAAACTTATCTCAGAAAGGTAAAATAACTGGTTTGTCTTCATTTAAAAGGCTAAGGCTTTTTTTCTATTGTGCCTAATGCTTTGAATTTTTTTTTTTACCTATTGTTAATAGTATATGTAACAAAAGTTGGTATGCATTTTTGAATCAAAGCTGTACTTATTTTTAAAAAAAATAATAATTTAGAATTTGCAAATTTTTTAAGGAATTTTCAATAAGGATTCATAAAAAGAAGTATTGTACAAATACCAATCGTGTTATTGCAAAACCCATACCAACTTTTATTATAATATTTTGACGTACATGTAAATCAAATTTCATAAATGTAAGTCAACTTTTGTAGAAGTAGCATTTTATAAATTAACTTCACAAATTTTAAGTTTTTTTCCTTAAAAAATTAAATGGCTAACTTTTTATGAAATTTTGAGCACAAAATCTGTTTTACATAGTATACACACATAAGAGGCAACCAAAAAATTTTGAAAATCCTTAAATTGAAAATTTTTGCTTAAATCGCGCGTACCATGTCCCCTTAATCAAACGTGATTGTTCCTCAGATTTAATATTTTAAGTGCATTCTTCCTTTAAGTTGTTTAGTATTTTTTTCCTTTTTGTTGTATAATAAAAGTGTGTTAGAACTACTATGGGGCTGATCTTTACTGGAACCCTCAAACAACAGCGTCTACCGGGAAGTTTGCCTTGAGACTTGTGTTAGCCAAGCTTGTGTTTTGACTTTTGAGAAATAACTGCATCTCTTTTTCTAAGCTCGGGTAAATTTTTCTTTCACCACCAAGATTCAATTTTTTTGTTGTTCCGTTTTCATTTTAGATCCATGACCGCGTCCGATTTGAACAAATTTTAGAAATTGCATTGATGTCAACTTAATGCAGACGAGCATTGCCTCGTATATCTCTGACCTCATTTTTGTAGACCCCTACCCTACCCTTACCCTGTTTAAAGTCATTCAGGGATATTTTTCTAGGCATTCTTTAGAAGAAAAAAAAAAATAATTCAATAGAAAGAATTTAAATATATAAAAAAGGAGAAAAAATCAATTTCCCCAGTTTTTTTTTTTCCCGGGTTTGTGGAGGGGCTTCACAATAAATTTTCCCAAGCCCCAATTTTTGCAACAAAAAAAAAAATAAATTATAACATTTTTTTTTTTTAAAAAAAAGTAGTAGGAAAAATTTTTTTTTTTGGGAAAACCAGTATTATGAAGCATTGGTAATATTAATCTAATATAATAAAATTTTTCCATAAAAAGTACCCCAAAATTTATATATATATAAGTTACCTCCCTTTTTTTGGAAAAAAAAATTGGGCTACATTTTTTAAACCCTTTTTATTTCTTTAAATTTAAATTATTTTTTTTCCCCAAATACAGTAAAAATCGTTTAACAAAAAATTTGAAAAGACAAAATTAATTTTTCGGGTTGAAAAATTTCTTTTAAAGGGGATATTTCAAAAAAAAAATTCAAAAAAGATTAAGTTTTTTAAATTTCAATTTATTTACTAGATATGTAAATCAAAGTATTTAATAAAACCAATGATACAAAAAACATTCAAAAAAACCAATAAAATTTACCCAAAATTTTCAAGTTATTAGAAAACAAAACTTTTTAATTGAGTTTTCTAAAAAAAACCTGATATTTTCCCCTTTTCATTATTTTTTTTAAATAAATTTCAATTGTTTTTCCCCGAGCTTTTTTGCCATTGTGCTCGAAAAAAAAATTCTTCGAAAAAGGGGAAAAAAAATTGAAAAACCAAACTCCGTTTTCACTCCCCTACGATGCACCCCGTCATTTGAACCAAAGCCAACTGATGAGAAAATTAAAATTTTTTTTTGTGTGACGTTTGGGAAAAGGGGGATAAAAAGAAACTAAAATTAAAAAAAAATTGGCTCGTGTCACAGGCAAAACCAAAACTTTTCAAAGCCAATTTTACCTTTTCCCCAAAAACGCCCCTCTTTAATTTCCCACACCCTCTTAATTTCGCCTACGCGGCCGGGTGTTTTCCATATTTTTTTTTTTTTCCAGAAATAAAACCCTTTTAAGTTATCTTCGTTTTGTGTTGAGAAAAAATGCATGAAATACGTAGTAGTTTGTGGGAAAATGTATTATTTCTTTTAAGATATTTCATTTTTAATTTTTTTCCCGGGGAAAACGTATTTCCTGTACCTATGGATAATTGTTATATCTGCAAAAATCCTTTGTTTTTTTAAAAATATTTCTACGGATGTAATAGATATGTCGGTAAATTTCTATTTTTTTGGGACTTTCATTTTATTTCAAAAAAGAAAAAAATTGTCCCCTTTACTTTGGGTTTTTTTTTTTTTTTTAAATTTTAAAGACCCCAAATTAGGAAGGGGATCTTTAAATTTTTATTTGGGGAATTTTTTTTAACAATTAAATTAGAATTTTTTTTTTAAAAAAAGGTTTTCAGCTTTTGGGTGCAGTTCTTTAACAAAAAAACAAAGTACCTGAAATATAATTACACCCTTTTAAAAGGAAAGGATTTTTGAAGGATCCCTTTTTGTTTTCCCGGGAAAAAAAGGACCGGCTAACAAATGGAAACTTTGCGGGAAAAAAAGACGGCATTATAAAATTTTTCTAAATTCTAAAGGGAAAGGTCAGGGCATTTTTAACCAAACGAAAATGGAGCTCTATTAAAAACAAACCCACCCCGGGAACCTTAGATTTCGGTTGTTTTTTCCCTTTTCCCCAAAAAAGGGGAAACCATTGAAAATTGTATGTTTTTTAAGCTTAACCATTCGATTGCAAAATATTTTTTTGTCGTGTGGCTTTTTTTAAGAAGCGTAACGAAATTCTTTTCCCAATATTAAAAGCAGAGGAAAAAGGGCCGGGTTTAAAAATGTTCATAAGAATGGTCATGTTCTTATTTAAGATTTTTGGTTACAATTGCCCAGGACATTTGATTAACGACTGAACTACCAAGAATTTCATAAATTTTTTAATTTAAAAGTAAAAATGCAAAAGGCACTGGTAGGTAGTAATATTCTAAATAAAATAGGTATTAATAGTTTTTATAATATCCATTTAACTAATGTAACCTCCCAAAACCCTGGGGAAACAAGTTTTCCCAAAATTTCCCCATAATTTATTTAAATTTTTTTTTCCCTTTTAACCCAATTTCAAATAAAGGAGGCAAAAAAAATATTTTAGATGGGAAACGATAGAAATAAAAAAAAAGTACCCAAAAAAAGTAAGGCAGAAATTACGTTTTCCCTTTTTTTCAAAAAAGAAAAAATAACTTTTGAGTTTGGGAGAGAAAGCACCCCTAAACATTTTATTATCGTAATTGCCCCCGAGGACCATTTGTTTTTTATTTTTTCATCTACAAAAACATTCTCCCGTTTCATGTATGGACTAGATATTATTTTTTTATGTTATACTTTTTTCTGAGTAGGGGGAAAATGAAAAAAAAAAATAAAAAATTTTTTGAACAGGTTATTTTTTTGGAACAACTTTTCCCAACTAAAACATTGCAGAGAGAAAAAGGGGCGAAAAAAAAAGTTTTAGGGGGCAATATCCTGATTTAAGTTTTTGAGTTTTGGGATAGGAAGGGGTATGAAAAATTTTGCACAAATCTCTAAAAACAAAAAAAGTATACGACATGAATCGGGGGTTAGGGAACATTTTAGAATCTTTCTAGAAAAAAAGGGAAAATTTTCCTAAAATAAAATAGTTGGAAAGCTCTTTAAAATTTTTTTGAAAATATGTTATTTTTCGTAGTAAATGTTGCTGGAATTTTTTGGTGGGCAGGTTTTGGAAAAGGGAAAACCCCCCTCCGCAATTTTAATTTAAACCCCCTCCCCCCCCCCATAGTGCCCCCCTCGCGTTTTCATTACTAGTGTATTTAAATTAAAATTTTTTCGAATTTTCCCTTTTTAACGCCAAAAAAAAATTTTTTGAAGAAAATTTCAGTTGGAACCTCATTAAACCCCACCCCCTTTTTTTATCCCCAACTTGGCGAATTATTACCCTGATATTGGATAGAAAGAATGAGTTTAATAGTGCAAATAAGCAAATTTTTTTTCAGGGGTGTGGTTTAAAATGAAATTTTACCGAAATTTCAGCAAAAAGAAGAGCATTTAAAAATACACAATAATCGTTGAAAACTATTTTCATCGATGTGCATGCGTGAAAAAAATTAATACAGTAGAACGGGTTAGAAAAGTAAAATTTACTAGGGGGGTATCACACTGAGAATATTTTTTATGGATAAGCCCCACATAAAATTTATTTTTTCGCGGTTAATAACATGAAAAATTTGTATGTATAACTTTTTAAATTTTTAGTTATTAATTTGCATAGGGGAAGGAATGTGGTGAGGGTCATTAATGTCTCATTATAAAGCAATACAAAAAAGCTATTGGAGACGGCCCTCGTAATTTTGAACCAAAATAAAATAAAAAGGATGCATATAAAAGGCGGGAAAATCCCCCCCCCCTCGCCATTGGGGGGCCCTTTAAACCTAAAATTTAACGTGTATCACCCCCTCTAAAAAAGGAGTTTTTGGGGCACTAGGGCAGAGTTCATAATACCTCAAGCCCCATGCCCCTGCCCAACAAGGTTACCCCAGCCACGTTTTTCCCCGGGGAAAAGATATAAAGTTTTATACGACCCTTTTGCAGCAACTTTTTAGCTATTCTTAAGATTTTGTAACCATTCTGGTATTTATGTATATGTTTTAAAACCTACAGGTTTTTTTTTAAAGGAATTTCCCAGCCGGGACCGGGCCCGTGGATAAAAACGGAAACCGGGTCCCCTAAAAAAACTTTAAAAATTATATCCTTTTATTTACTGTGGTGTATTTTTTTTATGTTTGTGGGGATTTCCCCTAAAATACGTTTTTATTCCATGTTAAATTATTTTAATAGTCATTTTTTTTTGTAACTTGTATTTTTTTTGAAGACATTTTAAATACAAAAAAATTGTTTAAAAATGGAAACAATCTAAATTACAAACAAAACAACTTCCCACCCTCCCGGGCCACGGTAAAATTATTTAAAAGTTAACCCCCCCGCGGCGATAAAAAGTTGGTGAGCACTATCTTAAAGGGGTTGTATAGTTTTCGGGTACTTTTTTTCAATTAATAGACAAAACATTTTGTAAAAAAATTCAACATACCAAAAAAAACTCTCTTCCCGATAAAAACTTAAAAAAATCCTTTTGTATTGATTTTTTTAGCTATTTCAAGGCCCAAAATTTTTAAAACTATTGGGTTGAGAATTATAGATTCGTAAGGAAAAGTAGAAGACAAAGTCTAGACAGTGTCTTTACTTTTATTTTTGTACCCAAATAAATGCTTTTGTCAAGTCATGGTGTCTTTATTATCATTTCACAATACATCATAGAAATATCTCTGAAAAAGCTTTCGTGGGAAATGTTTAACTTTTTGCAAACATATTGGGGCAACTTTGCCCGAATGTTTTCCTTTTCCTTTTCAGACAAACGGTTTTGTTTATTTTTTCTCAATTTTTAAGACATTTTCTTTCCTTGAATGTCTTAATTTACCAAAATTTTTCTCATTCATTTTCCCCAAACCCTTGCCTCTTCTGCTCCATTTTCATAACCGAGACTAAAAATTCTGGGAAAAAATATTTTCGTAACACGGTGAAAAAAAAACTAAAATGATCTATTAATAAAATTTGGGGTTTTTTTTTTTCCTCCTTTTTGCTCAAAAAAAATTTTTAAAAAATTCACCCCCCCTTTTTAAACTAAAAAGGGAAATTTTTGGTTTTTTTTTTTGAAAAAACCTTAAAAAAAAATTAGTTTTAATTTCCTCAAAAGGGGTTTGTGTATCAAACCTACTTATAACCTATCAACGTTTTAAATAACTTAAAGGGTGCAATACTTTTTTAAAAAGATGTTGAAACCCTTTTTTTTAATTTTTTTCTTATTTTAAACAATTTTTTTCTTTTAAAAATATATTTTTTTGAAGAATTTTCCCTGATTGGCCAAAAATTAAAAAAAAAAAAACAAAAAAATAATGCTGAAGACCCTTTTTCCCAAAGCAAATTATTTTTTTAATTCCTACCCCTATTAGCTCACCTCTTTTTTTTTATTTTTTTATTTATCTTGGTGGAATTTTCAATCGTTAATAAAAATACATTTTAAAAAACGCCCAAATTTAGTTTAAATTTTATTTACATGATTATTTTAATGACAATAATAATTTAATTATAATTAATAAAAAAATTTAAATTTATTAAAAAATAATTATTTAAAAATTACAAATAAAGTTAAAGGGGATCATTTTTGGCGACTTGGTTTTTCCAAAAATTTTTAAAAATTTTTCACGTTTTAAAAACATTCAGTTTTAACTGAAAATTTTTGTAAACAGAAATTTTTTTTGGATGACAATACGATATTTAATGATAATTAATAAAAATTAAGTTTAAAACCCTAAATTTTGGAAATTCGTCTGTTTTAATTCATATTTTTTAATTTTACTTTTGGGACAAAATTTTAAAATTTTTTCTTTGTTTTAAAGTTAGGTTGAAATTAAAATTTTTTTTTAAAACAATTTTTTTTGTTGAAATTTTTACTAAAAAAATTCACCTTTGAAATAATTTTTTAAAAAAAATTCAAATTTAAAAATTTTTTAAAAATTTTTTTTAAATTTTTAACATTTTAATTGAAAATAAAAATTTTTTTTTCAATGGGAAAATTTTGTAAAACAAAAATTTTTGATTAAAAAAATTTTTTAAAGTTTAAATTAATAATTTCATTTTTTATGATTTAAATTTGTGAAATTTTTTCTTGTTTTTAAACTTAATTAAGGAAAAATTTTTTTAAAAAAATTGTTTTGGAAATTGAAGTTTTTTCGTAAATTTTTTTTTATTTTTTATTTAAAAATTTAATTTTGGCTTTTTTTTTTTTTTTTAAAAATTTTTTTACCCTTTTAAAAATTTTGGAACCAAATTTTAAAACCGTTTATAAAAAATAAAAGTTTTAAGATAATTTTAAAATTAAAATTGAAAATTAAACCCTATTTAAAGAAACAAAAAACAAATTTGGATATTTTTGGCGTGCCAAAATTTTTTTGGGGTTTTTTTTTAAATTTTAAAAGCATTAGTTGTTTTTTTATAAACCAAATTGGTTTTTGGGGGGAAAAAACGTAGGAAAATAATTTAAAAAAAAATTAAATTTTAAAAATATTTAAAAATTAAAAAAGGTTATATTTTGGGGTTTAAAATTTTAAAATTTTTTTAAAAAAAAGAAAACCCGTTTTAAATTTTTTTAAAAAAATTTTTATAAAAAATAATTTTAAAAATAATAAAAAATTTTTTGATTAAAAAATTATTTTAAAAATTTAATAAGGGAAAATTTTAATTTGAAAAATTTGTAAAATTTTTTTAATAATTTTAATTTATTAATAAAATAAAAATTGTTTTTAAAAAATTCTTTTTTAAAATATAATAAAAAATTAAAATTAAAATTAAACTATATTTAAAAATTTAAATAAAAAGTTGGCAACAAATTTTTCAATGAAAATTTTTTAAAATTTTTTTTCCCTTTTAAACAATTAGGGGTTCAAAAAAATTTTTTAAAATTTAATATTTTTAAAACCCAAAAATTAATTTAAACCACATTTAAAAAACGATAAAAATTATCAAGGGTTTGGGCCAAAATTTTTAAATTTTTTCCTTTTAAAAATTTTTGGCGTTTTTAAAAAACAATTTTTTGGTACACTATATTTTTAAAATTAAAGAAATTACCAAATTTGTAAATTTGGCCAGATATCATATTTTTTAAAATTATTTTAAGAATATTTTTAAAATAAAAAAGTTTTTTAAATTGCCAAAAAATTTAAATTTAAAAAAAATTTTTTTTAAAATTCTTTTATTTTTTGGCTTATAAAAAAGCTTTAACCCTTTGAAATTTTAAAAAATTTTTAAAAAAAATGAAAATGGGGTTTTTCATTTTTTAAAAAAAATTTTTTAATAAAGGTTTTTAAAACTAACCGCATTTTTTAAATTAAAAAAAATGTTAAATTAAAATTATTTTTCAAGAAAATTTTGTTAGGGGTTTGTTTCAATTTTTAAACTTTTAATAAAAAAATTTTTTTTAAAAATTTTTTAAGAGGGGAGTTTTTTGAAAAATTTTTTTTTTCCCAAAAAATTTACAAAAACTATAAAAAATTTTTTTAGGTTTTAGAAAAAAAATTGAAAATGTTGGCCCATTTAATTTTTTTTAAAAAGGCTCAAATTTAAAAAATTGCTTGTAAGTTTTTAAAAAATTGTTTAAAAAGTAGTTTTTTTAAGGGGAAATCCGAACACCCCGGAACCGTGAAAAAATTTTTTAAAAATTTTTTAAAAAATAATTTTGAAAAATTTTTAAATTAAAAATTTTAAAAAACCAAAATAAAATTGTTTTAAGAATAAAAAATTTAAAAAAAAAATTTTTATTAATTTTTTTACAAAAAATTTAAATAGGGAATTTAAATTTATTAAAATTCTTTTTTTAAAAATAATTTTATTATAAAATAAAATTTTTTTTAAAATAATTTTTAAAAGGGTCAAAATTTTTAAAATAAATAAAAGCTTAGAAAAATCCAAAAGCAAAAAAAAGCATTTTAAAAAAAAAAAACGCCGAAATTAAAATTTCCCCAAAACCCCTAAAATTCTAAAATTTAATTTGAAAAATTTTCCCCAAAAACGTAAAAAAACAATCCTATTTTTGAGGTCTTGGGGGAAAGTAAAAACAAGGGGGAAATTTATAAATTTTAAAAAGGGGAATTTTTAAAAGGCCCCCGTTTCAAAAATTATTTTAAGGGTATTTTTAAAAAGGAAAATATTTTTAAAAGAAAAAAAACCTAATTTCTTTTTTTTAAAAATTTCTTAAAACTTTTTCAAAAAAAACATTTTTAAATTTTAAATGAATTTTAAAAATATAAAAATTTGCCCTTTTTTTTTCAAAATCACAGTTAGGGTTTAAAAGAAAAACCCCCTTTTTAACCCAAAAACCTTTTTAATTGAAATTAAAGGGGAAACAAAAAGGTTAGTTTATAAAGTTTTTGAAAACCCAAAAATTTTTTAAAAATATTTTTAAAAAATCTTTTACGAATTTCAGTTGAAAACTCTCTCTGTAAAGAAGACGAGATTTATGTAAATTAGAACTTCTATTTAAGTGTTTGTTGTAGAGTAAGCGAAAATGGTTGAAAGAGTGGATATAGAAGAGTGAATATATGATAACTGTGATATGGTCGATCTTTGGCGACCATATCTTGGGTTTTCAGCCTGAATTAGAGGTGTGGGGTTCTCGAAATGAATCGACATTTTAGGATTCTTAATATGACTTTATTAAGAGTTTAACTTAAATTTCTAATATATTGAAGAAACTTATATTAAGTGAGAATAAACCAAAACACGTAGCCGTAGCTAAATCGAATCGCGCAACTTGGATCACTTATCTAAATAATTATATTATCCGCCTACTTTCAATTCTAACAATATTACGAATTCAGATATCAAATAATCTGTCCTACCTTGAATTAAGCAACGGTTCAATCACTTTCAGAGAGACAGATCGGCGCGCGTGCAATAGTATGCACCTTGTAATAATGGTTAGGAATCCGTGATTCTTTGGTAGGCCGTCAAATTATACTTCTATGTTTTCCAAACAGAATTTTCTCTAAATTGCCATCCCGCTTACTAAAACTTCTGTTCTTTTAAAGGCTATTTTATTTGCATCTACACTTGCATTTCACTTCTTGAATTTGGGTTGGAAAAGATTTGCCATTAATCTTGGCCATCAAAGAACCCAGAGATTATGTTACAGAAAAGACGCGTGAGCCCGTCACATAACGACTGGAGGTCGTATAGTTAATCAAGTTGGAAGACATACAAAAATAATCCAAGTAGTGGAATCAAAAGCGCTCCAATATTAAGATAAGTGTGCTTATTTCTATAATATTTATATTAAGGGGACACAGTACGATTCAATTGACAAAAATCGATCAAAAAGTCAAATCTAATTTTTCTAGCCTAAATTATTCTTTATATACTTTTCTACAACCTCACAAAGTTTGAAAACTCTAAACTTAAAAAACGCAGAATTATGATAGCTTTTACATTCATTTTTATTCACATCCCTATGTAAAATCAAAACTTTAAACCAACTTATCTCAGAAAGGTAAAATAACTAGTTTGTCTTCATTTAAAATGCTAAGGCTTTTTTTCTATTGTGTCTAATGCTTTGAATTTTTTTTTTTACCTATTGTTAATAGTATGTGTAACAAAAGTTGGTATGCATTTTTGAATCAAAGCTATACTTATTTTTTAAAAAATAATAATTTAAAATTTGCAAATTTTTTAAGGAATTTTCAATAAGAATTCATAAAAAGAAGTATTGTACAAATACCAATCGTGTTATTGCAAAACCCGTACCAACTTTTGTTATAATATTTTGACGTACATGTAAATCAAATTTCATAAATGTAAGTCAACTTTTGTAGGAGAAGTAGCATTTTAAAATAACTTCACAAATTTTAAGTTTTTTTCCTTAAAAAATTAAATGGCTAACTTTTTATGAAATTTTGAGCACAAAATCTGTTTTATATAATATACACACATAGGAGGCAACCAAAAAATTTTTGAAAATCCTTAAATTAAAAATTTTTGCTTAAATCGTACCATGTCCTCTTAATCAAACATCATTGTTCCTAAGATTTAATGTTTTCGTGCATTCTCCCTTTAAGTTGTTTACTATTGTTTTCCTTTTTGTTGTATAATAAAAGTGTGTTAAAACTGCTATGGCTGATCTTCACTCAAACCCTCAAACACCAGAGTGCACCGGGAAGTTTGCCTTGAGACTTTTGTTAGTCCAGCTTGTGTTTTGACTTTTGAGAAATAACTGCATCTATTTTTCTAAGCTCGGGTAAATTTTTCTTTCACCACCAAGATTCAATTTTTTTGTTATTGTTGTTGTTCCGTTTTCTTTTTAGATCCATGACCACTTCCAATTTGAACAAACTTAAGAAATTGCATTGATGTCAACTTAATGCAGAGACGAGCATTACCTCGTATATCTCTGACCTCATTTTTATAGACCCCCTACTCTACCCTTAACCTATTTAAAGTCATTCAGGGATATTTTTCTAGGCATTCTTTAGAAGAAAAAAGAAATAATTCAATATTGTATGAATTCTAAATATATAAAAAAGGAGAATAATGCAATTGTCCCCAGTTTTGTTTTTATTCGCGGTTTGTGGATGAACACTACATACTGAATTTTCCCAAGCGTCCTACTTTTTGCAACAAAATAAATAAAATAAATATATAACACTTTTTTGTAAATAAAAGTAGTAGTTGTTAATTTTTATATTTTTTTTTCGGAAAACCAGTATTACATGAAGCATTGGTAATATTAATCTAATATAATATAATTTTGCTATAAAAATGTACTCAAGATTTATATATATATAAGTGTCACTCTACTTTTTATAGAGTCAAATTGATCTACATTATTAACCTCTTCATTTCTTTGAATTAATTATCATTTTTTGCCAAATACAGTGAAAATCGTTTAACACAAAATTGAAAAGACTAATTAATTTTTCGGGTTGAAATAATTTCGTGTTAAGGGATACTGCAGAAAAAAAATTCAACAAGATTAAGTTTATTACATAACAATTTATTTACGTAGATATGCATAAATACAAGTATTTAATAAAATCAATGATACAGAAAAACATTCATAAAAACTTAATGAAATTTAATACAAAATTTTCAAGTTATTAGAGAAACAAAACATTTAATTGAGTTTCTAAAAATAACCTGATATCTTTTCCTTTTCATTATCTTTTTTTAAATCAAATTATCGATTGCTTTACCCCGAGCTCTTTGCCATTGTGCTCGTAAAAAAAATTCTTCGAAAACAGGGGAAAAATTGCAAACCAAACTCACTGATTTTCACTCACACTACGATGCACTCGTCACTGAATTCCAAAGCCAACTGATGAGAGATTAGATGTTTTTGTGTGACGTTTGTAAGGGTGGAGGGTGAAAGTAGCTAAGAATTAAATAAAATTGGCTCGTGTCACAGGCTAAACCAAAAACTTTTCAAAGCCAAGTTGGCCACCTTTCCACAACATATGATACGCCCTCTCTTTAATTTCCCATCACCTCTTAATTCTCGCCTACGCGGCCGGTGTTTTCCATATTTTTTCTTTCACAGAAATGAAACCTTTAAGTTATCTTCGTTTTGTGTTGAGAAAAAATGCATGAAAATACGTAGTAGTTTGTCGGGACCTGTACTACTTCGTGTTAACCGATATTTCATCTTAAGCTTTTTCACGGTAAACGTATTTCACTGTACCTATAGATAATTGCTATATCTGCAGAAATCCATAAGAAATTTAAAATATTTCTACAGATGTAATAGATATGTGCGGTAAATTTCTATTTGTTTGGACTTTCATTTTATATTCAAAAAAGCAAAAAATTGTACTTACATTGTTGGGTTTTTTTCAATTTTAAAGACTCAGAATTAGGAAGGTGGCATCATTAATAATTTCATGAATTATTTAACTGCATTAAATTAGAATATTTTTATTTGAAAAAGGTTTCAGCTTTTGGGTGCAGTTCTTTAACATAAAACAAAGTACCGTGAAATATAATTACACCGCATTTAAAGAAAGGACTTCCTGAAGGATGCCTTTTGTATTCCGACAAAAGGACCGGCTAACAAATAGCAGCTTTGCAGGAAAAAGACGGCATTATATAATTCTCTAAATTCTAAAGGAAAGGTCAGGGCACTTTATCTGACGAAAGTCGGAGCTCTATTCAAACAAACCCACACCAGATGACCTTAGATTTCAGGTGTTGTTTCTGTTCCTAACCAGGGGCACCATTAGTTATTGTATGATTTAAGCTATAACCATTCGATTGCAAAATATTTTGTCGTGTGGCATTTTTAAGAAGCGTAACGAAATTCATTTCAATATTAAAAAGCAGAGGTGAAAAGGCCGAAAGCTTAAATGTTCATAAGAATGGTCATGTTCTTACTAAGATTATTGTTACAATTGCCCATGGACATATGATTAACGACTGTAACTGTCAAGAATTTCATCAATTTTTAATGGTATGTGTAAGTGCAAAAGGCACTGGTACGTTTTGTAGTAATATTCTGAGTAAAATAGGTATTAATAGCATTATAATATCCATTTAACTAATGTAACCTACCAAGCCTGAGAAACAAGATTTCCAAGTTCCATAATTTATTTAAATTTCTTTTCCCTTTACCTTCAATTTCAAATAAAGGATGGCAGAAAAATATTTTAGATAGAAACGATAGAAATAAAATAAAAGTATCAAGAAAGTAAGGCAGAAATTACGATTTCCTTTTTTCAATAGTAAAATAACTTTTGAGATTGAGAGAAAGCACTCTAAACATGTTATTATCGTAATTGCTCGAGGACCATTTGATTTTATTTTTTTCATCTACGAAAACATTCTCCCGTTTCATGTATGGACTAGATATTACTTCTTTTATGTTATACATTTTCTGAGTAGTGGAAAATGAAAATAAAAAATGAGAAATTTTTGAACGAGATATCTTTAAGAACGAACATTTCTCAACTAAAACATTGCAGAGAGAGAAAGAGAGCGTAAAAAAAAGCTTTAGTGGGCAATATCGCTGATATAAGATTTTGAGCTTTGGATAGGAAGCGGGTATGCAAATATTTGCACAAATCTCTCAAACAAATAAAAGTATACGACATGAATCAGGGTTAGAGAACATTTTAGAATCTTTCTAGACAAAAGGAGAATTCTAAAATAAAATAGTATGGTAAGCTCATTAAATTTTCTTGAAAATATAAGTTATTTTTTCGTAGTAAATGTTGCTGGAATTTTTATGGTGGCGCATGTTTTGGAGAAGGAGCCCCCTCCTGTGATTTAATTTCAACCCCTCCCCTCCCTTATAGTGCCTCCTCGCGTTTTCATTACTCCAGTGTATTTAAATTAAAAGTTTTCGCAATTTCCTTAACGTCAAATAAAATCATGAAGAAAATTTCAGTTGGAACCTCATTCAGTCTACACCTGTATTTATCTCCAACTTGGCGAATTATTACCCTGATATTGGATAGAAGAATGAGCTGCTAGTGCAAATAAGCAAATTTTTTTTCATGGGTGTGGTTTAAAATAGAATTTTACCGAAATTTCAGCATAAATAGAAGAGCATTTGAAATACACAATAATCGTTGAAAACTATATCATCGATGTGCATGCGTGTAAAAATTCATATACAGTAGAACAGTTAGAAAAGTAAGAATTTACTATTAGGTATCACACTGAGAATATGTTTATAAGGATAAGACACATAGAATGTATTTATTTCGCAGTTAATAACATGAAAAATTTGTATGTATAACTTATTAATATTATTAGTTATTAATTTGCATATGAAGTGAATGTGTGTGAGGTCATTAATGTCTCATTATAAAGCAATACGAAAGCTATTGGAGACGGACCTCGTAATTTTGAACCATAGTCAAATGACAAGGATGACATATGAGCTGACAATCCCCCACCCCACCTCGCCATTGGGCGGGCTTTGATCCTCGACAGATTTAACGTGTATCAGCCCCTCTACAAGGCGAGTCTTAGTGGCACTAGGGCACGAGTTCATAATACCTCAAGCACGTGACCATGACCATGACCACAAGGTTACCGCAGCCACGATTTTCCCGTGGAACAGATATAAAGTATCATACGATCCTTTGCAGCAACATTTTAGCTATTCTTAAGATATAGTAACCATTCTGGTATTTATGTATATGTATTATAAACCTACAGGTATCTTTTAAAGCAGTAGTCGCCAGTCCGAGGACCGGTCTGTGGATCAAACGGCACCGGGTCACTCAAAGAACATTAAATTATATCCGTTTTATTTACTGTAGTGTATTTATTTTATGTTTGTGTGACTTCCCTAAGAAATACGTTATATTCCATGTTAAATTACTTAATAGTCATTTTTTGTGTAACTGTATTTTTTTCTGAAGACATATTTAAATACAAATAAATTAAAGTTATTAAGTGGAAACAATCTAAATTACAAACAAGCAACTTCCCACCCTCAGCAAGCTACGGTAAAATTATCGAACGTTGACCCGTCCGCGGCGATAAAATGTTGGTGAGCACTATCTTAAGGGATTGTATAGTTACAGATATTCTTTTTTTCAATTAATAGACAATAACATTATGTAAAAACTTCAACATACAAAATAACTCTCTTCCAGATCAAAAATACTTAAAGAAATTGCCTTTTGTATTGATTTTTCTAGCTATTTCAAGGCTCCATTGTTAAAATCTATTGGGTTGAGAATTATAGATTCGTAAGAGCGGTGCAGTAGAAGACATATGTCTAGACAGTGTCTTTACTTTATTTCTGTACTTTTCCAAGTAAATGCTTTTTGTCACAGTCTATGGTGTCTTGATTATCATTTCACAATACATCATAGAAATATCTCTGAAGAAAGCTTCGTGAACTGTTAACTTATTGCAAACATATTGGACATCTTTGCCAGAATGTATCTCTCTTTCCTTTGCAGACAAACGGTCTGCTGATTCTTTCACTGTTAAGACATTTTCTTTCCTTGAATGTCTTAACTCACCGATATGTTCTCATTCATCTCAACCATTGCCTCTTCTGCTCCATTTGCATAACTGAGACTAAACTTCTGCAAAAACTATCTCGTAACACGGTGAAAAGTAACTAAAATGATCTATTAATAATTTGCTTTTTTGTCCTCGCTTCTGCTCAAAGAATAATTTAAAGCCTATCACTATTTATGAACATAGATAAGGAATTTTTGGTTTGCTTTTTGAAAAATCCTTAAAATAATTAGTTATTACATTACCTCAAAATTATTGTGTATCAAACCTACTTCATAATCACTATCAACGTAATATAACTTAAGGCTGCAATACTTTTAACAAGATGTTGAAGCATTTCTTTCAATTTCGTTCTCTATTTTAAACAATTTTTACTTTTAAAGTATATCTTTTTGAAGAATTTTCCTCTGATTGGCCTAAAATTAAAAACAAAAACAAAACAAAAACTAATGCTGAAGACCGTTTATCTAAATCAAATTATTTTTCAGTTCCTACACTATTAGCTCACACTCTCTATATATTTATTTATCTTGGTGGAATTTTCAATCGTTAATAAAATACATTTTAAAGCGCTCCATTGAGCTGAAATTTTATTTACATGATTATTTTAGATGACAATACAATAATTTAATTATAATTAATAAAAATTAATTGATTAAAACTAATTATTTAAAGAATTACAAATACAGCCACGTTGGCATCATTTTTGGCGACTTAGCGTCCCTTTTGGCGACTTGTGCCAAAACTTGAAAAGGTTTTTTTTCTCACGTTTTAAAGCATTCAGTTGAACTGAAATTTTATACACACGATTGTTTTGGATGACAATACGATACTTTAATGATAATTAATAGAAAATAGTTACCACTTAATGTTGTGATTCTGTCATATGTATATACATATTTATGTTAATTGTATCTATTTAATAAGAAGTAGCTAAAATAAAATTTTTCTTTGTTGATCTAAGTAGGAATTGACTTAAAAAATTTTTTTATATTACATGTTATTTGTTGAGTTCTTACTAACAAAAACAGCTTACACCTTGAAATATAGTTAAAAATCAAATAAAAAAAATAGTAAAATGTTTCAAATTAATCATTTTATTGAAAAATAAATTTTGTTCAACTGGAAAGTTTTGTAAGAATCTAATTCTGCATTAACGTTGTAATGTAAATTATATTCATTTTTCATATGTATTATAAGTTAGTGATTGTTGTGTGCTTGTTTTTGAATCTATAATAAGAAAATTTATTTAGAAAAGTTGTCTTGGATAATTGAGATGCAGTCATTTTTTTTTTTTTTTTTTTTTTTTTATTTATTTTTTTAATATTTTTAAGTGACTGATTACTTTCGGAACCGTAATTTTACAAAAGCGTATAAAAGAATAATGTTTTAGATATTTAGTACCAGTTAAATTAGAATATCGTAGGCCTGATTATCAGAATGCGTAACACAAAGGAACTAAATTTGATATAGGCGTGCCAAGCGTTTTGGCACGATTTCTTAACCTTGTCAAGCAGTGATTGTTGTGTTACGTGGAATCCAAGATAGCAGCCTAGAGGTAACAAATCGTCAGGAAAATAATTGTAAAGAATTATTTTAAAATATATTTCAAATGAAGAATATAGTAATAGATTTAAAATAACCAATATCAACCAATAATGAATACCAGTGTAATGTAATAAAAATTATATAATAATAATAATAATAATATGTATTTATTATTATCTTATAATATAATTTAATAGGAATTATGATATATGATAATATTCATGTAATTTTATATAATAATAATTTATCATATAAAATAATATTCGTATAATATAATTCTTATATATATATATATAATAAAATGCTCATATAATATAAAGGCTATATATAAATAAATAATAGCTTGACGAACAAATGCAATGAAAATGGTTAAATTTTTAAAAAAATCGTCTGAAACTAATAGGGTTGCCGCAAAAGAAACCAATAAAAATTAACTATAATATACGTAATCCTCATGACAACCACATTACCACACGATAAAAATATCAAGGTAGCCATATTGTAATGTTATCGCCCATCTTGGCGAACGTAAACAACAATTTGGTGCGTAGCACTCCCATATAAAATTAGTACCCCAGAAGGAGTTACGCATTCTGATAATTAGGCCGAGATATGCATATAAAATTATTTTAAGAATATTATTACAATAGAAAAAGTATTTAAATGCACAAAAAAATGACATATGTTGAAAACATTCCCTTTTTATGAAAAATGCTTCTATAATACTGTTTTGCTTATAATATAGCTATAACTTCTGTACAGATTTTGCACTAGAATTTTTAAAATATATAATTTAGCAGTGGGTTTGTTCATGTTTTTTTTAATACATCTTTAATACATCAGAGTTGAGAGATTCTAACAGAAACACTCCTTATTACTTCAATGAATCGTAACTCTGAAATTAACGTGGATTTTACAAGAATCCTAGTTCAGACTCTGTACAGAAGTTCTATCTGTATACATACCAAATATTATTTTTACAAAAATATTTTTCACAGAGGGGAATTATTTTGAAAATATGTCCTTCTTTTTTTCCCCCAAAAAATCACAAATCTATAGTTTTTTCTTATAATATTCTTAAAAAAATTGTATATGTGCTTATTCTATTTTATATAATAGTCTCTAAATATCAAAAAAATATTCACTTGTACAGTTTTTCAAAAACATAGTTCAGAACGTAGTTTCTCACCTTAAGGTATCCGACTACTTTCGGAACCGTGATTTTGCAAAAGCGTATAAATGGATAATATTTGTGAAATTTAGAGTTACTTAGTATAGAAACGTATATAAAATTGTTTTAAGAATAGTATTACAAAAATTTTAGTGCAATATTTTGAAAAAATGAACATAGAATAACCTTTTATTCAAAGTTCTCTTGTGAAAATGCTTCTATTATAATAATATTTTGCCTTTATATAGCTCAGACCTCTGTACAGAGGCTCAACGACGATTTTTGAAATATATAACTTAGAAGTAGATTTATCCATGTTTTACGACAACAGAGGAAAGACATTTTAAGAAAAAAACGCCGATAATTATTTCAAATGTTTGTAAATCTGAAAATAATGTGAACTTTTCAAAAATCGTAGATGAGCCTCCGTATAGAGGTCTGGGCTATGTACAAGCAAAACATAATTATAATAAAAGCATTTTTCACAAAAGGAGAACATTTTGAAAAAAAGTTATTCTATGTTAGTTTTTTGTCAAAATATTGTACTTAAATAATTCTTTATTTTAATACTATTCTTAAAACAATTTTATATACATTTTCTAATCTAAGTGACACTAAATATCATAAATATTATCCATTTATACGCTTTTGCAAAATCACGGTTCCGAACGTTGTCGGATACCTTAAGCAATATTTGCTTATTATTGAAATGTACAAGACATAAAGAGGTAGTTTATAATACGTTTGCAAAAGCACGTGTTTAAAATATTGGCTGAAAAATATTTAAGTTATAAATTTAATTCTAAAGGCAGCTTATTATTTAAGAAAAAAACTTTTCTGAATAAATTAATTTCTTTCTTTTTCCCCTTGCAATACAAATTGCTTTTTTCGCATAATGAAACACATTGGAATATTTATTATGTTTCCCGCTATTTTTATCTCTTTTTATCCTTAATTGAGCATTGCAAGTCATCCTCCGGAAGTAATTAATAGAAAAGCAATTAGACTAATTAGTGACAAAATGGGTAGAAATTTTTACAGCCATTTCCTTTTTCTCGTAAATCCAAAATGTTCTCTTTTCTAACACAGCTAGCAAAAATATTGGATAAATAAAATGGAGAAAAAAAATCATGTGTCCGCATAGATTCAACGAAATTTCCTGCTTGGAACTATTACAGAACTTAATTGGGTAAATCTGGCAACAAACCAAAATTTAGAAACTTTCTTTTGAAATAAACGTAGCAGTATAAGAGTTGCCAGATGTTCTTTACTACGTACATTTAACTAATTTCAAGAAAGAGGGATTTTGACATATGCGTAACATTCTTTGCGGCTGCAAATGATATTTACAATAAAATTTCTACTGACTGAAAAACACAATAAAGTAATTTATTCATCATAAAGAATGGTTGTTTTTTTTAAAATGGAAAAAAATTGTGAAGAAAAAAAAGTATGGCTTAGGATCTGATGGTTACATGCAATTAAACTGTGTAGATATTAACTTTTAGGCATAAGCCTGAATATTACATTACTCTTAGTTCCCAAATAAACGGATGAATCACATGACAACTATAACATCAACACGTGCTATGATTTAGTATACGAATTTCCTCTATTCAGACTTTTGACAAGGGGTGCTTCAACTTTATCAATTAAAATAAATTTTATTGTATTTTATGCTTTATTCAAACATATGTCTTGGGTGGAACAGCATGTCTACCAAAGTAGTCCCAAATTTGTTGATCAAATTCATATGTCTGAATTTCCTGAGACTAAATTGACCACTCCATTCTCTCCATGTCGAGATCTTCAAGGTAATCCTCAACAAGTTCAGTTCTATGAGGTAGTGCACTATCATCCATCGGTATGAACTCATTATAAATAACAATGGTATAAGGGTGGAAATATCGATCAAGGATTTCGTCTCGATGCTTCACACCAGCCTGAATTCCTCCAAAGAGTATATGCAGATCTCTGAAATTACCATAAGAGATTTTGTCCAAACCGTGATTTCTCCTCCTCTTTAACTGTGTTTTTCAAGAAAAATTGATTAGTTGTATTCTAGTCCACTGTTCCCTCTTCATCATCACGCTCCCTGAATCGCTCCCCAATATGAATCTGGACTCAGCTATGAAAAGTATAGAAGCCATTGCTGTCTGTGTGGTCCAGGAAACGTGTTATAATACATACAGGCGCATCTAGGTTCGTTTCAACGAAGGTCTTGCACAGAGACCTGCATAGTGAAGGTATCTTCGTACCATAGTAGCGAAGATAGTCAACTATAGGAGACTTTCGTTGCAAGTCCACTTACATCAAGCCCTGTAGCATCGATTCAAAAAGTTTTATCATGTCAAACTATTTAAAGCTTGCTTTTTAAAGCATAAAGAATGGATTAAGTCCCGTTTATATTTATATTCTTTTCATTCTCCATTTCTCGCCCTTTTCTTGCTATTGCACTTAAACGAAATGAGGTAGACTTAAACCAGCTTTCAGAACTAATACAGTACTCCTTACGGAAGTATTTTCTATTAAGTCTACAGATTGCTTACCAATAACGAGCAATGAAGAGAATGCCAGATTTACTTTCATAACAATAGCATTCGAAGAATATAAAATCGGTCGTATGATCTTCTGCATAAAGTTTGTAATTAGCAATCGCATTACAATCATTAAGAAAAAGAATAAGTGCGATAATAAATGAGTTTAAGTGCTTAGAAATTGTATTTTCCGAAATTTTCCCCTTTTCTTGTCAGCAAAGTTACTGACACAACCGGCTGGATGTCGTAGTTGGTTTGGTCCTTGCCTTGTACGTCCAAGTTTGCGGTTTCGAACCCGGCCCAAGTCGGTGGATATTCAAGATGTAGAAAATCGACAGCATCCATGTCGTGTGATTATATGGCACGTTAAAAATCTCTAGAGTGCCTGCTTGGCTTGAGTGCTCTCGGTTAAATTAAAATTCCTCGTACAGTTTCTCATCGTCAGAGCTCAGGTGCTGAATATCAAAATTACATACTGGTAATTAAGAATACATATGTAATTTTACACTATGTAAAATTATATAGTTAAATGCACATCCCCTACATGGTTTCCACACTAAAAAGTGATATCAGCTCCCGGGGAATGTACTACGTTTGCAATAGTAATTACCAATCCGAAGCCCCATTAGAAGAAAAAAGACAAAAAAGTTACTGACGCTTTTTATATGAAATAGCAAAATTCGCGTCAATAATGTAAACTGTAATTTAAAGCTTCATACAAATAGCTATCAAAATCTCCATACATGAGTCCCATCCATAATATATGACAAGGGGAGGGCACGACTAAGGAAATTCATTTGGGGTCGAGACTTGGTGTAATAGTAGTACTCCTTTAGGGTGTTCAACCGTCAATGTAATTCCGCCGAATGGCCAGTCAATCCGGAGAAAATAGCCTTCGAAAATGCTTAGCTTTTATACAATTAAGTTTCAACTTCCTTCAGAGATTCCGTAGCATGGTTGGTAAATCGTCTACATACTATGCGCGAGGTTAGGGTTCGATCAACTTTTTTTTCATTTCATTTAAATATTTTAAAAATTAAATAAATTTATTTATGAAAGGTTTATTTGATATTAAATGATATTTTATGTAAATATTTTGTATTTTATAAAGTATAAAAAATACTGTAATTATTATATATAAATATTTATATTAAATTTTATAAATATATTTTATATTAATAAATAATATTTATAATAAAATATATAATAAATATTAAATGATATTATACATAAAAAATTAGTTACAAATAGTTTTATAATGTGAAATACAATATTCTATAAATAAAATATTATATATAATATAAAAAAATTTATAAAATATATTATTATTATTAAATTAATTATTTTATAATTATTTTAATAAAAAATATGTTTTTTTATATATTATTAATTTAATTATTTTATAATTTTATAAAATATCTTAATAAGTTTCTTTTAAATAAATTTAAATAATTTTAATAAATTTATTTAAATAATTTTAATAAATTTATTTAAATAATTTTAATAAATTTATTTAAATAATTTTAATAATAAATTAATAATAATTTAATAATAAATTAATAAAAATTTTAATAATAAATTAATAAAAATTAATAATAAATTAATAATTTTAATAATATGTTGATAATTTTTACAATAAATTAATAAAAATTTTAAAAATAAATTAATAATAATTTTAAAAATAAATTAATAATAATTTTAAAAATAAATTAATAATAATTTTAAAAATAAATTAATAATAATTTTAAAAATAAATTAATAATAATTTTAAAAATAAATTGATAATAATTCTTATTAATAACAATTTTTATTAATAATAATTCTTATTAATAATAATTCTTATTCATAATAGTTCTTATTCATAATAAGTCTTATTAATATTAATTGATTAATTTTAATTATTAAAAATTTTAATTAATTTTAAGGAAATATACTTATATTTTATATTGTCTGTTTCTCTTATTTTGATAAATATGTTTAAAAATTCATAATATATCTACTATTTTAATTATTTTATTTTGTTGAAGAAATTATTAGATTTTATGCTGTTTATTTTTATGTTAAGAGAGAAATGTCTTCAAATTGTACAAAATTAGTATATAGAATAAAATAGTAAATCTATATTATTGACCTCTATTCTCTAACTCTGCATGCATTATCCCGGGAATAGAATTGTTTCAAAAATATCCTACTGTATGACACGCTGGTAGAGTGGTTTGGGAAGCCACAGCTAAAAGGTTGCCGACCCCTTTTGTATAATATGAGAAATTCGTCATTTTCGTCTTCCGTTAAATTTTTAGGTACATCGTCGAATTCTTTTTCACCCTCACCATGACTTGTTACTTTATTTCATAAACAAATAATCACTTTCCGTTCTTTCAAGATTGTTTGGTATACTACGTTTTCTTAAATGAATTATTTCAAGATTAATTTCTCCTGCTATGCTTTTTTGTTATCCACTCAGATACTATTTCCAGACCGGCATGACGTTATAGCCTTTCCTCCTTTCTAAATGTTTTATTGTCTTCTAACATGTACGTCCTTCTAACACCTCTTTTCTTGCGTGTTTCAAACTTTTAGTTCTTCTGTCTGGTATAATAATATCGAATGTTTCTTAAAGAATATCGGAGTTTTAACGGTTTATGGTATTTATCCCATTTAAGTTACAAGTATAATTCATACATTAAATGAAAGAGTAACTGAAAAAGTTTTACCTACAAGTTTACAAATGTTCAATGTGAGTACCATTCGTCACATGACACAAATCAAATCGATAGGCGAGTTCATCCCAAACTGTTTTTCAGTGTGTCTGAGGAAATTCTTGCAACAGCCGCTTCAATCCTGTGTATTACGAGTAAGTCTGGAAGGTCAGCTGGTAGCGAAAGAGCATACACACAATCCTTTATGAACTCCCTCAGATAAAAGTCGTATGGTGTCAGATCGGGTGATGTGGAGGCCATGAGATGCAAGCTTTATCGGGAGGCTCTTTTCGGTCAATCCATTGGTTGAGTACAGTGATATTTAACCAATCGCGTACTGAGAGATGCCAGTGAGGTAGTGCACCACCTTGCTGCCAAATGAAGTTATTTGTTTCACTTTTTTCCAATTGAGGAAATAGCCATAGTTGTAGAGCATCAAGATAGGCAGAACCAGTTACAGTTGGTTACCAGTTACAGCCTTGGTCGTCCCGTACTTTTCCCTTTACAAAGACAGCCAGTTGTTTCAAACTGATGATACTTCCTAAGAATGTTATTATCATTTGGAGGTTGACAACCGAATTTAATACGGAATGCTCGTTGTACAGTAATAGCATATTCTGTCTGCAAACTGGAGAACACAAACGCTTTCTGTTTACTTGACGCCATTTTTCTACTAGCGCGTTGATCGGTGAGAAAGGGGAAATTAGCATACGTTTCGCGAACACGCGTACACATGCCAGGAAATAAAACTGTTTCAGTTGCTCTTTCATTCTATGTGTGTGAGTCATACTAATATGTTATAAGTAATGAATACTATAAATCGTTAAAACTCCAATATTCTTTTAGAAACAACCAATACTTTGAATAAAGGACTTCAAAAGGTGAGAGCATTGCACATGTACATTTCAGGTTTCTTTTTTAAAAAAAAAAAGGTGCGTGCTATAAAGCGAATATACCTAAAAGTTAAAAAATGCAGTTTGAAAGTATAGGTGCGCATAGTATGCGCAATACATGGTAAGTATTCTGAATATACAATCAATTCCTTAGTCTATACTTTTGTAAATGTTTTTTCGCTATCCAAAATCCACATACTTTCTATAGCCCCTCTTATCTTGCTCTTTAGGGATTTGGCTCTAGAAATATATCATTGTTCAAAAGTCTTGGTTAATACTTCCAAGAAAGGACTTCAGAAGACGACAACATCGCACAAGTATCACATTCGAGGTTTCTTCGTAAAAAAAAGTGTGCGTGTTATATGGTGAATATACTTAAAAGTGAAGCAAAAGCAGTTTGAAAGTATATGGGCACATAATACGGCAGAATGTACGGTAAATATTCTGAATATACAATCATGTGATTTAATACATTCTGTATATAGTATTTATAGTAATGAAAATAAATTTATAAGCACAGAAGAAAATGCTTGAGATTTATACGCATAAAATAACAAAAATGGATAGCAAATACACATAAAATAATTCACTTCAGATTTATAATAAGAATACCATACGTTATAAAAGAGCCAAAAGCAGTGAGAAGGAAGCTTCTTTTGATCAAAATCAATCCTCCAATTGACATGTAAATAATTTTTTGTTTCTCGATTCTTTGCAGTAAAAACAATATCTTTTTGTTTCTCCAATCGTATGATTCTATATTATTGATGAGAAATCCTACGTTTTCTTTTATTTCAATCAAAGAATCTGAAATTGTGCAACAGCAAATTGTTTGAGCAATCATCATGCTCCAACCAAATAAAAAATTAACTCCAACCTTATAAAAGAAATAGAGCGAAGATGATTTAAAAATAAAAATTTCGAACAAAATATCTAATGAAATGAGGACATTTATACTAACCGAAATCAGGAGTGGAAATGACAAGACATTCTTTGCATTGTTTACTATTTTTACGCTGATGAAATATCTTTTTAGCAAATTGTAGACTTTTTCAGAATCTGTCTTTGGATTTATGCTTCGCAGCTCATCATCATACAGTTTAAGAACTTTGTCACAACAATAAATAATAAAACACATTAAATATATACAAAAACCAGGACAAAAAATACATGTTATGTTCATGGAACAAAACCAAAAAAAATTTACATAACTTTGGATGTTCATATTGAACATCCAAGCTCTCGTTGAAACATGGAGAAAGAAAACAACAGGAACGATTGCTACAATTATTTTCATTATGGTTGGGATTCTATTCTTAGGCATTTTTGCAATAGAGTCGTGACTATAATACTGCATATTACTTTTGAATTTCGATACAATATCTTGTATCTTCTTATGCCTTCTTCTCAAAGAATGCCATAAAGTTACAGATAAAGTACTTTCTAGATAATACACTAATATGACTTTGATACTGTCACTGTAAGGACCAACGTTGGCCATCAAAAACAAAAATCTAAAAATTTGCCAAGTAAAGGATAAGTAAAAAATGCTCAACCATAAATACGATACACACTTCAAAAATGGCCTTGGAGCATTTTTATCAACGTTAATACCCCAAAAACTTGAAATTATTGACGTAAAATGAAAAAGATTTAGATTTTTATGACAATTCATATTCTCTTTCTTTGACAATTTTTGAAAAGTTAACTTGCGATAAAACCTGTCGAAAGTTTTAAACAAATTTATTTTTATTTAGCACTGGTTTGAAGTAGTTTTTGAACCGTAAATTAACTGTCCTTATTAAGTAATTATCACTTGTTTCTCTCTCTGCTTTTTTTTTACAAATGATATAATCTATTCATTTGTATATAAATTGACACAAAAAATAGTTTAATGTGCGGTATACCAAATAAAATTTAAAAAATAGTGTTAGTATAGTCTTTGAAAATACAATGTCAAAACTTTCCAAACTCTAGTTTAATCCATAAATTGCAACAACTCAACTCTTTCAAGCATTACCTGCTGCAAAAGAATTTTCTGTGCTTTTTAAACAGTTGCTGTTGTTGAAAATCTTTGGATTCTTTCTATGTCTAATACTACTTTCATTGAGCCAGAAACGTTTTAAAGAAGTTCCAAAACAATTATCAATGAAAGAAGACGCTGTTAAATTATTTAATTCAATTTTCTATTTTTACGTAAATGTTCATCAAAAATTTTCCACATGCCAGTAATCAGTTCCTTTAGTAACAGTTTTTCGTTTCTTTGTAAATCATGCTTCTATTACTTATTGATAATTAACATTGTTAGCAAAAATTAAGGTGTAATTTTTCATAACGTTCAGAAAACAACAACAGATTTCGGAACCGTCTAACAATCACTAGAAGTCCTTATAAATTCCTTTCTTTAAATATTGCCAAGTTATGTCCTGATAAGGGCTGAAGAAAGATGGAAATATTTTCAAGTCTTATGGTTTACAAGTGATTTAAACTAGCTTGAATGGTTAAGGGTTTAATCTATCTCATTGAACAAATTACAACACATTCTGTTTGACTTAAACAATATTATCAAGTCATTTCACACAGAAAAACATAAGAAAATTAATCTTCAAAGAAAATATCTTTTAGATTTGGTACTGTTCCAAAAAAAAAATTGGCGTTAATAATTGATCTTTTGTCATAGCAACCTCATACAACTTTTCTATTAAGTTTGCACATTCATCAATACCAAAATTTATTATATCCAGTCATATTTTATTTTATGACTATCTATCACTTTCTATGATTATAAAATTAAAAATGAACACACGCTCTCAGAAATTGGACTTCAACATCAAAATAAAATTAATAAGTTAACTGTTCCGTGACAAATTTATATGATCTAATTATGTACTAACAACTGAAAAATGAAACTAAAACTTGAAATTTTCGTAAAATATGGTTGAATTTTTGTCACTTAAAAGTTGTAATTTTTCGTTATGGTTTCAAGTTTTCAAAAAATAAAGAAACTTTCGTTGATGTTTTGTAATAGTAACATAATTTCAGTTTCTAAATATTCTTCCATTTTTAATTCATATTAGAATACGAATCGAAAGTAACAAGTTTACTGTTCAATTTAAAGTCATTACATTATTGAGAAAACCAAATTTTGGTAATTCATAGTAATTTAGTAAATAATATATAAAATTTTGTTCATTTTACTCTTTCAAACTTTATCCATAACTAAAATAATTGTTTGTATTTCGAAAGATAATAAATAAAATACACTAATTTCCCATTACTATTATTCCTAAGAACTTTTCATTTGCGTAATACATATTGAGTTTAGCAATATTCTGGTAATGGATTCGTTCAGTGCTTCGCAAACTTTCAATACTGGCGACCCAATTTTCAGTCATAATTTTTATCGCGCCCCTTATATATAATAATAATAATATATTTAATGCAATAATAATGTACTTTGACGCTAAAGCTATAATATGATCTTAATTTTTCCCGTACAAATTAAAAAGATAAGTATTAAATTTTTTATATATGTTGCTCTTAAAAAAGAAAAACATATAGTTTAAGTAAATTACTTTTATAAGTAATAGGTTAATTATGTTATTTTTCTTTCTCTAATTTTTAAATTGAAACAGATTGAGAAATGATATTTAATTAAAGATTTATTTCCTTCATCATCCATTTCTAAAAGTACAAATGTCATTAAAAAATAGTCTAATCTATGTTGCACTTTATCATGTCCATTACATCTGGCATTTTCGCAAACGTTCACGTGAGTCTAGGTAACCTAACGGACGTCTGCACAAAACATGTAAAAATGCTGTACCTCATACAATTTCAGTCAGTCTTGGCCGAATCGATTAGCTACCGAATCTCCCTTGAATGTACATTTCATAATTCACGCGTTAATTGTAATTCACGGTATTAAGTATTTACGGCAGTGGATTAAAACAAAATCATAGATATATTTTTAAATCGCAGCGAGCATTCGACTATAATAAAGCATCAACAAGTACACAGACGAGGGCAAATTGATAGCAAGTTACGAATGGGTTAGGGATCCATTTCAAAATATTTCAGAAGGGCTCACAACTGTCGAAAAAGAGATCTTCATAGATTTCACATCCAATGACTAAATTAAAGGGCAAATTTTGTAATAAATCACTCTTTGAATACATGATAGAGGTGGATGCTGAATTTTCTGCACTGAAAACAAAAGCATTTCGTATACTCTTACCATTTTCAACATCATACCTTTGTGAATCCGGATTTTCTGCGATGGCTACTTTGAAGACAAAATATATAGAGATCTGAGCTAAATATCAAAAAATAACTCTGGTAACTCTCTTATTTTCTAATTTTTAGCCATCGTTTGAAAAACTTTGCTCTGCAAGACGGAAGTCACTAATAATTATTAAACTTGTTCTTACTGGCTAAAGTACCCACTCTTAACACGAGTTTATTTTTTTTAAAAATGATAATATATTATTCTTGATATAATAGCTTAATTGTAAGGAGAGTAAAACCAAGTGCATGACAATGTATACAAAAATGTAAAATCATTTATTGAAATGAATACTTATATTATAAACGGTTTTGAACGAACTGTAATTTTAAGCAGCCTCGCAGAATTAGCATTTAGAATAAATGATAAGTAATAAAAAAATAATATAAAATTCCAATGAATAACAATTGTGTTATTTTTAATATTTAAAGCGAGAAAACTTCAAAATGTTTTAGCCCGGATCAGGTGTGCACTCGATACTAACGGTAATGGTCGCTGAGAGTGACTCACCCAAATTCTTTTTTTATAATTATTTTCAACATACACGATAAAAATCACAATTTCAGTAAATAATTTAACTAAGAAAAAATATACTTACTTACTTCAAGAATTATTCAATTTTTCTTTCATAATTTGAGAAAAAATTCAATAAAACTGAACTAAATTGTTCCAAATATGCGTGACATTAATAAAAGGACACAAATCACAGACACTTTTCGCTAACATTATAAGAAAGTTATTTCCAAGCAAAACTGTCACATTTTGTTCACGTTATTGTAGTTTTAATGTCCTTTGATGATCGACAAATATCCTGTTGAACTTTTTCTTGCTTGTGTCTTTTTGACAGGACGAAGTGCATTTTGCGGTACACTTATGGCTTCATATTTTTCTTGATAGAGTTCTTAATGTAGCTATTGAAAATTTTCCTTTCGTTTCATGTTTATTGCTTTTCTCAAATTTACTTTCGTTAACATAATTAATATGCATTATTTCAGCAAGTGTTTCCCTTGTTTGATCAGCTTCAATTTCCTTTCAGAGAGATCACAGATGCCCAATACTTTTTTTTATATTCTGCTCATTTACATTTATAAACCATAATCAGTCGCACAACATCACAACTAAAACCACTGTTATTCATAGGGGAAAATGCAGCATGTTCAAGAAAATATTTTTGAACAAAAGTGGTCGCGCCGGGAACTCGGTCAAAACAAGTACCTTAAGATTCTAAAAAAACGTTTGCCACTCCCAAAAAAGAAGGAGAAATGGGATCAAATCATTTTAGCTCCCATTGACTTTCATATTGGAGGATTCTCTGTCAAGGTCATTGATACCAAATAAATAGTTTTCCCAGAATTAACGATTTATGTATTATATGTTTCAGAATACTCATAAAAATAAATCTTGGCTAATTAATCCTTCAAAGTGCTCAATATGCTTATCCATGTGTCATAAAACTCTTTCACATTGAAAAAAGCACACAACAGAGTTATATAATTTACAACTTCCTTTAAAAAAAAGGGACGCAGATAAGTTCAAAAGTCAGTAAAAGTAATATTTTAGGTTAAAAGAAACGTAATAAAAAAAATCTCTCATTGTAGGATTACAGAAAAGCAAACAAAGTATTTTTTTTATTTAATTATAGGATCAAAGATAGCTAATGAGCGTTCTAAGTAGGATCTTTTTTTATGACATTTTTGCACCATATGATATATAGGAATCATATCAATGTAATCTGTATTTTTTTTTATTATATCAGAAAGTATTTTGTTTTACTTCATTCCAGTAAATTAATTTTTTTAACCTTTTATTTTCGATATGATCGCCCCCCCCCAGGGGGCGCGCCCCACAGTTTGAGAAACACTGGATTAGTTCAATAAATTTCACACTCCTATTTTAACATATAGTATGGATAAATTATATTGCGTGTGTGTGTGAGGGGGTATATGGTAAAGCAGCTTGAAAACTAAATTGATAATATTAGGTAAATTACACACCGTATGTATTTATTTCGCAGTTAATACAATGATATATAATCAAAATGTAAATTTATTAAAATCATCAATTATTATTAGTTATTGATTTGCATATGGTGTGAGGGAGTGTTTGCTATTTACGTCGCACTATAAGACAATACGAGGGCTATTGGTGATGGACCTTGTAATTCTGAACCACAGTTAAGTCTCGAGGATGACAACTGAGCTGACACCCTCCTTTCCGAACTTCCACAACGCCCCCAAGGAACAACTAGGGGCATCGACAGATTTAATATTCATCCGTATCTCTAAATGGAGAGTCTTCAGTGGCATTAGTACTCGAACTACTAACCCCCCCCCGGCCACGAGTGTCCGTGACTATGACCACTAGGCTACCACAGCCCTAATTTTCCCATGAAATAGATATGAAGTAACATACGGACCTTTGTATCAACATCGAGTATGTGCGACTTGTGACGGGGCTTTGCGGAGTTTTTCCTACTTAACCTCTTGAGGACTCTTTGGGGCCATCAATTGAGTTATTTCACAACCAACCCTTTCAAGAAGAAACCCTGATATGCAGATTAGTTAGTAGATATGTAGAGGAGGTTTAGTAATCGAGAGAAGAAGGAGAAGGAGGAAAAAGGAAGCTAAGTTGCTGAACGCCGAAAGGTTATGGTAAGGATCTGAACTTAGACGCGTAATTATAGATCGGGCTTTAACTATTCAAATAAATTAAGGAAGCTAGAATTCATGGGATAACTTTACTTAAAATTTAGCGGTTAGGATTTCAGGCGCTTATTCATATGAGATTTAAAGTGAGGCCCTCCGGAATCCTCCGCTTCCACAATGTGACCTTCGAGCCAAAACAATTGCCCCCCACCTTAAACCCTCACCCAACTTTGAGAAAAATGAGAACAAAAAAAAATTTGCATTTTGCTTTGGAAAGGACGTTTTAAAAAAACTAACATATACAGTTTTATAATTGAGAGATTTGAACACGGTAAGGTATCCGACTACGTTCGGAACCGTGATTTTGCAAAGGCGTATAAAAGGATAATATATATAATATTTAGTGTCACTTATATTAGGAAACGTATATAAAATTTTTTAAGAATAGTATTAAAATAAAAAATTATTTAAGTACAATATTTTGACAAACAAAAGGAACATAGAAGGGCCAATTTTCAAAATATTTCCTTTTTAAAAACCTTTTTATAATAATATTTTGTCTTTTATAGCTGAGACCTCTGTACAGGGATAAACTAGAATTTTGAAATATATAACAGAATGGATTTACCCAAATTTTTACTACAACAGAGGCGAAAAATTTTAAAAAAAAAAATACCGATAATTTTTTCAATGGGTGGTAACTCTGAAAATAATGTAAATTTTTTCAAAACCATATAGTTCAGATTTTCTGGAGAAGTTTTTTATTTTTATATAAGCACACACACACAAAATATTATTTTTTTAGAAGAATTTTTATGAAAGGAGAAGTTTTGAAAAAGGTTATTTAAGTTAATTTTTGCCAAAAAATTGTTTTTAAAAAAATTTTTTGTCAAAAGTCCTTTAAAAAAATTTTTTTACATGTATTCTAATCTAAATAACAAAAATAATGAAAATTATTTTGGGGGTTTTTTAAAAACACTTCCCCAACGTAATCGGATACCTTATATAAAAAAACTGTATTTGGGGGGCAATCTGGGGATCAAATTTAAACAAATAGATTTCTCTGGCCAAAAAAATCGATTTTTTTAAATCGATATGTAGCACTGAATCGATATTTCATCCTAAAAAATCGACATTCGATTTTTTTCTGTTTTGGTAAAAATCATAAAATTATATTTACAATTAGTTCTATGTAGAATCTTTAAAACCCGTTATACACCGGTGTGTTAATGGTTAAAGGGTTAATTTACTTTTAAGAACAAAAGTTCACGTTCACTCAATAGCTATGATGTATATGAGTATCGTTGAATCATTTGTTCCTAGTGAGCGCATTTTTTCGATTGCCGGCAACATCGCAAGTGATGAGCGGGAAACCCCTTGGGTCCCGTTGACTTGACAGACTGTTGTTTTTTTAAAAACAGATATTGCATTTGGGATATAAATTTTAATTTTTTTTTTAAACTTGTTAATATTACAAATAAATTTAGAAAATAAATGTCTTCTTTTATACCTGATACTTTGGTATAGAAATAAAAACAATTGTAATTGTCGAATTTCTTGAAATAAAAAATCCCCCGATTTTACTGATAAGAGATCGTTTATTATGGTATCTTTCTCGATCTTCATAAAATGGGTTTATATTTACATTGTAAATGTAGACTTGAAAAAAATCAATTTTTTAGAAATCGATCTTTTATAGACCTCGATTTAATTGTGAATCCGATTCATCAGGTTACGATTCGAATTGGCTTAAAAATCTATCTTTTTCGAAAAGAATCGCCATCCCTAACTGTATTGCTAGAATCGAGATGGATTGAATTTGTCCAATGAAGTTTAATATAAGACAGGTAGACAAAAAATGTAAGACAAAAATATCAACATTTTAAATTGGTTTATTCGAATTGTATTGATATTAGTCAGCATAAACCCCCACTCTCTCCGAATCATACTTATACGGATTTCTTAGTACATCAGCGGACCATACTGAATGATGCACGTCATTTGAAAAACAGACATACAGCATTGAATAAAACAGCAGTCAACAAATTTAAACTCTAGGACAGGGGTGTTCAACACGGGGCAGCATGTGGCCCGCCAGTACGTAAGTTGGGGCCCACCTACTCTTTTTAAAAAAAATTTAAATATCAGGTTTTTAAAGCTTTTTCATTTTGAAATTTATTTGAGGGAAAATTTATATATATATATAAATCTACAATGTATTTGCCTGTTACCTGTTCTTGTTTTAAAATAAATCCTTTTTAATAATAGAAATGTTCTTTAGATTAAAATAGATTTATATTTTATCAAACAAGTTACATTTGATTTCACTATAATAAATTACTTTTTAAATAAATTTCAAATTACATTATGCATATTCTTTACTATGGATGGTACATGATTCTCTGTGAGTGCGACTTTCATTTCTCCTACTCCTTTCGGTTCACAGTACCCAAAAGGCAAGAGGCAGTCAGAGCTGTTTTTTAAAGTTTAAAAAAAAATTCAGGATGGTTAAGATAAAGGGCAATGTATACTTAATCGTTTGCGAATGACAGTACTATCAAATTTCAACAATGAGTAACGAAAGATCAATTCAAACGAAACACCGTAATTTTCATGAAAATGGCAACTATAATATTTTTAAACATTATTTGATCATTGCATTATTATATTATATAATGTTATTATATTATCTATGTCTGTATACATGAAAAATAGTGAAAACAATAATAATAATTCATTTTGTTTTAAATTTCCACTCCAATAAATGTTTTTTTTTCCAAATCTGATATAAGGGTACATATTTTTATGTGCAACCCGCGAGATTATAATGTTTTTCCGAAATGGCCCACAAGGTCATTTGGGTTGGCCACCCCTGCTCTAGGATATTGATCATGGAATTTGATATATCCCTTTATTCACGCACAAACTGAGAGATTACGACAGAGTATAACTAGTTAGTACAGGCAAAAAAGTTTCACCAAATATTTGAATGCTCCACATTAAAACACACAAAAATGAAAATTAACAAATGAGAACACTGAATTGAACTCAGTGGCGCAACAGCCCAAAAGAGCCAAGGCTTACTGTGCCATCTCAGTGTTCGTGACCTTAGGCGCATGTGCAGATGTTTCGATCAAGTGGTCAGTCTGACGCGAAACCCCTAGTGTTCAGTTCCTAAGCAAGCTTGGTACTCACTTATTGAACCACTGAAGGAATGAAAGGCTGAGTCGACCCTGCCCAGCCCAGGATTTGAAGTCGACATGTGGCAGTGGAAGCGCGATGCCCTACCACTCAGCCATTGGGCTTCAATGAGAAAACTACGGGCAATTTTAAATATGTTTTACATACATAAACATATAAACATTTAAAGACAATATAGAAATTTAGACCCCATTTTTTAATGTTTCATTTCACATTAAAACATTAATCAATCTGATGGGATATATGATATGCTATAATTTTCCCAATTTATCTTATAATTTCTCAACAGTCGCATAGTTTTATTTTTTAAAAAAGGAGTAGGTTTTAATAAAGTTTCAGTTATTTTCAAAATTTAATTAGTGCAGAAAGGGCTTCAATATCAATTTTAAATACACATGCTAAACATTTGAATATTGTTTCTTTTTCAAAAATACACCAATTTGCGAGCGTTAGCGATTGTATAATTTCTTAAACCAATGTTCTTGCAAGGTAATAAAGATGGATAAAAAAGAAAATGTAGATTTTTAAGATATCATACTAACCGCTTAAAAATATGTTTGAATTACTATTCTAAGAATTCCTCTTTTCTAATTTTTCCTGAGTTAAATTAATAATTGTTTATTACATTTGGATTTCTTAACTTTCTACAATATGGAGATTTTTTAGAAATACAACAAATACAAATTGACTACAAAAAAAACATGCACAAAACACGCACTTATTTTCTGGAAGAAAATAGGAATAAAAAAGCTTCCTAAAGCATATGAAATTTAAAATAATATTACTTTTTTTCTTTTTTCTAAGAAATTGTAATAATCAACTGTTCTGAATATCACTGAAAGGCTTTCATTTGAGCTAACACAAAGCAATACATTTGCAGATATATTTTAAATCATTTGTGTGTGAATTCCTGAAGCAGTTATAAAATCGTATGCTTCTCTTTTACGTGATTTTGAAAAACAATACTTCCCCGGATTTTAAAAAATTGGGAATTTTTCTACAAAAAGGCAATTTGTAAGATAGCTTTTGACAATTTGCTCGTTTATTTTTTTCATCATTAAACAAATACATAATAATATTTTCTCTTAATCAGAACAACCCTAACATTGCTTAAATAGGAGCCTTTAAGCTGTTATCTTACAAACTTTTAATAAATGTATTAAAATCAAGAATTATATTCTCATATTTTAAAACGTTCTGTAATTTATCCATAGGCTATTATTGTACACTAAAAACTAATTAATTATAATCTTAATTTTTTCGAATATGTAATGCATTCTAAGAAAAAGACAGGTCACATTGCATTTAAAACACAATTAATATAAATAATTAAATTCAGTTCAATGAAATTGATGTCAGTTATTATCAATATAATAATGCAAGATCATTTATGCGATTAAAAAAACGCAATTCAAAAGTCAGAAACTTGATTAATCTGTAATTTATTTGATTTTTTAAAGCAAAAAATAATAATTTTCTTTTTGGCTGCCCCTCTTAAGATCTGGTTTCCCGCTTCTCCATTGATTCTATCAGATAATCCAGATTTTCTCCTTTGAAGAACTCAGTAAAGTGCTTTCGCTGCACATTCTTTGTCTTTTCTTATTTTCCTCAAGAAACAAAAAAAAAAAATATTTGCAAAGAAAGATTTCAAGCGGGACAACCAAGATATTATATCATTTTTTTTCCCTTAACAATTAGGAGTTTTAGGTTTTATGAAGTTGTAGCACCCAAAAATGAAAGGACAGTTCATTTTTAATAAATGCTTTGTAAAACATGAAATCTCTGCAGAAAAAAAAATAAAGTTTGCCCTAAATTGATAAGAAATCAAGCATGAAACCATCTAGTCGTTATATAAAAGGGTTCTTCCATTCTTTTTTCAGTTTATTAAATTTAAAAATGACATTCTCTATTCCACTTACGCATAAAAATTAAAAATAAGGTCTTAAATAAGAAAATAAATTAGTTGTTTTTAGTAAATTTTTCTAATTTGTAATGAAGATAATCTTTTGCCAACACCTTTTCCCCTTAAAACTATCTCCCTCCTCCTAATAACATATCTGATCAACACAATATCATTAATTACAGTGATAAAGTTGCTTTTAATACAATGTAGATGTCAAATGTAACTTTTTGTGAATTCACAAGCGATTTGCTTTTTATTTAAATCTTCCGAATGTTTTCAAAGAATTTGATTCTATGCTTTTTATGATTTTCGTCATATTGATGACTTTTTGAAACTAATTAGCTTTTATTACCCTTCATTACAAAAAGATACGTATATTTTTGTGTATAGCATTTTAGAGAAAACATTTGAAATTCATAAGAAAACTTCTTCCAACAAAAATTAAAATTATCTCAATTTTTTGTCATCATAATATCTGGTTTATAAATCAATTGAATAACATTCTATCATATTTAATAAGAAACAGAAAATGTTTCCTTAATCAGAATTATGCAGCTCAAAAAATTAATGATCTATGTATGTATAGGAGAAACGCTACTCACTTACTCATTCACTCCCTCACTCAATCACTCATAGCAAGATTTACGGAGCTATTAGACTCATAAAATATTACATTAAATTTGATAAGTATGCTACTTGAAGCCCATTGGCTGAGTGGTAGCGTATCGCGTTTCCACGCCACTGGCCCGGTGTTCAAACCCCGGGCTGTGCAAGGTCGACTCAGCCTTTCATCCCTTCAGTGGGTCAATAAATCAGTTCCCCTTCTTGCTTGGAAACTAAGCACGGAGTTCCGTGTTAGACTGACATCCTGACCGGAATATCTGTTCATGTACCTCAGCGTCTTAGGTCACAAAAACTGAGATAGGTCTTGGCCCTCACATGGGCTGTTGCGCCACTGAGTCCAATTTAGTTTAAGTGTGTTACTTACGTTGCGGAGATCCGCCAAAAGGAGATTTTATGAAATCGACTCCAAATGGGGCTACAGTGTGGCATTTTAGATAAATAAAAAAAAGTCCCGTAATTGTAGTATTAGACCAAATGAGTTGAAATTTAGTATGCATGTTTTTCTGTTGAGTAGAGATCCATTAAGAATGGATTTCACTGAAATAGATTGCTGACGGGGGGAGATACAAAGGTGTTACAGGTAAAAAAAATTCCGTTTTTAAAATATTAGATCCATGGACTTGAAATTTGGCAAGCGAGGTTCTTTTTTTGTTGAGTATAGAACCGATAAGGATGGGTTTTTGGAAAATGACTCTCGAAGAGGTTACGGGGGGTGTTTTAGATATATGCAGAAGAAAAAAGCCATTTCTTAGCTATTAGACCAACAGATTTGAAATTTGGTTAATATTTTTTTTCTGTTGAGTACAGATCCACTTAGAGCAAGCATTGCAGAAAGACCCTCTGAAGCAGGATTACGGGATAATCATGCTTCCGCTTTAGAAATTCGTCTCCTTTTTAAATCAAGAGGCGATGGCTATACAAATGTTTTCAATACATTCGAACACTTAGTGATCTAACTTAGATATCAATGATTTTAAACTTTTTTTTAGTCACACTGCATTACTAAATACCCTGTTAAGCGGACGAGTAACTGCTAATTATATATAATAGCAATCATATAAAGTCGCTAATTTCGAAAATAACTTTTTAGTTTGAAGATCAAATTTACTTAATAATCACTATCAACATACTATAACTTAATTATATATATTGAACAAGAAAATGAAAAAATTTTTAATTTTACTTTAAACTTTAAAAAGTTATTGCTTTTAAATAAAATATTTTTCAGAATTTTCCTGATAGGCCTAAAATAAGAAAAATATATCCTAAAGATAGTTTATCTGAAGCAAGTTATTTTTGTGCATTGAGGGTTTATTAATGTCACACTCAGAAACTACAACTACATGAGGGCTTTTAAATTTATTAAATGAAATAAAATAGCAAATCGTTCTATTCAATTATTGTATACAAAAATGAATTTCTCATTCAACTCGAAAGTTTTATACAAATGCTAATTCTGCGTAAGGGTTTTAATGTAAATTACAACCTCTGACCATAAAGTTCGGTGAATGAAGTCAGAACGGCCGATCTGGCAACACTGGCGAAACAAAACGCTGCGTATACGTAGAGGGAGGTGTTGACCACCTGCCTCCCCCGCTGTTCAGTTGAGCGTCGTTTGTGTTCCATATAAGAGTTGTTTTAGAAAGTGCTCGTTCAATGCATTGGTTCTTAACTGAGAACAGGAAAATGAATAAAAAAAAAATCAATTTATAGTTTTGTTTCAAGCTTGGCAAGACACCGATAGAAACTTAAGCAATGCTGGTTACGTGTTCATGAAGATCAGGCACTTTCCATGAAGTGTGGAGATTGGTTTTGGGCCG
>BMAV01019285.1:0-14662 GCA_019973955.1 Trichonephila inaurata madagascariensis
GTAGGTATTTTTAAAAAGGTTAAAATCTATGCAATTTAAAAATGAAAAAATCTCAAATTGTTAAAAAAATAAGTTTTACTTTCAATAAGATTTTTAGTTTTTAAATGGAATAATTTTTATGTCATCTAGTTTTTTTTTATGTTAAAAGAGTTCCCCTTTTTTTTCCAATGGCAATTTTATCAAAATGAATGTTTTCTAATTCAAAATTCTTTTGTGATTCATATTTTGCCTTAAACACTCAAATTTATGTTTTTTTTTGTATAACAAAAGAACAAATCAAACGATTTATTTAAAAGTTTATGAATTCAAAGAAAATCTGTGTTTTTTTTTTTGAAAAAAAAAAAAAAAAGGGAAAACCAAAAAATTCTCAAAAAGATTTTTTTTACAAACTAAAAGCATGGTAAGACTTACCTAAACTATTTTTAAATAAATTTTTGGAAAAGGGAAACTTATTTAATGGAGAAAATGCACATATTTTAATTTTAAAGCACTTTTTAAAAAAAATAATAATCTTTTTAAAAAAAATATTAAATTAAAATTTTTGTTTGGAAATGAGATAACTTTTCAAACATAACTTTAATACAAATATTTCAGCTTTTAAAATAAAACCATTCCATGTATATACCATGCAATAGAAAAAAAAATACACGATCAATATACTAATAGTGTCAGATATTAATTCTAAGGAAAACTAAAATAAATCAATCTTCTTCAACTAGTAAAAAAATATAGTAAAGAAATGATTAAACGTTTTACCCCGAAACCCTCTAAGGGTTTCTCATTTGTTAATATATGGCCATCGGCGATCCTTCAAAAACTAAGTCTCTAAAAATAAAAAAACCTTTTTTAGTATTCGGACAAATCGGTCTCGGCTAAATTTTTTCTAATTTCTTTCTAATTTCCTGAGGTTAATTCATCTTCGCATTTATGATCTGTCGTTTTTTGATTGTTTTTCCCAAAACTATTCAATTAAGAAAAACGCGTACATAAACCTTAAGTATATTAACTGGATTATCGAAACTATAGATTTTTTCTGTTAAACCCCTTTGAAATAATCCTAATATTGGAAAGAATTCCCCCTTCCAAATCAATGATTTTACGAGTTATACAACCTATGGGATACAGCCCTAACATTTTCGGTGCAAGAAAAAATTTGTTAAATTTTTTTAAAAAAGGTCGCAGTTTTTCAAATTGTTAGAACCTAAAATCCAATATCATATTAATCGAAAAAAACATACTTTTAAAACCAATTTTTTAAGACTGAAACAACTCTTACGCTGGAAATCTTTTTAAAAGTATATTTACTTACAGCTTATACTAAATTGCAACCCCTTTAGTAAATACATTTCATATTTTTTAATAAACCCCCATGTGGACCCTTTCCCATCGGTCAAATTGTTTAAATTTTTTTAAAAAAAGGCTCTTTACTTGTTTTTTGGTATTATGGTTAGGACGCTGACTGCTGTGCCGTTGGGCCGGGTTTTCGAATTCGGGGACGACATGGTGTTTGTAAATGTATAGTGTCTTCATGGCATGGGGTTTTAAAAGCCGTCGAGCCGAAAGCCCTCCGTGAGGTTGGTGGAAGGCCCCCGACCACCCCAGGGTGTTCTCCAAAAAAATTGGGGAAAAACCAAGCTGAATCGTTCTGTCACCGTATCTGCTCAAAGTACGGTTAACGACAGGCGTCACTTACCCTTTTTCCATGATGAATTTCGGGGGTCTTGATCGGGTTTTTTGGATCAGGTGTGGTATTAGTAACAACAATAATGGTTTTAAAGAGATTTGTCCCTTATTTTTCTTTTTCCCTTCCCACGGACTTATAAGGAAAAAAAATTTAGATAAAAATGAAAAAAAAGCAAAATGCTTACAAAAATTTTCCTTTTTTAAGTCTGTAAAACCCCATTAAAATTCCATTAATGATGTCAGGCACTGCCAATATAAAAAATCCAAGATTAATTTGATCCCTCTGATTCATTACAAACAAAAATGCCCGTTGGAGGTTTTATAAAAATTGATGGAAATAAATTTTCTTATTAAAAAAAAATAAAAAAATTATTCATCCAAAGAAATTTAAAAATTAAAAAAAAAAACATACTTTTTTTTCCCTATTTTTAAATTAATTTAAATCAAACAAAAAATCCAAAAATTGGTTTATAAAGCTCTGGGTATTCTTTTATTTAAACATTCTTTAAAAAAAAATTTTTGGGTTAAAAAAATCCCCAAATTAATTTTTTTTTTGACAAGCCGAAATATTTCGTGCCACCACTAAATAGTTACTACTTTTGAAAAAACGGGTTTTTAAAAACCCAAAAAATTCGCCCGGAAATTTTTTCAGAAAGAGGAAAAAACCCTGCAATCTCTTACTAAATGAAAGATCTTTTTCGTCCGAAACATTCTTTTCCATCCCGACGATTCGTCTGCTTTTCGTTCATGAAAGATTGGGAAAAATTTTTCTTTCCTGGAAACCCAAAGTTTTTTTTTTTTTTTTTTTGGGGGGGGGGGGGGGGAATTGACCTTTTTTTCCCCTTTGGGCTGGGGGAAAGGGAATTTTGGGATTTTGGGGGGGAAAAACTTTTGCTTTTGGGGGTTACAAAGTGTCTGTTAGTTGGAGCGAATGCCTGGAATACTAAGAGATCACGGTCCTTGCACGCCTTTTTACTCGAGTGAAAAGATAATTCAACTGCTTTAATTTGATTAAGGTCAGCGGTCATGGATTTTCAAAATCAGAATATTTTTCTTGTTTTATGATGTTTAATTAAATCATTCTGGACAGAATGAACAATCAACCACGACGAGAACTTTAACACCCATCTCTTCGATGAACGAGGTCATTTATTTCGGGGAAGGGGGCTCTATAAAAAAATATTTTTTATGGTTTTAGAATAGTAAAAAAGGGATTATACTAGGAATGGGGAAAATTTTCTCAACAATACGTTTATGTTTATCCCAAAAGGGAAAAAATAGAATTCCGTCCCGTGACGGTGGATCAAAGTTAAACTCGTCATGGGTGATATACAGGGCAATTTTGCCTGGGTTGTTTTTTTTAAACGTCCCTTTTCAAACTTTTATCTTGACCCTTTTCAATCATAATTTTCATCGCACCCCCCTCCATACAATAACATGTATTGAATTCAATAATAATATACTTTAACGTAAGGATACAAAACGACTTTAATTATAAACGGTGCAAATTTTCAAGATAAGTATTAAATTTTACATATAATGTTATGACATTCCCATAGGGATCCCTGATAATTATTAAACTTGTTCTTAACTTCCCTTTAAATTAATAAAAAATTTGGGGCAGTACTGATACATTTATAAGGGTATTATATCAGTGTAAATCTGTATTTTATGATGTCAGAATGTTTTTTTTTTTGCTTCCTTTCAGTAAATTATTAATTTTTTTAAAAAATAATCTTTTGTTTTCAACTTTTTGATAAACTCGAGTCAACCTTGTAGGGTTATCACGCCCACCCCCTAAGGTGGCTTGTAGTCTACTTCTTGGCTTGTAGTCATATACGAGGTCATTTATATTCGGGGGGAGAGCTCTATGATAATTAATATTTTTATGGTTTTAGAATAGTAAAAAAGGCATTTATACTAGTGGAATGGAAAATTTACTCAACCAATACGTTTATGTTTATCCAAAAGGAATAAATAGAATTGTCGGATGCCACGTGACAGGGGTGAATCAAGAGTTTTCTCGTCATGGGTGATATACAGGACGAATTTTGCCTAGGTTGTTTGTTTAAAGAATTTAACTTCTTGGCTATGGAGTCATATATTCAAATCTCGAATGCATGAAAAAATCGTGGCGGGAAATAACAAGCTCTCTTCAAGCTTTGAATTAACTGGTGACTTCAAAAACTTTAGGAATTTTAAACAAAAAACGTTCGGGAAATACAAGTGTTTTCCTAGTCTTTAAAAATTAAAAACGGTCCTCTGTCAGTACTCGCATAACTCAAGTGCGGCATGAATTAAAAACCACGTTCTTTCTCTTCAGGGTCCTAAAACTTTTAAAGTATTAATTTTTTTAATGAGATGTTAAGCTGTTAATGAAATATTCAACACGCACACATAAGGAGTTGAGTTTTTTTCCCTGCGTTTTCCTCTATAATCTACAGAATATATTTAAAAAAGTAAGATTCGTATTGCTAGGGTTCTCTTTAAATTACGCATTTACTATTATGTTATTTCACAAATTCGAAGCTTAAAGCAATTCACAAATTTTTTTTGCAATGAATTCATTTAGTATAATTTTTATTCGTAATTTCAAATTTTTATTTAATATAATTGAGCACTGAAAATTTTATTCCAATAATCGTAAATTCACGATTGTAAATTATCAGTAATATCTGTGCATCGAATTATAGCCGTAAAAACTTGCTTGAAATGTGTTTATCTACTGAGACAAATTTTCTTTACTAAGTCTCTATCATTATATGAATCTAAAATTTAACATTATATTGAGTCCAATAAAATTAAGATGTAATAAATACAATTATTACAAAAAAAGAGACATTTTGAAGAAATATTACTTGAAACGATGTATTCTAAAAAATTTTTTTACTTCAGAATGATTTATATATCATCGATGATAACAGTAAAATATTTCATACCAACACAGAATTTTTAATTTTAAATGAAAAAATTTCTGAACATAGGAAAAAAAAAACTGAAAGTACTCATGTTTCATTTTTTTTTTTAAAAAAAAAAATAAAGATTCGAGTTTAAATTCTGCGTCAAGTAGGAATTTGTAATTTATTTCATCAAAGTCGAAATTGCGAGTAGTGGGGTAAAATACAAAAAAAGCAAAGTCCCGTGTCTTTATATATTTCGTAAAATGTAAATAAAATTCTAAAATTTGTATTATTTGTAATCTTTGACAACTTTTTTAAACTTCCAAATGTAGAACTTTAAACTTTGTAAGTGAAATTTCCAGCCAGCTCCATTCAATATCTATAAATGATTTTCTAAGGTATTCTCAACTCTAAAGTAAATTGAAATAGGTATCCTTTAATACTTCTAAATATAATCTTTAATGTTACAAAATATTACGAAAAAATCAAGATGTAGATGGCAACTTAAAAATCTCTCTACAATTAAAAGAAAAATATACGTTCATTCTTCAAGCATAATTTGTCTGTTAATGAAGAGTTTATACGATATTTTTCAGCACAACGATATTTTTTAGAAAAACTTACGTAGTAGAATCATATGGTTTAAAGAACGTTACCGCATACAGAATTATAACTAATTTTCATAGCAATAAACTTATTTATTCCATCCATATCATTAAAGATACATATTAATTAGTTGTGTAATTAGTAAATGGATTAAAATTCCTGAATATATATCATGTACTTATATCTTAACATTTCACCGCAGCATTATTTCTTTCTACCGAGATTGTAAGAGCAGAATTTCTACGCCAAGCAAGTCATTTTCAACGCGACATAACCAAAAATGCAAATTTTATTCTTCGTAGACATAATAAGCTCTAACTACTTATACTTTGTTTTGTTAGAAAATTGTATAATTTATTCATTTAAGTGAAATATAGGTTATACAAAAACAAACCCACACGTTAAATATTGACATTACTGTTTCCGTGACTGCATAACGCACGCTATAGTATATTATTTTATTTGTTCTAGCAGCTGTCGTCGCTGAACCAAGTTCAACGGAATTTAAAACGACGTATCGTTTATCCGTAAAAGTTTCCAGGAAAAAACGTATTGTGCAGCAGAGTCAGTTTTAAATTTATTGATAGTAGTATTTTATTTTGAAAATATTGATTGGATATAGAACTCGCGGTTAAAAATTGATATTCGAGACACGGCATTTTAACAAAATTAACCATGGTTTCACAGTCGTATACAGAATGATTATAATTAAAGTTCCACTTCCAAAATGCTGTAAAAAAGAATCACTGGTCAGAATGAGTTAAACTTATTAATGTGCAAGGACGTCTTAAGGCATGGGCCCAGGCCCTCACCCTTGGTGGGGGGCTTCGCGTTTCGTTCTCCTAGTCTTAATAGATCATGATCCGTATAATTTTAATGGGTCAGATACTATTTTCGTACATTTTCTCCGAAAAACAGGGAATTTAAACTGCCTGTCAACTGGCAAAAGTGGTAGGACTGTATTATTATGTGATGACCGTTGTCCATGTCTAGGCCTAGGCCTTGATACCGAAAATAATCATTCAACCCTTTTAGTCGAAATGCGACCATCGGTCGAGCCAGTTTGTGCCAGGTTCTTTGAGATTTGGGAGTCGTGTACATTTATTTGTTACAAATTACCGTTTGAACGAGTATTTGATAGTACAAGCCGTCCGTGGTAGCCTAGTGGTCAAGGCATCGGATCGTGGCTGACGTGTCATGAGTTCGAGCCCAATACCACTAAAGATCCACCGTGTAGGGAAGCGATGCGCGGTAAATCTGTCGAGAGCTCAAACGTCCTCCCGTTGGTGTGGTGTGGTATCATGAGAGGGGTGCCAGCTCAGGTGCCGTCCTCGTCACTTGACCATGGTTCAAAATGACGAGGTCCCATCACCAAAAGCCCTCGTATAGCCTTAACAGTGCGACGTTAAATATTCACTCGATAATACATGCTATATACTGTCTACTTTTAAAATCTCAGGTAGGGCCTACTTTTGCATGGGGCTCAGGGCCTCAATAGTCTTCTTATGAGCCAAGGGTCTGAAAGAGTGTTAAGACGTCCCTATTAATGAGTATCAATAGATAGCGTAAGCGACAAAACGAAAGGGGTTTCGTCTACAAGGGGCATTTTGAATCGAATGATGTCGGCTTTGGTATGAGTTGCACAATAAGCCAACTGTATTTTTTAATGTGCATGCTTGTCTCGGTTTTCTGAAGGAAAAAAAGACTTCCAAGTCATTTAACAATTGTTGCAATGTGGTGATAAGTCCATCCACTCGGACGTACCGCTTTAGATGGAAAAAATCGGTTTTTGTCTTTGGGCAAATAATCACATAAGGTTGAACAATAAAAACGCCAAAAGAATTATTTTTCTTATGCAATACCATTTCTCCTTTCTTCAAGTATAATCAGTTCAAATTTGAAGTCATTCTAACTATTGGTTCCTTTTTTTATAGAATTTTTTAAGTCGAACTCTAATCACGTTGTACAAGTGATTAGCTTTTAAAAGAAATCTTGAAATTTAAACCAAATAATGGTGGATGCATTGTTTGATACACAAATTAAGTAGTAATTCTGAAGAGCCTTTTAACACATTCTCTCTCTTTATCATTCAAAAAAATGCATCCAATTGTATTAAGTATATTTAAAAAAAAATGAAACCTATTTAAAATTGATATAAAATTTTGTTACAGACTTGAAAATCTGTTGTTAAAAACTTATTTGAAAAAGTTACTTTTAAAAGTTGTAAGCTAGACTTTTTCTTTGGCAACATTGGTCATAATTAGTTACAAAAGTTATTGAGGGAAAAAAAAACCATTTGCTTAAGAAATTACTTTCGAATAATTTGATAAGACGAATCGAAAAGATTAAATCTTGTAATATTTTTAAAAAAACATACAAATTCTTTTTACTTATCTAGATAATCCTACTTTAACTATCAGTTAATTAGGTTCTCTCTTCACCTGGTTGATTAAAAAGTTAATTAGAGGATAAAACTGATAATAGCATACCTTTTAACAAAACGTAATTTTTATATTAAATTTTAAACTTTAAATTTGTTTCAAAGAAATATACGTTGGACAGCAAGTGTTTCGATTGTTTTCGTAAACTCGTACAGTTTCTTTAAACATTCCTGAACCTTTTTATAAATTGTTAAAGTTAATTGAAACGAATCAGACCTCAATTTTTTTGACTCCTAAGAAAAATTTCTTTGTTCGACAAGGAAATTAATCGTTAATTACAAAGTGATTAGGCTAATTCTCCCCTAAAATCTTTAACGAATAGTTACAAAATAATCCACTGTTTCTCTTTTCTGTTAGATTTTTTAAAACAAAATATTTGGTCCTTAAATTGCTTAATAAAAATTTTAAAATAACATATTTTATTTGTCGACTCTTCGGAGAATAAGAAGTTAAGAAAAAAAAGTACTAGAACAATTTTCACCTCACAATTTAATTCTAACAATAAACTTCCAAATGTATATCTCTTCCCCACCAATCCCCAAATAGAGGAATTTAGAGTGCGGAAGGAAGGAATGCATAAGTCAATTTAATTTGCCATAACATTCCGAAGTAATCAAACCGAACTCCAGAATGCTGCGAATAAAGAACTGTTGCGCGCAACAAAGCGACACAATGAACGCTTCATTAACTGAATTCCAGCGAATAAAGAGCTCGGAATGTCGGAGGGAAAAAAAAATTCTTTCGGAAATTGTTTTGCTATTCGAAACTCAAGCGGAGTGTGAATGCTCTAATTTAAAGATTCATTCTTTCCCCTGTCCCCTCGTTCAAACTCATCGATAATGAAATTAATGCTAATTACTTTAACCACCCGCCTCCGTGCCACCAAATCTCAACCAACCGCATTGTTATCGATTGCATTTTACAAGTTTGTGTAATTTATTCGATAAACAGCCTTTTCACTGTTTGTTAAACTTTAATTGGTTGCGAGTTAATTTTTAATTAGAGTTGTGATTGATTCTTCTTGAACAAATTGTGTCATTTTCTGTTTTATTTATTTCGAAAATGGTTGTTATTGAACAGCCATTTTCTAATTTTGCTCTAGAGCAGGGACATTTGCTCTCAGCATGGGCCAACTGGGTGCAGGTCCAGGGCCTCGGGAAGGGAGAGGGTTTGTCCCATTCTCGAGCTCCATAAGTTTATGATCCGAATCATTTTAAACGTCAATTGTTGTTCCTGGACATGTTTTCCGAACTACGAATTTCGAACTAAATGTCAATTGGTAATAGTGGCAACACTACATTGTTATGTCATGTTCATGTCTTGGCCTAAGCCTACCTCACATACATCATCGTTACTCATTTAGTCGAAAGGCGTTAGGTGGTTTGTGGTTAGGTTTCTGAGCTTGTGATTCACGTATATTTGCTTGCTACGGGTTACCTTTGTAGTATTAACAATGTATGCTATGTACTGTCAACTTAAAGAGTTCGAAGGTAGGGCCTATTTTGCTTAGGGATCTCGGAGAAGTCTTCAAGGCGTCATTGCTTAAGAGTGTACTTGTCAAATTGTTAGAGAATAACATCCAATCTCGGAAGAGTTTTTCTGATTGGAAAATCCTAAATATGTTCATTCCGATTTCATTGGTGGCCTATTAGTTATGGTCGGCTTTGTTTCTATCGAGTAATTTCGCCACTCAAGACCCGCCAGGCCGAGGTCCACATCCAGGTTTGGCAGTGTAGGTTCGGAGTATGACTTTTAATATAAACACACACAGTCAATCTCAATTCATTAACCAATGGATAGAGAAGCGTAGTTTATTATATGTAGTATCACGAACTTTGGACAGTAGGATTTCAACTTGGAACACATTTTCAAATAGAGAAAAATGCCTCAATATTAAAATAGGTTCATGCGCTTATAATAGCTCAACACATGCTGAATCATAAAAGTTTTAATACATGTTATAAATACATTATTTAAACAGATCAAGCTAAATATCAAATTAACATTACAATACAGAAGACAAAATCACATGACCGCGGTTCGAAATGACGAGGTCTTCGCCAACTGGCCTCTTTTTTCAGTAAAAGTCATTAATAAAAAATAAAATAAAAACAAAACAGACCAATGTTAGACAAAGACAGACTTTAACGAGTTTTGATTTTAATTTTTTAGTGTATTACACACGAATTTTTATTCATAATTAGCTGCTGCCAAGATGTAGAATTAAGTACATTCTGGTTGGGGATCATGAGTTTGAGTTCTGATTTTTTTTAATAACTTTGGATTAATTGGTGGAAGATGTTTCTTAAATCTAAATGAGACTCCAGGTCCTGATGTGTTGAAGAATTTATTGAAAATTGTATGGGTGTGATCCGTGTCATTTATCTGTGATTTAAGATTATTGTGTGAAATTAAGAAATCATTTATATTCGTATTTCTAGCTTGAATTTAACAGTTAAAATCATAATACTAATATGTTCACAATTTGATTAAATGCATCTTTGCTCAATACATTTGTAATTTAGGGGTATGGATAAATAGCTTCAAAGATTTGAAATATCGCGTTCATCTGGTTTATATCGTCTAAATCTATTGTTCAGAATATAATGCAAGTTGAAATTACGTATTGATTTATTTTTTAAAATAGCTTTATAATTTACTCTTTTTATAATGGATCAGGATATCACTAATTTTAAATTTTGAAAATGCTTACGTAATTTTTAGATCGTCCTTATTAAAATATTTCTCCTATTGCTCACTAACAATACTCTAATTCTATGTTTTCCTATAAAGTTATCTCTAAGGGGCACGAAGGCAAAGGTAAATATTTTCACCAATCACACAAAATCCAAAGGATTGACTAGTAAGCATAGTAACAACACAAAACAACACAATCTATCATTCCAACCATATTTTTCGATTATTATTCTGTCGCATTTTTTTAAACATACCTGAAGAAGATTACTTCATATAGACATGTGACCGTGGTAGTTGAGTGGTAATAATCGCGAACTTGTGGCCTGCTTTGTCGAGTATTGGGTCCAAGTCTTGATACCACTAAATTTTGTTGTGTAGATGGTTTAGTGCACGTTAAATCTGTTGGGGCTTAAAAGTCTTTACATTGATGTAACGTGGAAGGGGGATGTCAGTTCCAAGGTTGTCCGAACCACTAAGTCGAAGTTCAAAATTATGAGGTTCGTCACCAGCAGCTCTCATGTAGCTTCTAAATACCACCTTAATAAACAGTTAATTCATATAGCTCACTACACAGGCATAATAGAAAAAGGTGGATAAATCTTAAGGAAAAACTCGAATATCTTTTTAAAAATATATTTGAATGTAATTTTACATCAAAACTATAGATATTTTACTATAACTATAGATATTGGAACACATACATAATTTTTGTGGTTGGAAGTTCGATTAAGATAATCGTGAAAAATATTTTCTATTAGCTTGTTCAATCCTAAGTGGATCACTAATTCCTTTGTCTTGGAGAAGTTTAAAAAGTGCAATATCAGATGTGAAGAACTATTCTTGTAAAAACAATATTTCAAATTGGCGTGAGGTTTCGCCACAATAGTCAATCGTGTCACTTCAAATAAGAGAAATCAATACTAAAAGCTGTGGAACTCTTCACAAACTGTAATTATCTGATATAAACTGACATGTTCTAAAAAGTGTTCTATTTCTGTTACAAGAACATTAGTTTGTTTAGCATTGATTGCCATGGTTATAGAACAATGATTCCGTTCGATATAATACTATTTTTTGTTTAATTTGAAATGAAAACTGCGGCGGTCTCCACTGAAGAACCAGCTTCCTGTTAAGTGACTAATTTTTTTCCAAACGGTCATTTAGTTTCTCGGGAGAAGAACCTAGTACAGGACGCCGACACATAAATTCTGGGGGTAAGCCAACTTTTGTCCTTACTTTAGTAAAGACTTGTGAGAAACCGGCAAAATTCTCACGCCAATCACCACCTCTTAAGTCCACCCCACAAGGGGTGACAGGGGGCATTAGCTGAATAGTAATCTTGGTTATATCCAAAAAGAATCATTCTCTATCACGTGTCTTACTTTGAAGGCGTGACATAATCCCCTTTTAAAGGGCACAAAATGGCCAAAACCAGAGACTCGCTAACGAATCAAACCAGATTGCTGAACATCGCTTAGATTTCGAGCTTAAAACCAACACTGCACAAGTCGTCTTGGATACATCAACATAGCCTTCACAGAAGTGGCTAGCGCAGTTGTAACATTGGCACTCCATGACATGAGACCTGCATGTGGTGTGGACATGCAGGCTTCTGATGTTTAAAGTGTTTAAAAAATATATTAAATTTAAGAAAATTAAAATATCCCAACACTTGGAGAATTTTTTTAAAAAATAAAAATTTTTAAATTCCCGGGGGTCATTATCAATAAATACTAATATTTAACTCTATAACATTATTTAAAAAAAATTATTTAATTTTTACAAAAATTTCAATTATAAGTGAAATTTAAATATTTTGAAAAACTTTTAAAAACAATTGGGAAAAAGTAATAAACTTGTATCAGTAAAAGTATTAAAAAGAAATTAAATGCCCTTTATTTAGAAAATGTACTAAAAAATTTTTAAAGTTTTATTAAAATTTTTGAGGGCAGTAAATAAAAGAAATGTGACCTCTTCTTAGAGATCATTATTTAAATAACATGTTATAACTCAAAAAATATTCCTGCAATAAGAAATATTTTAGTACATTCTCTAGAAAATAATATAAATATCAGGTTCAAAAAGTTTTATAAAAATAAATTCATAATACTTTGAGTTATAAGACTCGACATGATATAGTTTGGACAATTTAAATGCCCATTTCTGGAAGATCAAATACCCACTTCTGATTTTTCTAATTTTATAAAATTAGTCTCTAGGCAATGTAAAAACCAAAGTATGTTTTGTAAAGCCAAAAGATAACTCTAATTTGGTTATAATCCCCCAATAATTATGTCATAATAATTTGGTTATGTTAACGTGTTCGGATACCTTAAGAATGATTTTGTTCTCAAGTTTAAATTTTTTGAATTCCTTTAACAAATAAAGTCCTTAATATATCATTCAAGATGTCAATTAGCCGAAAAACTACAACCTTTTAACTAAAACTAGAGTTGTACTTAAACTTCTTGTATTGTACATTAAAGAATACCTTATTTGTACCTCTGTAAAAACGAAGCAAAATAATAGTTATTGAAACAATAATAAAGTACTTTTCTTTCTTTCAAATGACATTTTTACGAAAAAGTTATTCTAATTTGTAAACTTTTTTCTAGGCAAACTATTCTTTCTTTTGAATACATAAATATTCATGATAAACTCTAGTTTCATTAACTATTGAATAATTTCTACATAATAGAGCAAAAATTTCATCAAAAATATTAAATTATAATTTCACTCAGCGATCCCAGAATTGTATAATCTTGGGGAAAAAAGTTCTAAATAATTCTTTGTCCGCCCACAATCTCTTAACGTTCTTTCTGTTAGGGAAAAATCATAATATGAAAGGGAAGACTAAAAAAAACTTTCACTTCCGAAAAAGTTAAGGGAGCAAAAAGAAATGCAAATATAATATAACTAAGCACAGCTAAGTTAAAGATTATTCTATCACTCTAAAAAATGAGATAACTTTCCGGAAGTTAAGCGTAGTGGTATATAAGCTCTTATTTTTTTTCTTCCCTCGTAAAGCGGTTTAAGAGGCACACACACACAAAAAAATATTCTATTGATCCGAAAAGTTGGCGGTCTTTGGCGGAAGAGAAAAAAAATTGCGAATGTATAACTTGGCGACGAAACGGAAATTGGAGGTTTTATAGTGAATAGTAAGTATTAAAATAACGCTGAAGATGAGAAATGTGTACGAGGCAGCTGGTATTTTTTACTCCCTTCTTCTGAGCAAGAGATTTAAGAGAAAATGTGATATAATTTCGAGGCGTTTCCCAATATTATAGTCTAGCAAATCAATATATTCGCAAGATGGATTGAGGTGAACTTTCCTTCCAAAATGTCACGCAATGTTCCTTTTTAGTACGTTAGATTCAGTGCGGCCCGTCACCTATTTATTTGAAGCCCCTCCCCCCAGTAGACATATCTTCCCTAGTTCGAATTGTGAACCGTGAGGAAGATTTTCATTCTAATTGCTAAATCGATTGCTGCTAATAATGTATCAGGTGTGTTTTTCTCACTTTAGATGGTTGCCTTTTTAGAGTGAGCTTTGCTATATTTTCTACCCCCTTCTTTATATATAATTTTAATTTTTATTAACTTTTCTATCTCTTTTTTTTTCATTTTAAATAATCATTTTACTTCAATTCAAAAATTTACTAGTTTGAAAAAGTTTTTTTTTATCTCTTTTTACAAAAGTTGACGTACAAAAGAATTCTTTGTGATATCGGAAATTACTTCTTATTTTTACGACTACCTTCACTTATGATATTCAATAATAAGATAAAATTCCTCTACATTTTTCAACCTTCTAGTACGATAATTTCTTAAGTATTAATTTAAATCTCTTTAAATATAGCTCATGTACTTATTTTCACTCTGTGTTTTAAGTTTTTAAAAGCATTCAATTTTTAAACGCAGAAGTTGGCAACCGTGAGACACATAAACTAATGGGCTCAATTCATGTGACATCATAGTCACATGATAATGATAACCACATGTTTTAGCCAATCAGTTCAAAATCTTATGTGACTTCATAATCACACGATAAAAGCAATCATGTTTTTCCAGCTAATCAGTTTATGCGCTTCGTTATTGCCAACTTTTAATCTTTTCTCTCAGAAACTTTATCTTAAGAAATGCAAATTTGCATTTTGTCTACGTATGTTTATTATTGTTGTTGATATTTTATTTAAAAGTACACGCATAAAATAAGAATTTTTTTAAAATTTTAAAATCTTTTGAAGAAATTTATTTTTTATAATATTTGAGCGTTTTTACCCAATTATAAAATTTGAAATTTTACCCAAGTTTTACAAATAGAAGAACAAA
>BMAV01019286.1:0-97150 GCA_019973955.1 Trichonephila inaurata madagascariensis
TGAATAGTCTGCTCTGAATGTTTAAAAAATGATTAAAATATTAGTTTCTTCTTTTTTTACTACCCTTATCATTAATTTTAAAGTATATTTATTACTGGTATATACGTTTTACTTGTGGTTTATGAAAAAATATAAAAAATTGTGTACTTCAAAATGTGAAAATTTTGTGGGTTTAGTTTAAATTAATGCTAGTCTCATTTGAATGCATTAAATTTAACAATTTTGTTTGTATAATACAAAAAACATCTTATACTTCATAAATATATATCATAATTGAGACTTAAAAATGTTTTATTATTTAAATACACGTGTTAAGAGAGTTTGGGGGGGTGTTCTCTACACCCCGCGAGTGACGAAGGTAGAAAAACAGGCGCGAGTGACCGCGGGTTAAGTGCAAGCTATATATCACAGTGTTGTCTTTGGAAAATGAATATGCCTAAAATTAGGTATTCTCGGTACACTCGTATAGCTGTCCTTAACGATTTTTGAAAAGAAATGCCCCAAGTTTCTAGTTCAAACTACCATTCCAGGTTCAAAGTCTACTACTTCACGTAATGTGGCTATAATCACGTCAGAAACAATTTGACATGAATCACTTAAGTACAAATTATAGTTTTGTCAATGCACTCACTGCCCATTCATACATTTCGAACCCGATAAAAATGTCATCTGTATATTCGTATCTCGTCAACCCAAGACTTTTAACACTGTATTATATATATATATATATAAAGAGAGAGAGAAAAATATATACATATATATATGTGTGTGTAATATTTCCCATTATTTTCTGTAAAGAACTTCTCAATTTGTAATTGTCCTTCTGGACTGGCGCGTAAATAATTACTAGCTACCCACTTAATGGGAATCTATCGAACAATATATTCCCACCTGTAGAAAGGCTTCATTCACGGATGTCAAGTGGATTGTACTTAAGTTTGCCACTTCGAGTAAAAATCGGGATTCTGAAAAGGCCACCCTCTTTGTCTTCAACATGAGTAACTAGCTGCAGTCCGTCGTTTGTCCTTGTTCTTCGTTTTGTTGACCATTCCCTGTTTTGTGTATCTTGCCTGCTTCCTGTTATGTCGGAATTTTATGTATTTTAAGTACAATAAAACAGATTAATTTCACAACCAAGGATTTTTCATCAAAAATATCTGTAGAACATCAACAATCTAATATAAATTTTAATTAAAGGGATTCTTTGCACTCGAAAAATTATGATATATTTGAATATATAATGGTTTTTGAAGATACTATTCAAAACTACGCATTCCTAATAATAGTTATAACATATTCTGAAAAATATATTTTTATATTCCACATGCAAATTATGAATGAAAACTAAATAATGGAAAATTTAATTACGAGGCTTTCAAACTTTGCAATAAAATAACATTTCAAATAAAGTCAAGTTTTCGAAAATATTATTACAATTATTTTGCTAAATTGTTGTTTGCATTTTAAAATTTTTATTTAAAATTAAGGACAAAGAAACTGCTTCTTTAAGAAACAAAATTCCAAGGAATGAAAGACTGTAAGAAAAAATTTTTTAACTAAATATATTTATATATGTCGTATTATACTTCGTATACTTTCGTATAATACTACATATATACTTTCATATTCATACTTATTTGTATTTAAATAAGTTTACAAATGATGTGTGAAACAAAATCTAAAATGTAAATGGTAAACAGCCAACCTGCAAGAAATGCGTAATTTCTTTTTTTTAATTAAAAAAAAGAAGAAAAAAAAACCCTTCAACAAAAGAGAAATGGTTATCTTTCTGTTTTTTTACACAAATGCAAAAGTCTAGTCGTTATCAAAATAGATTCGTTTATTTTTAACTGAAATCAGAGAGCAATGTTTTCTTAAACCCAAAATTGTTCTTTAAATTGATGAACAAATTTAGAAAAAAACAAAATTGACTTAAATTTTCCAACAGATTTGTAAATTATAATTTTAAGTTTAGTTGCATTCAGCATTTTAAAAAAATAATTCATTTCCAGCTACTTTTTCCTGTAAAAATTTCACAAATATGCATTTTTTAATTTTTTTTTTTATTTTACCTCTAAACTTGTTAATGAATTACCATCTTTTTTCAAAGTAATTTATCAATTCATTTATTTTTTTTTTTTGGTGTAAGACTTCAACATTATTTTACATACTTTGTTCCCTTAACTAATTGACAAATATTAGCAACTAGAGTGTGATTTGCAATTAAAATCAAGTTAGTAAGTATTTTTATTCCTTTTTCAGATAATTTTCGTAAGCTAGCATGACTAATCTGGACAAATAATACTATATTTTCTTCATTGAGGCTGAAATTTATTTCTTTTAAAAAAAAAACTGATGGACAGGTAACTTTGCTTCAGAGTGTAATGGATTCTCCTCTTTTTTTTTTTCCTTTTCTTTGCATTTTAACTTTATTTGCTAAGCTATTCATTAGAGAAGAAAAAAAAAATAACATAATAACTTAGTACATGATCACAAAAAAAGGTTTTAAAGCTTCCAGCTGAAATGAAATGTTACTTATAACAGCTATGCGTAATTGTGTGTTTGTACTGTCGTTATTAATCAAATGTTGTTCATTAAAGGGACTTCCTTCATGTTGTTAACAAAGGGGAACCATAAGAGTAGGCATGACAAAATCTGGCGAAAGAAATTTAAAGAAGAATTTAAAATAATACACTTAATATTTGTGGGTGTTTTATATCAGTGGCGGTAGTACCTATATAAACCATTAATAGCCTATATGACGATCCGGCAGGGAGGCAAAAAACTTTTTTTCGAAAAAGGGGGTCCCGTTCTAACCCTTTTTCTTCGGTGCCCTTTCCCCGGCAAAGGAAAACCCGCAGCGTCGGTCCATCTATCCTTTGAAAAGCCTTTTACCCGTCAGACACATGGCGCAACCAACCGCCCCACCCGATGACGAAAAAAACCGCCGCACGAATAAAGAAAAATTCCAAGCCGAACGTTGAATGATGAAACCCCGCCAAACGCATGAATAACGCAACCTACAAGCCATCTAGCACGATTGATCCCCAAAAACCCTTTGCCCCAAAGGGGCCCAATTGCTTTTTGACTAGCCTCCAATTTAGGAGTTTTTTTTCGCCATACGCCAAAATCAAGGCATTGGGTAGGGGGGTGGTGGTATCTATATAAACCAGAAATAGGCTCCATGCCATGATAATCGTTTTGGCATGGCTTTAATAATTTATTTCCGACCTACTTTCTTATTTTATTTCTATTTTTACTTTCTTATTCATAATTATTTAACTATTTAGTATATATTATTATTATATATACTAACCAATATATATATAAAAGGTAATTTCTACAAAAAAGAGATCACACCCAAACAAAAAACTCGACAAAAATGCAGCAGGAAAATCACACAATAAAGGGACAAAATAGTAATGAGAAAAAATATAAAGGGATCCCAGTGCCTTTAAAATTACTGACTTAGGACGTTATAAAAAAAATTTTATATAAAAGGGGGTTGAACATGTTTTTGGCCAGGAAACCCCCTTTATTTGAAAAACATGAAAAAAAACCAATAGGAAATAATGGATAGAAAATCTAAATTCATTCAAGATAGAGGAAAACCCCAAAAAATTGCCCAAATGCAAAGCCCGCCAAATCTGAGGGAAACATTCAATTTTTCCCAGATTCTTCCCCAATCAGATTTAAATCAAAAGTGGTTTGGTAGCATTAAAAAAGATTAAAAGGGATATAAAATTAAAATAGTTGCATATTATAGCATAACTATAATAAACCCGAGAAATATGAATAAAATAATAGTAAGTAATTTTTAATCTAATATTAGACTATAAAAACTATAACAAAATATTTGTTTTATAATAAACTATTATCAATCTCATAATTTTAATCCCAACTATTTTGAAAAGCATTTAATAACTAAAAAATAAATTGGGGATTTGATTTAAGCAAATTTTGTAAAATTTTATAGTTATTTTTTAATGTCGATTTTTCTGAACAAGAAATTTTTCGTTTATAATTAAAAAATATTTCTGAATATAGAAAAAGTATTTCTTCCCCAAAGAGGAACTTTATAATATTGAAATTAAAAAAATTCTCTTTTATTAAATATTAGAAACTATTAAATTAATGTTCTTTTTTAAAATATTCGTGTCAGTAAAAAACTTCTTTTTAGTGTTCTGTTTGGGGTTTGGGAAAACCGATCTCATATCCCACGGGGTGCACAAGATCCATTCAAAACCCCTAATAATATTGAATGTCTTTTTTTTTCAGGAAGAACCGAATGATAGCAAATGAAGCATTAAATTCCCGTAGTATTAAGTGATATAAAATATTGCAATGGCCAAAGGGTTTCCTATTCGTACATAATATATCATGCAATTTCCTCATGGTATCAAAACCCCCCGAAAAAAATTTATTTAATTTTATTTTCCAACTTTTTACGAAATCCGCAGTTATTGAATTCATTAGTTCATTTTGTCAATCTGTTGATACGTATCAATAGACGACAAAGTCGCTATTTCTCCCTTTTCATGGAGTTTTTTTTTCATAATTTCTAGAAAAAAGTTTTGAAATTTTTAAAAAAAATTTATTTTTTCAAATATTTTATAGAATTATATATTTTTTATACGCATTTATATTGAAATTTTAAATAAAATATTCGTGCATAAAATATTTGAAAAAAAGTAAACGGAAAGAGTAAAACGTACTTTTCCGTAGATCTTCGAGTACGAAAAAAATAACTAACACTGCGGGTGTTCTCAACACCCCCAAAAAAACAAGGGCGTTACATTCCAATCGTCCCGCGAGATTGATTACATCAGGTCTGAAGGTTCAATGACTTAAAAAGGGGTACAGAAAAAAAACGTGGCTCTGCGCATTATTTTTAGAAATTGTGGTGGTTTTCTTTTTTGGGGTGTAGAAAACACCCCGCGCGAGTGATCGCGGGTTAATGACGAATATTCTTTTTTTGTTGTTGTTGTGTTTTTTAAAGCGGGTTTGGAAGGGAAAAAAATGACTTGAAATTATTCCGATTATTCCTGGAGCCACTTCTTTCTGATTTGGCCTATATGACATTGTGCATTACCCTGTTTGAGAAAACTCTTTCACTCAACCTGAATACTTTTGTCATAAAGGGGTGCACTTGGTCTACAACGATTTTAACCAGTGATCCGCAACCTGCGGTATATGGGTCAAATGATGCTGGGCAATCTAAAGAACATTAAACTATTGCCATTTTATTTAAAGTGGTGCATTTCTCTCGGATTTGCGCAACTTTCTACGGAAATCACTTTATATTTATTACACGTTAAATCAATTTTATTCATTTTTGGTGTAACTATATTTCATTCTGAAAATATATTTATAAATGTAACTAAATTAAAATTGTTAAGTCAAAACAATCTAAAATATAAACAATCAACGTGTCCTACCCTCAGCGGGCCGCGGTAAAATTATCAAACTTTGACCGGTCAAGCAGTGATAAAAAGGTTGCAGAGAACTGATTTTAACCATTGCATACAGCATTGCTTCTCAAACTTTCAATATTTATTGACCCAATATTCAATCATCATTTTCATCGCGCCCCCTTCCATATAATAACAATGGATTGAATTCAATAATATTAGACTTTGACGCTAAAGCTATAATGCAACTGTAACCTCTTAAGTGCCACCGACGTATATAAACGTCTCACTCACCCAAAGCGTTGATTGTCCCGGACGTATATATATATATAATATGTCTTTTCCGAAGTACAATCTTTTCTGTGCATTTCTATCCAGAAAATTATTCCGAAGGCTTTGGATTACAATAAAAGGACCTTGACAGTATTTGTGAAGGATTTACTTATTTCAGATTATTTGCTTATTTATTCATTTCTCCCCCACCTCAATACATGACATACGTGTGCCTAGGTGAAAAAAAGTGGCATTGGGAAGCGAAAAGAGGAACTTTTTATCTTCAGTTAAGGGATTAATTATAAACCACACAAATTATCAAGATAGGTTTTAATTTTTGTATATAATTTTATATGACAAGCCCATGGGGTCACTGGTAATTATTAAACATGTTCTAAACTTAGTATTGTTAAATAATTATAAAATATATTGTGCAGTACTGATATATTTATAAGGTTATTATATTAATGTAAATGTGTATAATTGTGTGAGTTATGTTAATCAGTGTAATTATGTCAGTATGTATTTTTGTTTGTGTTTACTATCAGTAAATTAGTATTTTTTTTAAAAAAAAAAATGTTTTGTTTACAATTTTTTAATATGCTCGCTATCTCCTTGAAGAGTTATGACGCCCCTAGGGGCACGTCTCACAGTTTGTGAAACGCTGGCATACAGGTATAAAGGATTTTTCACAAGTAAGATGGTTACAAATATAGTATATATGATCGATGATAGCCTTAACTACACCATAACACAAACACATTGCCTTTCATCTGGTACAGCTGTGTGGCCGTGTACCAGAGTTTCCGTTTGGAATCAGTGTCAATTTGGGTCGATCTGATTCACTAGAAAACTTGATTTTTCAAAGCAGGTGGAATTCTTTTACACTTTCATGGTCCAATGTCGATGTTTGAAGGTCCAAGTGGCTCAGAGTTGTCAAGATGCGTGGAATAGATGCCAGAATTATGGGAAAGGGGGTGCTTTCATTTGGCACATTATTACTCATCAACTCCATAGATGAATCAATAATATCTGCATGCTATTTGAACATCAATGTAGCCAAAACGTGTCATTTCACGGCACATTGTTCATGATGGAGTTTGCCAATGGGATAACGCTTCATTTTTTGTTGCAGGAGATAGTGGCGATAACGATTATGCCCATTAATTAAGAAATGTAGGTTTTTTTAAGGTCTATCTACAGGATATACAATTTTCTTTCTCAAATTGTCTGAGATTTTTAGACACATCATAATCCCACTTTGAATTTTCCAACATACACTGAGTATCTTGAACGTTTTTGATAATTATAGGTCAGATTTTCACGAACTGGATTTTCAAAAGGGCTGATGAAATCACTGCTTCCGACTTTTAAATAAAAATTGTTAGTAAAATATTTCAGGACACTGACTGGCGAACCTTTATGGTGATTCCATCTTTTCGGATTAAAACTGAAAGGATATTGGTTTTGTAAATTATTTCTCTTTATTTTTGCTATTTATTTGAATTTAATTTTGAAAAGGCAGCTTTTCACTTTCGGGCGTGTACTAACAAACGTCGGCTTTCTCTCTGCCTGAATTCTTATTACGAGACGTGTTTCTTCTTTCCGACATTTATTAAGATCAGAGTACTTTGCAAAATGTTTGATTTCTTTCTCGTGAAAAATTTCTATTCCACATCATTGAATGATGCGCTATATATAAATGCCTGTAAAAGTTCCTGCATTGCTGGATTTAACATTCTCATTGATCTTATTTTGATCACTTAGAATCTTTTCCCGACAATAATTTCACATCGATTTTTATTTCTTCGGATGTTACATGAATAGTTTGAACTATTTTAATTTTGGATGGAATATAAATTTTATAAATTAAAGTTATATTACTGCATATCTAAAGTTTGTAAAGAAAGAAACTCTTGGAAGAAGTTTATCAATTAGTATTTATGGGGAGGAAAACAAATTCAAAATACTGTTACACTGTTCAGTAATTGTTCAATGATATATTTAACTCAAGTCATATGGCATTTATTCAGTTGTGCACAATTACGTGATGCTGAAGAAAATTTTTAAACTCTTTGTGACCAAATTCCATCGTGTCATCTTTTTTAACGAATTTTACATTTATTTTTTTTTCTCAATTATTCATAAGAATACAAATATATTTTTTTAATTTTACGAAAACTTCCGATTTTTTAAGCAGTATAGCCAGACGCTTCTTGATAATTCATCAGACATAAATCATTTTTTTTACCCAATATATAGAGAAATATCTGAGACATCCATTTGCATTCATTTTAAAGCATTTTTAATTTTAAAATGTTAAGCTTCACAAAATGTCGACTTTTTAATTTGAATTGTCTGCATATTGAACAAATACACATTTTTTCTTAAAAAACTCATATAGAAAATAATGCATGTAATAAAACAGGATAAATATAAAAATAATAAAATAAATACTAAATAAAAATGGATGTTGGCTTATGACGACACTATAAAAGCGAAAACTTTTCTTTCATTTGTAATATAATGCATTAGTGTGGATTAGTTCGGTTTATCAAAAATAAGGCGATATTAATTTTACCCTATAACAGCGATTTTTCTAACTGTGAGGTGCGCCGCCTTTGGGGGCGCGGTAATCCTACGGGGGGGGAGGGGCGAATCTATCGAAAAGTCGAAAACAAAGAATTTTAAAAAATATTAATTTACTGAAAGGAAGGGAAAAAAATACTTTCTGACATAATAAAGAATAAAATAGATATTTACACTAATATTATATACTTGTAAGTATATCAGTACTGCACAATGCATTTCACCATTAATTCATCAATACCAAATGAAGCAAACGTTCAATACTTATTAGTGACCCAATGGACTTGTCGTTTACAAAATTATATACAAAATTTTATTATTTTCTTGATAATTTGTGTGATTAAAAATAAAGTCGCATTGCAGCTTCAGCATCAAAGTACGTTTTCCTTGTATTCAATACATTGTTATTGTATGGAGAGGAGTGCGATGAAAATATTGATTGAAAAATGGGTCGGAAATATCAAAATTTGGAGAAGCATTGGCTTATATAATTATTTAGTTTTATTCCTCTACTCATCAAGTGATAAAATTACTAAATATATAATCATATTTTTACATTAAATATATCCTAGAAAGGAAACATTAAATTTCTGTGTGGTAGCTGAAATATATAAATATTTAAGTTCAGATTTAGTTAATTATCTAGAAAAACTCCGGCAAACGTTATTTCGTTCTTTGTTGTGCGCTCATTTGACTGAATTAAATTGAATTTAGGTTTCAAAAAATAAAATTGAGTTTTTCATTTATCTTTTAAAAATCTATATTAAAACCTTCACTCAAAATCAGTATAGTTTGAGTAGATATTAATTAAGAAGAGCATATCCGTTATCAGTGTATGAAAGTAAATTTTCATGAATGGATTCGATAATTTTCCTTATGCTTTGATTTGATGAAATGTAAACAGCAATCATTGCAACTTCTTGTCTGTTTTCTTCTATAACTCTCGCTTAAATATTTATCCAATAAATGTTTGATTAAAAACAAATCATTCCGTAGTACTTGATTTAATATCCATTTCTGAAGTATCATAAGCTGTAGTGTCTTCTCTACTTTTAAATATAGCCAATACATTCTTATATATAATGTTAAAATAACTTATATGACACTTATAACATGTAAGGTTGGGAAAACTTATGCCACACGAAAAGCAACAAATAAAAACATATACATTTAAGTTCATACAGACGTAGAAATGCATAAATGTAAATAAATAATTGAAATACCGTATTTACTCGAATTCAAGCCACACTATTTTTCGATTGTTTATGCTACTAAAAATTGTGTGTGGCTTAGAATCGATGGCAAAACATTTGTTGAATGGGAGAAAATGAGTTTCCTCGCCTTTCAAGAGAAAAAAAATAACCCTCCATTCTGCCCACTAGCAGCAATGACTAATCACATTCCACAGTTTATCTTCAGTATATAGTCAATCTTGAAATTCACTGTCTGCTTCTATATAGGAAATTGTTTGTATACTCTTTCTTTTAATCTCCTAAACGTCAAATATATCGGCAAAAGCATCAAGACGAATTTACTATGACGCAAGTATTAACAGGGATGCAATTTTATAGTTAGAAAATAAAAACAGATGCAGAGCATCTACCACAGAAAATTTGACACTGACGAAGCATATATACATAGATGGCGTAAGCAAAATTATATAATTTTTGCTTCTAAATGCTCAACAGTCTTTAATAGTTCTGTTAGACTATCCTATAATACGTTATATTAAAAAAAATGTTGCATAACCAATACATTGAATGACACTGTAGACGTGTAGGAAAATGACGTCGCCGGCACCAATTCGGAAGTTCATGATTTTGTTCATGATTTTTTTTAATTTCTTAAGAATTGGATATCGATTAATTTTTGTATTTTTTTTAACTTTTTTTTTTATTTTTACTTTTCCTGAAAAATGTATAGGGAATTGGGAGTGCGGCTTAGAATCGGTGGCAGCTTAGGGTCGAGTAAATACGGTATTTAAATAAAGAAAAATAAAATAAATTTTCACGGAACAAACTATACAGGAAAGTTTTTCTTAAAAAAAACGCACCTAAATGGTTTTCCCTTCAAAAGTAATTAACTATTTATAAATACTCTAAACATTTGTAGAGTATATACGATTCAACGTTAAACGACCCAAGCATGACGATTCATTTCCATTAATTCCCCAGCAAAAACACGCCTAAAGAAGTTTCCTCTTCAAAAATAGGAATGAAAGTTAAATATCACTCTTGGTACATATCCTTAAATGATAAGCAAACTATTAAGGAAAATTTAAGTAAACTCCTTAGAAGCAACATTAACTGTTTAAATATCATTATTTTACCTAATAAAATTATTATTTAAAATACCTTTTACGTTATAAAATTGATTCTTTAAAATTCAACTGGTCCATCTTTTTATTTTTTTATTTTTATTTTTCAGTTACATGATAGAATTTCCTTAAGCCGAAACCATTTTCCAATCAATTTTATCTAAAACAGGACATTATATTTAGTATTAAATTCAGAACACAGCGCATTTTTTTAAAATGACCTGTTTTAAATAATCCTCGGAATTTGCTTAAAATTCGATAGTCGGAGATATTTGATTTGTTCGTTGTCGTTACGAGCACCTTTCGCCAAAGTCTGCCTTACAACTTCTTTAAAATTCAAAAGATATTTTCTTTCATTAGCAAAAATTATCCTAGCACTCATATAAAATGTGAATTTTAGTTTCACACTTTCCATTCTACACACTTTGCAGCTTTGGATTCCACTAAATCCGAACCTTTTGATTTGAATTCAACTATGTTAGTTTTATGATATGATTTAAATTGCCTTTTTTCTTTTTCAACTGAGAATGGAGAAATTTGTCTTTTTATTACTTACTTTGAAATTACTTTCCTCGCCACTGCATAACCTTTTACAATTTTTACTCTATTTAAACTTTGCAGGTTTTAATTTTTAGCTCTAGCAACAATAATGTTGGAGGGAACATTTCAGGTTACTTCTTAGATACCATCATATAGGTGTATTTTTTAAGTAGAAGGAGAAGCCTAAGGCTGTCATTTTGTTCCCAATGCATTTTAAAATGAATATGTTGAGAAGTCTGATCAAATTAATTTAATATGATATAATATGACCATGACATCACATATGTTAGTATTATTATTACTACTGTTTTACATTGGGGAAAGATAATTTTTTAGGCTTACCACATATTTGATTTTACAATTTCAGCAAATCCACATCTGCGCATTTAATTAAAAAAAAAAAACTATAGTACTCTTCCAATAATTTTTATTTACTTTGTAATCAAATATAGTTAAAATAAACTTCTTTAGTTTAACAGAAAAATATAATAAATGATGTATGTAAATCTTTTCAATAATAATTATTGAAGTTAATCTCGCTCCAACTGAACGTAAAATCATTGTTCAAAGTTCCATATCGGTACTTAAGACGTATTTCAGTAAATGCCATATACATCTGTATTGTTTTCTCTGAGTGAACTTGATATATTTTCTAAATACTTAGACCTGTTTCGGTCTGAGTTGTGCTTTTTTTACCAATATTTATTTCTGACTAAATTTTAACTGCGTTGAAAATCATTCACACTCTGCTTCAGTAATTTAAATAATACAGTATATTATACCACGAAACTAAACTCTCTAGCATAACAGCGCATGAGAGCCAAGACCCACTGTGTTCATCACAGTTTTCATGACCTTGATGGCTGAGGTGCGTGCATGAGCAGATGTTCTGGCCAGGTGGTTAATCTGACTCGAAAATGTAACATATAACACCATAATAAATATGACTCCAATTTTATATATTATGTAACAAATTAAGCAATTTATCTTATTGCTTGCAACACTTGAGAACCGTTTGCACCTTGAGCATGACTGAACATGCCTTAAAAATGAGAATCACTCATCTGCACACATAAGTTTTGAATGAGACATAGCAAGATTTGTGCTTATTATTTGATTCTAAAAGACCGACAGGGTGTCACAGTTGATTTGTGACTGGCCTTCAGAACCCAATTTTGCGGGTTCGACCCCGGTCCTAGTCGGCGGATTTTCATGATGCAGAAAATCAACAAAGACCATGTCGTATTATTATAAGGCATGTAAAAAAATCCCTTGAGTGTCCGTTTGTTTTGGATGCTCTCAGCGAAATTAAATTCCTGAGTACAATTTCGCATCTTCAGAGCTCAGATGCCTGTATAGGAAACTGGGTGTCAAAATTTTTACTTTCAGTAATTTATATCGCCTATGTGATATGGGAGTAAAAAGTAATATCAGTTCTTGGGAATGTACAAGGTCTGCAAAACTAAAAAATACCAATACGCAGCCCCATTGGAAAAAAATTCTGAAATCTTAAAAAAGTTTTATTCGCACATACACAATAGATATTATAGTACAAAATGCATTTCTAGTATTAAGAATTGCGAGTTTGCTTATTACTGTTGTAATTAACTTAAGATATTCATTTTTAAAAGGAATATTTTGAAATATTAATTATGTTGAATTTAACAGCAGTTCAAGCCGAAAAAGTTTGCAAGAGTTTAACTTATAATTTAAATGACTGGATTTACTTACTTTTGTTATACTAATTAACATAATATACTGATTGGGTAAAAAACATTTCTAAAACTCTTATAATCTATATTAGTGTCCTTCCTGAGAATTAAGTCAGAATAAAATAGCAAAGATCTGAGCAGGCTATTTATATGCAAAATAAAAATATTTAGAAAAAATAATATTGAATGATGTTCATACATACTTTGTGTAAGTAAGTAGAAAAATGACTGTCGTGAAAAATTAGCTATCGGTTTGATTGATGGTATGGAATAAATAAGATTTTTGTCTTTTCGTAATTATTCTTTAATTAACTCGGAGGAAAGATTCAGAAACAACTACTGCATTGATTCTAACATCGTAAAATAATTTGTCAAATGCAGAGACGTATATGTTTTTGTAGCATAAGACAACTTTACTATTCCAGTTAATTTTCTCTAAAAAGGTATTATTCTTTAAAAGGATGAAACATTATTCTGCATACATTTTTAAAAGAGAGAAAAATAAAAAATTAAAAATGCGTTTCAAATACAGGGATTTTTTAAATTTTTCTTATTATTTTTATTTATTTAAATAAAAACATCAAAGATGCCATTGTATTCATCTGCTAATGCCTGTAAAAAAATTTGAAATAAAAGGACAAAAAGAGACTTCATTTGATGTAGAAAGATACAATTATATTTTACTTTTAATAAAAAAGGAGGCATTCTAAGATGGAAAAAAGAATAAATGAGTAAGTGCAAAGCATCTGTCCTATCATTTACAAAGACGTTTCAGCTTTATTTATGAAAGTGAAAAATACACATAAAAGTATAACTAAAAAAAAAGCATTGATTTTTGTATTTTTCTGTAAATATTTTTTATCCATTTGAACATAAGCAGTACAAAACACAGTATTTTCAGTTAAAAAAGCTGATTTAACATTATAGAGCTATGATGAAATAAAATAAATTCACTTTTAAAACTAAAATATTCCATTATACATATATGTCCCTCTGACCGGAACATGATTTTTTTGCCGCTTTGAGGAACATCTGTCTGTTAGACGGGTACTTCATTTTTTTAAAAATTTTATTACCTTCAGGACTGTTTCAAATTTCCTTATCGCTCATGAAATTGAGCATGGCTCAAATAAGATGTGTGAGGTTAAATCCCGCACAACATTTATTCAAGATATATAAATTAATCTATCTAATTAAAAGCATTAACATATAAAAGAGAATACAATTTTTAATATCTAAGTATTTATGAGGCACACTATATTAATATATTTCTATTACTAGAATTGTGACAGTATTTTTATAAAAAATTATTTATATTCATGTAAAAATAACTAAAGATAATAATACCCAAAATGAAAAATCTCTAGCAATATCCGTCTAATAGACGGTGATAGAGATGAAAATCGCCCATATCGTGAGTTGAAAAAGATTGCCACCAACATGTGAACATCTCAATGGGTAGAGTCCAATTGAAGATGTCAAGGCAACCCCCAAAATCACACCACAGATTTATCTACAGTCATCACAACAAATCATCCCCGTATTAGAGACGGATATTCCCCTCTAAAAGGGATATATATATATATATATATATATATATATACAGAGATAGAGACAGAAAGAATGAGAGTGTGCAAATATATCTGAACAATTTTAAATTTTGAATTTAGTGTTACAATGTGTATTAAACGGTTATAACTACTAATTTGATTCAATATAAATTGCTAATTTTTAAAGACATAAGAAATTGAATTATAAATACTAAATAAAAAAAAAATTAAAAAAACATACTGTAGCTCCTTTTATATTTGAAATTCTGAGATTTAATATTTCATATGGAATTAATTGAATTTATCGTTTTTTTTATGTATAACACGAGAAACTAATATATACATATGTTTATTAGAATATATTATAAAACATTGAATCCAATATTTTATTATAAATATCAAATTCTTTATACATGAGATACATTTTTTTTTAAAAAAAATTTGTTATTTATTCACCAGCTAGCTGAAATACCCGTTCGTCACCCGTTCAATTTAGCATTATTATTATAAAAAGTTTTAATGAGTGTTCACATTATAAATAATTTTAAAAGAGTTTCGATGGTACTTCGATTTATAAATGAACTAATAATGGTTCAACTAAGACATATATTTGAATGTAAGAGAGACACTTGACATGCTAAAAAGATAAATAGAAATAATTGAATAAAAATACAAACAAGATGTATTACTGAAAAGTAATAGCTATAGTAAGTTTCTGCAGTGGGAACTATAGGTAATAAAATCTGAAGTAGAAAAACGAAAAGAATAAGTTCATTATGATAAATCGTTTCTTGAATAATATCATAAATAACACATATACTAGAAATCCATCAGCTGGAAACAATTTAAATGGTAGGACTGAAATAAAGAATAACATTTAAAACAGTTATCACTAGCCTACGTTTAAATAAGCCATTACATTGAATTATATGTGTAGCATTAAACTAAAATACATAAGGAATGTGCCATATCTGCCATACATCTAATATGGGGTATAAGATGTAATACAGTACTAAAATTTTTAATTAGTATGTAGTAACATATAAAAACACCTATTTAAAAATAATAAAATAGGTCTACGTTGATCTCAACCACAGTAAATAGAAATTATAATATTAATTTAAATTAAAAAGTTATAAAAAAGAGAAATATCAAGCTATAATTTTGATGAAATTGCCACTAGAAGTTTCGATTAAACAAAGCATCTGACAGAATATCTTAAATACGGAACACACACACAGAAACTGAAATAAAATAATCAGAAATAAATATGAAGTATCCTTACTAGTGAAAATTGTAATATTAATTTAAACAAAACAGTAACCTTAAATAAATAATATAAGGACTGAATTTAATGAAAATACCATATAAAGCTCGGAATAAGAGAACCAAATCTTAATATCATATACGTAAACAAAGTTCTAATTTAAATCCTAATGTTGGCAATCTATTAGTCCCAATTAGTTTGAAGTGAGCGTCATTTTCTTCCTTTTATACTTTTAGTTATAGCTTCTTTTACCATTTTACTACAATGTTGAAACATGGAATTTGCCGATTAAGAAAGAAAAGTAGTGACAATTTTTTTTTCTTTTCTTTTTGAACGGGATGAAATGTCACAGGAACAATTTTTTTTGACCAAAAAGCCGTGATATGCAGATGGAAGGAGGGAAGAAATAGCGAAGTTCATTAATATTCATCATTAAAAGTTGCCAGTACAATAAAAATAGTTTTAATAAAGTTAGGATTTGCTAAGATGAGCAGTTGTTCCTTTATACAATCAGCATGCATTATTACAACAAACCACACAGACATGTAAAAATGACCTTAAGCAAAAGTAAAACTGATGCATTAACTTAATACAATATGCCCAGAAATAATTAAACTGCATCATGAATAGCTTCAAACAAGTACAGTTGAACCTGTTTTTGTGCGGTAGATAGGGACCGTATAAAAATAAACGCACAAAAAATTATTCAAATAATTCATAAATTTTTACATAACTAATTCGTGGAAATACAACAGAAAATTTTTTATGCGGTGGAGAGGGACTGCATAAAAAGGTCGCATTTATAAAATATGCCAATTAATTACGAAATGTATGCAAGAGTACTTCCACATAACAAAATAAATAAATAAATATTACACATGGAAACATTTAAAAACATATAACTCCTCATTGTATATACAGATAAGTTTTCAAAATGCACATACGTAATTCATTGCTGCTCATCGTAATCCAAAGGCCTGTGATGAATAAGTTCAAAATCGCTTTCATCTCTTGAAGATATAATTTCAATTGATTTATTTTCTGGCAATATAAAGTAAGAGATAATTTTTTGTGATGAAGTTCGGGTGGTCAGTTGCTTGTAAATGTCGCGATAACCATTTATAAGTTATTGAAGCTCTTTTTGGAATTTTATACTCTTTTCTTAAATAGTATCTATTTTAAGAAAGTGATTTTCCAATTTGTTGGAAAGCTGCATCCCTGCGCATTTTTATCTGCTCTCAAAAAATCTGGATCTTTTTGTCCGTCTTCATAATCTGTTAAATTATGGATTATGTCACTGTCATTGAAAGTTTCGTCTTCAATCAAGCGCGGGCTGCTGGAGCGTTGAGAGAAAGCAGCTGGATGCGCATTGTCGGGAGACTGGTTATAACAAATGAACAGAGCGTCTTGAAGTCTCTACATTTCAGTGGCGTAACTTACACCCTCGCATCCTGGGGGGCAGGTCTCTAGGGGATCAAGACCTGGCTAACGCTAAATACGTATTTATCCAATTTATAAAATATTAAATGCGAAATCTGACGTTCAGGGGGGGATGGTAGTAACATTCTCCGTTACGCCACTGGTAAGTAGATAAAAAACATTACAGTGGCTTCAAAGCCATTGAAATTCATACACCACATAAAGAAAAGATCGCACATAAAAAATCGCACAAAAATAAAATCGCATAAAAATGACCGCTTAAAAACAGGCTCTATGGTCTATAGAGAGCAAGTAAATAGTGCATCTGCACCAAAAAAAAATATTAGCATTTATGAAAGTTAAAAACTGCCTCATTTTAATAGAGGAAAACTGCATTATTTTTGTGAAAAATTACGAAAAATAAATAAATACTTTTAATTAAGAACAACGATTCACATCTTACTACATTGGATTACGACTGCCAACAAATCCGTGTTGGCAAACCCAGAATGGAACTTTTCAAAGAACACTTTACGATAATTTATTCGAAATATACACATGCATTACACATATTAATTCTTCCCAAATAATAAAAAATATATATATAAAGATAAAGATAAGTACATATATTTATAATATGTTATTCAACAATTTCCACCCTCCAAAAATAAAAACTGCTCGATAAATTTAATTTCCCAGATTTATACATGACATAATTTGACGTCATATCGTCGGTTAATTGAAAAATCGCTTAACACTAGAATTAAAAAAATCTAAGGTAAATTTCTAAAAATTATTTTTGAAGAGCAAAATATTATCACCAATAGAGTCTACGTGCCAAGTTTCATACATCTGAGATTCTTAATTTGGCTCAAACACTGAAGAACAAGTATTGCATGTTATGAAAATTGTAAAAACAAACATACAAATGATGAAGCAGGATAGTTCATTGTGTCGTACAATATATGTAGGGATCAAGTTATGAAATATCCTTCATAATATTCCACCCAAGACAATATATTTGAATTTTTAATCCATAAACTAATTATTTCACCACTGAACCAAAATACAAATTTCTTGGCAAAAAGCAATAACTTAAAAAATATGAATTTGAAAAATTATGTTATTTAAATTAAGACCTTTGGAAAAATACTCAATAAAATGCTGTTCTTTCTGGTGTTTTTGATCCAATTATTATTTTTTTTCCACATTAAGTTCAATTTAAGTTATACTTATACTGCTACTACTCCTATTATAATTATTGTTATTATTAAATGACAAAATTATACTACACGTTTGATCGTAGAATGCAACAAATGGTTTTGAAGAACTTTCATATGAACTAACACAAAAAATTTGCGCTTTCAGTTCTTATTTCTTTCAGAGTCTACTCAATAAGAATATCATTCTGTAATAAATATTTCTTAGTAAGCAAATAAATTGTTTTCCTGTCGGAATGCTTTCAAGACACAAAACAAATTACATTTTTAAGAAACTCAGCGCATCAATTTGCGTTCATAAAATACTTCATTAAAGACGTTGTGTTTTATCAGAAATATTTCTAAGGACAAAAGTATTATAAATTTAAGTTGAATAAAGAGAACAAATCTTGTTTTAAGCATTTCGAAAAAAGGTGTGAATATAAAATTTAAACATTTCATCTTATTTACTTTAAAAAATCATTATTTATTAAATTTATATTCCAAGAAACTCTTGTTAAATATTAAACCACTTCATTGAAGTAGACGCCTTTAGTGTTATTCTCATATAGGCCAGTTTATTAACTATTCATAATATTACTTATGTATGGAATGTTTACTAAACCTGCAATATTTAAAATTCAATATTTGCAAAAAATTCAATTATTTATGGAAAATGTTTCAAGAAGTTCTATATAAATCTTTATTTATATATTGTACATAACATGTATAATATTTGTTGTAGGGGATTTCACATATTAGTTTTAAATTTAAATAATACTTTTTATTTTTTAGAATAAAATTGGACTGAGGGATTTGCTCATTTTCTGAATAAAACGTATTATTAACTCCAGAGTGAAGGTCTTCAATCAATTCACACTATGAATTGCTTTTTTCTTTTTTTAGACATGTATTTCAAAAATGAAATTGTGATAATGATACTAAGTCTCAAAAATTGATATATGAACAAGATAATGCATGGATATGCATTAAGGGATGAAATGTTTCTATTTTAGCATTTGTGTTATATATACATTATTGTAAAATATTATTATATACATCAATATTTCTTTTCATTATCCCTAATACTTTTATTTATAGAGTTTAAAATGCTTTTTTAAATTAACTGAAAAGATGCTTTTATACGCCTGAATGGTGCGCCTCGTCAATTTCATGATATATTCTAAGACTCAAACATAAATCGTTAATTGAAAACAAGATGAATTTTGAAAAATATAATCCTAAACATTATATTTAAGATTGTTAATTATTTTGTTTTTACTCAGTAGATATCAAACCAATTACATGATTTCTGAGCCACGTACGCAAAAAAAAAAGATACCAGTACGTATTGTCGTCGTATTTATATGGTTTTTTACTAAAATGGATGATGAAGGAAATTTCTAATATTTTATTTTCAAGACAAAAAAAAAATACAAACAAATTAAAAAATATATATATATCTAAAACTGAAGGAGGTGCAACAAGGCTGGATTTTAGCCACATAAATTCCACTCCACTTGTAAGTAAAATCTATTATCTGAATGACAATGCTGTGATTGTGATAACATCTATTTGGGAATTAAAAAAATCAGAGATATAAACAAAATTTTTTTTTATATGATGATTATGGCAGAATTATTTTTTTTAAATAATATGATAAAGTTAAAATGTTTGAAACATAATTAATAATTTAGAAGGTATCCCTGGGAAAATGAAAATTAAAAAATACAAAAAATAAAACCACAAAACAGGCTGAGTATGAAATGATAGAGGAATTCAAATCATAGTGAATTTAAGCAGCGCCTGACAAATTAATGCAACCAAATACAAATTAATTATATTATTCAGAAAAATAATTTACCTGCCTTGCTTTTTATTTTATTTGTGCTATTCACTCAGACGAAGCAAACTAAACTTCTGTTAGACTATTTTAATATCCTGAACATTTGTAAAAATGTACAAAATTGAAATCAGACTCCAGAACTTAAATTGCCATAATCACATTTAAAACACGATGAACATAATGCATGCATACATGCCACATAATTTATTTGTACGTATTAAAATTACAATAGTTGTTTTCATAAATTTACATTATTTTACTCTCTCACAACGGTGAAATGAATCGTATATGGTACTGAAAATGGAGTTAGGACAAAATTCTCTCAAAAGCTGCCTATTATTTTCAAATTTTATTTAATATATATAATTAGGTTAAGTTTCCAAGAATAAAATGCCAATTATGGAATTATTTATTTTTCAAAAATCTTCAATAAAGAAATTGATTAGTTTAAAATTATTTTAAATGCATTTGCCTCAGTAAAGTTTAAATTAATTGAAGGTGTATGTTTAAATCATGAATCACTACAGAGATATATGAAACCAAAAATAGTTTGTTAAGATCCAGATGCTTAGACAAGATTTAACTAAGTTAGTATACACGAAAAAGTTATTAATTTAGTATTAAAAAATATGCATTCTCTCAGCTTTACATACCTTTGCTCTCTTTATTTTAATATTTTTATGTAACAAATTAAACATTTATAAGATAATAAGAAAAAATGATAAACATGGTTTTTCTAACAAGTTTCTACTATGTTATATATCATACATAATGTAGGTAATTACCTCCCATAAAAATTAATATTTAAGGCTAAAAAGTGTTATATATATATATATATATATATATATATATATATATATATATATATATATATATATTTCTCAAGATTTTAATGGGAGTACTTAAAAGCAAATGAAGAAATAAAAAGACATAAAATGTCACTGCTTATAAAAACTGTTTTTCTCTCTTTTCTCTAAAAGTTTTTTAAGAGAAATTGATCTCTTTTAAAACACATTAAGGTACATTAAAAAAATTAAAATAAATTCAATACATAAACGGGTATCGTTTGATTTGGAATAATCAAATATTTACACTAGGGGCAAAGTTTCCATATTAGTTTTGTTGATAACAGAATATCTTATTCTTTATCCTTCCGTTACATAAAATCTCGGAAGAACTCTTCGCACAGAAAAGCATAGTAAAACTTATCGTGTTTAATTGTATGTTAATAAGACTAAATAAATATAAAATTTTGTACATTATAAGGTAAATCAGTCTAGTGACATAAAAGTTTGAAGTAATGCTGAATAATAATACTGAGAAATGTGTCGTTTAAACAAGGCATTGCTGTCATTTCATTTTTTTGCTGTCACCGTAAAATGGAACTTTTTCTTATTTAATGTCGAGAATTTCAGAAACACTTGTAACGCTCACACCTGAAAAAGTTTATTTTTAAATTACAGAATGTATTTCCGATCAAATATTGACAAAAAAAAGAAAGTACCACTCGTACGGATCTAAACTACTGCAAAGCAGGTGTGAATAACATTTGTTATATATGAATTTCGAGTACATAGTTTTGCGGTAATTATTTTAATTCTTACTATGTTACAAACACACTAATATTTCAAAATGTACTAAAAACTTATAATATATGGAGCATGTTTACTACAGCATTGCAATATATATATATATATATTTAAATGTACATATATATATATATATATATATATATATTATTATATATATATATGGCGCTATATATATATATATATATATATATTTAAATGTATTTATATATATATATATATATAGTTATATATATATATATATATATATATATATATATATTTTAAATTTAAATTTCAATAGATCACAGATAAAGATATTTTCATGTATGATATGTGAAATAATGTTTTTTCGTATTTATCTCTTAATTCATTTTTTTTTTTGGTGAATTCGGTACACCTTACGTAAAATCTACTATACCTGTATTGCTAATATTTTGAATATATCGAAATTTACAAAATTTCAATAATAAGAATGGATGGTTTTTTTTCAAGGTACGCGAGTTTAACTGCCTTTGTGCGGTAGACAGGACCGCATAAGAATACACGCATGCGTACTGATTCGTACCAATTATTATACAAACAAACTAATTCATGGAAATACTACATTTTATGTGGTGGATTGGGACCGCATAAAAAAGTATAAAATATGCCAATTATTTACGAAATCTATGTAAGAGTACTTCCATTACCAATTAAATAATTAAATATTTCGCATGGAAACATTTTAAAAAAAATAGATTCTCATTGTATACCCGGATAAGTTTTCAAAATGCACATACATAATTCATTGCTACTCATCGTAATCCAAAGCCCTGTAATGAATAAGTTCAAAATCACTTTCGTACTTGAAGGTACAATTTCAATTGATTTATTTTTTGGGAACCTAAAGTTATAGAGATAAGTTTAGGTGACGATGGTTGTGGGTGTTCAGTTGCTTTTAAATGTTATGATAACCAGATATACATGATTTAAGCCATTTTTAGAATTTTATACTCCTTTCATAATTGGTATCTTTTTGGGAAAAAAAATGCTTTCCCAATTTGTTTGAAAGCTGGATCCCTGCGTATTTTTATCCACTCTCCAAGAATCCGGTTCTTCTTCCCCGACTTCATAATCTATCAATGTAATCATAATGTTACTGCCATTGAAAGTTTCGTCTTCAATCAAGCGCGGGTTGCTGGAGCATTGAGCGAAAGCCACTGAATGCGCATTCTCGGGAGACTATTTATAACAAATGAACAGAGCGCCTTGAAGTATCTACATTTCAGTGGCGTAACGTACACCCTCGAATCACTGAGGGAATGGATTCTTCTAGGGGCCCAAGATTTGAATTACGCTAAATGCGTATTTACCCAATTTATAGAACATTCAAGGCGAAACCTGACTTTCTGGGGGTAGGGGGTCCCAACAATCTCCGTTACGTCACTAGTAAATTAGTGGCGCCAAAACCATTGAAATTCATATACCACAAAAAGAAAAGATCGTACATAAAAAATCGCGCAAAAATTAAACGCACAAAAGGAATCACATAGAAAAGTATACCAAAATCAGGTTCTACTGTATTCACAACTTTTAGATATAGAGTAATTTATGTATAAAATTTAAAGAGAGTTTAAATCACAAATGTATTTTTTTAAAATTTATATAAATATATTTTATTCACCTGACAAATTTATTATGGATTGTTATATTTACAAATAGTCAGCATACCTCTAATGCTATACATGCAGGGAGATTTTATGTGCGTACCTAAAGGCAAGGGTGTGACTTTAAAATTAAAATAATTATTGGATATTAGTTTATCACGCAGATTTATTTGTAATTTAAAATGTGATTTTTTATAGAAACTGGTACACAAATGTACAGAAAATTCAGTGTGAAAGTATTACTTTCATAGCTTTTAATTTAAGTAAGCGAGAAGCATTTGAATTTGGGTGTGAGAAAAAGTAATTTTTTAATTATCACGGAGAAGTCCCTTATCTTAAAAAAAGAAAATGCCAACAAAACTATTAAGCTAATTATTGAAATCAAATTGTTTTGCTCATACGCGTCTTTGTTATTTATTTGAAATTACTTATTATTCGTTTGGTGAATGTAAAAAACAATATGTTAGCATGGCTTTGAATTTCTAGGCATTGTACTCGTTTTCTATAGTATTAAATTTACATAATTAATTTTCGGCAAATATTTTATCTTGGTGTTGCTATTAAATTTAATGGACCGTACTCGACATTATTATTTAAAATCCAAGCTCTGTTTAATGCGACATCCTGGGATATGAAGCCCTTCGAACGAACTGAAATATTTTTTGCAAAGCAATAGAGTTGATACAAAACACATTGCTGGGTGGTAACCCTCTAAGAGTTGCCAATATTTGTTTAAAGTTCTGCCAAGATGTGGCGCCAACATGCCAAAGTTTACATGGGCATTAACACATCTGGTATAACTATATATTCTTAATAAATGTAAGCAAATTTCACGATGTTAGTTGTAAAAGAACATACATTATAAGTGCTATGAAAGAAACAGAATAAATTTGAAAACCATAAATTTCCTATACAAATAAAAGTATATTATTTCTATTACTATGTCTAATGACATTTTAAATAAGTCTTGTTTCATGAGTAGCGTTGTAAATTAAATGTAGGTATTTCAAAAAGTAAAGTAACCCGAGCTGCGATGGGTGTGTAAATTGCACGTATGAATAGAAGTTGAGATGAATAGATAACGAGGACGCAAACATCCAAATCATAGTGGTTTTTCGGTAACAGGACTAAGTTTCAGTTAGACGGCGGCTGCGTTGACGGAAATATGGTTCACGATTGAAATAAGAAATGTGATACGGTTTTTAAAAAGAAAAATTTTCTTGCAGAAACTCATTTGAAATTCGAAAAAGTGCACTTCACAAATGGTATATCACGAAGAACGGTGTGGTTTGGAGCACGGAATTCGATAATAGCATTACAGATGTGCAAATTGAAGACACAGCGTTTTCAGAAGAAGATATTGGACAACACTACCTACATTTTCAACCTCGCACCAAAGATTTAGATCTCTTCGGACCTTTTACAAAAGATAAAAAATAGGTCGTCAGAATTTCAGGACCATTGCTGATGAGGTTAAACAAGCCATTTGGCTTGGTTGCACAATCTTGAATTTGATTTCTATGATGCTGGTTTCGATGGTTTGGTGTACCGATGGAACAAATGCCTCGATAAGTATGGTAACTATGTAGAGAAGTAATATGCAGTGCCTTCCTAAATTGTATATATATATATATAGTACTCTAGTGTGAGTACTATTTATGACCAATCAAACGTTTATGACCAATCAAACAATTTTTTTGCATGCAATCTGATTCGCATCTAATACCAAATGATTGAACTCTGGTGTGAGATTATGAATCATTTGGATTGACATGGCATTAGTGGGTGTTGTGAGCAAAATATAGGAGTGGTAATTGTTGTATTAAATATCAGAGAAAAATCGTTCAAAATTTGGAATTGGATTTGATAGAATGCTTTTTTGGGGAGTTTTAATGATTTACGCTATTCATTTGTGAAAATAATTGGTTTTAATTTGAACTTTCGGATTTTGGACTTTTTTTGTACCTAGGATAGTGCGTCATTTTTGGGTTTTTCCCGGGGGGTTCCTTTATTTAAAAATTGTTTTAAATTTTAATTTTTTTAATTAAATTTTGGAATCTTTGACGAATATTTTAATTTTCAATATAAGGGTTTTTAATTTTAACTATTTTTTTTAATTTTTAAATTTTTTAAAATTGGATATTTTAGTTAAATTTCCCAAAGTTTAGGGAAGGGTTGGCGCCATCAAACTAGTTTAATCCCCCTTCCCCTTTTTAAGCCCGGGGTTGCCCCTTGGATATTTTAAAAATTTTTTTTTAATTTTTTTTAAAAACGTTAGAATTTTGTGTTTTTCCATATTCGCCATTTTTCAAAGGGGGATTTTTTATTTATAGGATTCATTTTTTTCATTTTTTTTTGATTCCTGTGTGTTTTATTGATTTATATTTTAAATATATATATTTTCGAAACCCACATAAACACTACCATATAACCCCACCTTACTTCCTGACTTTTACATTTATATTTGTCGAAAACGCCACCCCGTAGAAAAATAAAAATTGGCGGTTTTTATGTTTTAAAAAATTTATTTGGACATTATCCCGTTTTTAAAAAAATAGTATATTTTATTACTTTTATTTTAAAGTTCATTGATACGTTCATTAAAGTAAACAGTATTTATATTAAATTATTTTTGGGTTTTTAAATCCATTTTTTTTTTATAATTTTTTTTGGGGAAAACCCCAACCCTTAAATTTTAAAATTTTTTTTCTGTTTAAAAGGGTTTATTTTTGGATTTTATAGTATCTATTCTTCTTTTCTGAATAAACATTTATTCAGGGGTTTTTTACCAGAAAATCCAAATAAAATATAATTTTTTTCCTTTGAGAACACCACATGATAACTGAAAACATATAATTCTGAAATTAATTCATTTTAATAAATAAAATAAAAAAATCAAGTACATGTTTTTAATTTAAAAAAAATTGAATTTTAATTTTTTTAGAGAAACTTGATTAAAATCTCAAAACAGATTAAAACAACTGTAATATATAATGAGTGAATCATTATATACTCTCTCTTAGTAATAAAATATCTCGAAAAAAACTAAAAATTATAATTAAATGCATAACCAAGTATAAAATGGTTAGTTATAAAATGTTTTTTTAAATTTAAAAATACTAATGATTTATTCGTTTAAACATTATTAAAATTCAATAATATTATAATAGTGTACTGAATAGATTTTTCAGTCTATATTGTGTAATAAATATTCCAAACTTTTCAAAAATGCGAAACAGAAAATATTGGAAAGTTGAAAAATCGAACAAATATTTACAGACTGTTTTCACGTACATCAATTTTCCTCTGAATTTTGTGTCTTAAAAGTAAAGTGAAAAAAAAGAAGAAGAATATCCACTATATTGGCAATATTATTAAAGGACTGTCAAACATTAATGGATCCCGACCAGTGAGTAAAAAGTTACTGGACCATATCACCCATGAAGTGTGTTCCAGAAAACAAACTTATTCTTAGAGACCAGATGGAGTGAAGTGTGGTTAATCGATTCGTTAGTTCGACTTCCGAATAGAGATAATAAATGGAAAGACGAATTGAGAGACACTGATGGAGGAAAACTGTAGTTTGATTTATCATCAGTGATGGAACTTTTTTTCCAAAATTGGCGTCAGTATATCTAGAGTGTAATATTTCCACTTTCTGGCTATTACCTTTATTCTATTATTCGACTTATCAGATTTCTCAGAAGACAATAGTTGCAGTTTTGTTACTCAGTGTTAACTATTGATTTGCAATGATGATAGTAGTTTTCAGGCTGATAAATTCTCTTCTTCCAACATAGTATATTTTGTTCCTAAATAAAATATACGGTTATGGAAAATAATGGAAATGATAAGAAAATTTTTGAAAAGAGGGAGTGCGCAGAAAATGTTTGAACTGTTTTCATATATTTTATTTTATATATTATTATTTATCATATATATTATTTATATATATATATTATTTATTATTTTTTTTAACATATGCATATTAGTTTACACAAAGAAATTCTTGAAAGAACGATGTTTGTGACTGCATAATATTAACTCGTTGCAGTTTAAAGGAAAATGCTTCTGTCATTAAAGGAAAATTTAAAATTGATTTTACTTTTCTTACCAATTTTAAAGAAATGCATTTAATGGTTCAAAAAACGAACATTTCGTTTTTATATTAGCTGTAGTCTCGCTACAAGTTGTCATTATTTTTTGTAATTTTCTCTAATCTAAAAACCGGGGCCCGCGGGACAATGGTCAAGGTAACGGTTTGGGCCCAAACGTGTTTGACTCGAGCCCGCCGCTGAAGATCCACAGTGTAAAGGAGCAAACCATGTTAAATCTGTCGAGAGCTTAAATGTTCTCCATTTGATGAGGTGAAGTAGTTAGGAGAGGTGGGTACCTGCACAAGTGTCTTCGACGTCACTCAGCCATGGTGATTCAAAATTACGAGGTCCGTCGTCCAAAAACCTAGGGTAGCTGAACCGTGTGACGCTAATATTCACTCACTCACTATAATCTTAAATTACTTGGCTATTACCTTTTATCCTGGAAAAAAGAAACTGAATTTCTAAGTTTAACAGTAAGAGTTTCGAAAGTGAGATTTAAGTATATCGAAATTAAAATTTTTATAATTTAGAATAAATGTGAATATTCAGCCAAAAGGCCCGGAAAAAAAAACTAAACTGAATTGTTTAGAGACATTTTTAAAAATTTTAGCATTTTTTATCTGATTAGGGAAAATTATCATTCATAAAAAACATTGAAATTACATCTACATCTACAAATTTTCATAAATGTATCATACAAAATTCATAAGTACAAAGGAAATTTTCCGCATCAAAAAGCCAATCGATGGATTTTATACATGTTTATAACTAATTATCTAAAATGCAGAGAAAAAGTTCCTTCTAAGATCTTGCTAAAGAGTAGGAAATGGAATATTTTCTAACGGAAAATGAAATTAAATTTATGATGAAACACAAAATATATTTATGCAAATTAATGTTTAACATGTGTGAGCTAAAAATATTTTTGCTCTAATCACTATTTTTCCTCCTTCAATTCCGTGCAGAAAAACTGAGCATTTTCCTGTAAAAGTATCTAAATATATTATTATTTCATAAAAATATTCGAATCTAAAAATCTTGTAACTTCAGTGTTATTAATATAACACACATACTTGAGAAATATGTAAATAAAAGCAATTTATTAAATTACGACACATTTCCGGTATAATAAATGTTAAAAAAAGAACTTAAGATATTAAAAGAAAATAAGATATAATCTTTGAATAATTTGTTTAAAAAAATAAAAAAACACATTTCAATTATAAATAATATAAATATATCAAGAAAAAAGTATCTCAATATTTTAAATTAGAGTTAAACAAACATTAAATATCAAATGAGATTTTTTTTTTTCTTAAAATGTTTTGAATCTCTTTGAAAGGCCTTTTAGAAGTATATATATTTAAATTCATAATTTAAAAACCCTGTATGGGAAAAAAAACAAAAACAAAAAAAAAAAAAAAAGAACGTTTAAAAAAAACTGAATAAAGATTAATTACGCATGAAATAAATATCCAAAATCTAAATCTCTAATCAAAAAATTCCTAAATATCCACAATATACTGTTTAAATTGAAACTTAAATTAATTTTAAAATCTAGAATCATAATGAAATACGTTTGTTGAAAATTAAGTATCTAATAGAAAATTTTCCTAGACACTTCAGTCATAATAATCGAAATGATAACACTTTAATGATTCATCTTTTTTTAAAAAATATTTTTTTAAATACCTGAATCCTTATAGAATTTATTTAGAATTAGATAGCAAGAATACAAATGAAATATAGTATTAATTTCCCACAGGAATCATACAAAAAGATTTTTCTTTCATTTGACACAGAAGTAACATCCAAGATTAAAATATTAAATGTATTACACTAAATTTTTTTTTTCCAGGTATTATATAGTTCTTTGAACAATAATACAATTCAAGTAACTCTACTTGCACATAAAATTTAATTATTAACAATATTACAACCCCTGATTCTATGGTAAAATCATTCGATCTTAAGTGATATCCTTTCAATCAGGAATTTTCATTTTAATCCAAAATTCAATTATGCTTAATGAACCTTAGAATATTAAGAAAAATTTATTTCGAAGCTTCTTAGGGAACTGATGCGCCTTGCTTACACTAATTTATTTCAAAAGCTTCTGAAATATTCTAATTATTATTCATATGCTAATAGCAGGAAAAATGAGCTCCTCATGATAACAGTATTAATTGTGTCCAGAAATTAATTATGAGCGTGTTTGTGGTTCACAAAATGAACCGAAGAACATATCGTGAATAATTTTAAAAGTATCAATCAATTAAAACGAACTGAGAAATAGAAAATACTCCTACGTGATTGGAATTTGTTCAAGAAGTTTTCGGATTAATGGATACCATTCGAATAAATTTCACTTTTACCGCTTTCTACAACAGCATATTTAAATTCGCTTTGATTGTAATGGAAATTTACTCATTTAGTATAATTCTGAAACATAAATTCGGAAAAAGTCTGTAAAATATATCATTATAGGAAGCTCAGGGAATCATGCCATAGATTTCAGTTTCAAATTTGAAGAGTTCGTATATGATGTGTAGACATTCTTAAATCTCAAATACAAGAAACGTATTTTTAATTAGCATTAAGAATTTCATGTTTTTAGTCCAATGCTCTTTAAAAAATTCTAGTTTTTTTACTTGACACATTACAGTTAATTTAATTAATTTTTTAATTGATATATATTTAATCTTCGTATACTTCTTTTATCAGAAGGTAAAATAATTACATTAGATTACTGAATAAATAGAAATGTTGCTTAAACTCTTACTCACAACTTTATCAAATTAATTTGTTTATTTCCAAATTCACTATTCATGTAATAACATTGATTAAAGTGAACAAAATAAATATTACCAAAAATAACGAAAACATTTATGAACTTTAAGAATTGTATTTTGTTTTATGAATATAGATTTTATATCATAAAAATCACATTAATATATAATGAATATATTTTTATGTTACTCTAAGTACAACTCTCATAACAATAAAATTATTACGTATAATCATATAATTTATATTAAATTTAAAAATTTTGAAAATATTCATTTATTTTATTTTGTAATATATATAATTTTGAGATAGTTAAAAAATAGCTTATAAATTGTTTAGTCTTACTCTTGAGAATTTTCCAGTGCAATTTTTATGGTTAGTACTATTTTATTATAAGTTTTGCAAATAAATACTACATTATTGGGAGTTAAAGTAAGTTATCTGATAAATGAAAATGCAGAGAAAAAAGAGAATATTTTAGAAAAATAATTTTGGATCGTAAACCAAATTATTTTTAGACATACATATGTTTTTTAATTAATAAATTACGATTAAAGAAGGCACATCTAGGTCAAAACAAGTCCAAATGTATTTCCGGCAATTTTTATACTTTTTTGTGTTTGTATGTGTGTGGGTATTAAGAACAATTGGAAAAAAAAAAAAGATAGATTAAATGGAAAAAACTTCAGCGTCATTTTTTTGTATCATGAATTATTCACAAGTGATCTCCATCCTATATTAATTTGGCTTATTCAGTTTTATTGTTGCATTTGATAAATAAACTAACAATTGTGAAAAATATAAACTATTATCAATCCATTTCAATTAAAACCTAAAAAAATTTCTTAAAATTGCGTTCAAGGTATTTTTTTTCAATTAAGTGTTATGCCGTAGGAGTTTACTTGTAATGAATGTACTTAAAAAGCAATATTTTTTTATCATATTTTTTTTAAACAATTCATCCATTTTATATTTTATGAAGTAATTTGCTTAAGAGTGACATCCTAGTCTATAAAATCATATCTAAAATGTAATGTAAATTATTTGTAACATACATTTTACCATATAATTTTTAATTTTATTTAAATAACTGTCAGTATATATTTTAAAGATTTTTGAAAGTATTCACTAACTCAAGGTTGATAAGCGTTATTAAGGAAAGTTTAATTTATGAAAAGTAAATTTAATTTCTGTTGAAGATATTATGCGTGTTTGTGCGTAAAAGTCTCGTGAGCATTTAACTGATAAAAACTGCTAGCGGCAAATCCGATGGGTCGGTTTTAATTTTTATCTTCATTACTTTTGAAAACCAAAACAGAAATACTTTCCGTAGCAATGGAAGAAAATGAAACGGATTTTGGTACGATGTAGACATTGATCGATATGAAATAACGATTTAACAAAAACAAACTGCGCAACACATATCATTGTTTTTATTCCGCAGGATCAACAGCAAGGAAATAAAAGTGCCAAATAGAATTCAGCTGCGATCCGAGAAGTGCTTCTTGCTGATGGATGGCACAAATAAAAAACCCTGAAGTCAACGGGAACGTGAGCTGTGCAGATAAATCGAACTGATGCCTCGGGACGAAAGGCAAAAAAAATACAATGAGATGGGACAAAATTAACGTTTAAAAAAAAAAAATTGTCGAAATTTTAAATCCGTAGCTTTGGCGATCGTAAAACTTGAAAGGGGAAGACAGCTCTTAAGGTGTGATAAATATCACAGAAAGTTTTAAATTTAAGATGTGTGTGTGTGTATGTGCTTATGCAGTAAAAATATTTGTCAGTTGAAGGTCTTATAATTTTTGTACATTATTAAACAAATCAATTCACAAGATTGGTAGTTAGTATTTAACATTTTTGAGAAAAATTTTTATTCATATATTTTGTATATAATTTATCGTTATTTTTTAAGATTTTTAAAAAGGAATTTGCTTTTATTCTCTAAGAATATCCTGTGGACCAGATTGTGCCGAGCGGTCATTGAAGAGAACCTGGGATCGTTTCTGTCGAGAGGTTTGTGTTTAAGCACAGATGAATAGGCGTATTCGCTAATGTGATCACTCTGATCTAACTCATCAATGAGAAACGTGTAATTGAGTATACTCATGTATTTCGATTTCTACTTTCCACATCTGCAGTCGTATTCTAACTTTTCAGATGTGGTTCCTTTATGACATTATATTCAACCAATTTAAATTCCTAAAAAAACATTATTCTGTTGTAAACATTTTTGTCATTTCACTAGGTCGTGTTAAATTTTAAAAATATTGGCAAAAAATTTAAAAAATATCGAACCCAAAGCCCCGATCAAGGGCGCTCTATTAATGAATAATTACATACTACATTAGTTAAGGTCTGGGAGGTGTTTACTCATCCCATTGTGAGTAACTACGACTCCAAATCCTGTTGCACTTGCATCAAGGAAATACTCAAACAGATATTAAATTTCTCGAAATTTGAACAATTGGAATTTATATAAAAATGTGTTAGAAATTATCGTGAACTTATGCACTACATCAGTTAAATTTAACACTTTTTAGATTCAGATCATATAATGACTTATGCAGCTTTTCGTAATATTTTATAATCTTCTGGAATCAACCTGTCTTATCTATGATTACTGCCCTATTTTCAGGACTCTGGAAGACACGTACTTTAAGTAAGTCCGCATACACGAGATCATAATTAACTTTTTGATCAATGTACTTAAAATATGTGCAAACAAATCTACATTTTCACTATAACTTGTTAATCCTGAAATTCAGAATAGATAAAAAATTTTATAGGGATGGTTTTCAAAATTGTGTATCCTGAAAAATTTGTACTTTGAACCAAAAAGGAAAGGGTAAACTATATATCTAGACTATTTTTTGGGTCCCTTTTTGGGTTCCAGGATAACCGGGGAGACAAACTAGATTTCTTTTAGGAATGCTGGTTAATAAATAATTGATTCATGGTAATTGTTGAAGGGGATATTTAGTTAGTACGTTTAATTTGTGATAGTCAATGGTGAAAATGTATGTTTTAGACAAGTGCTCCCAACCTTTTTGTCTCCACAGAACGATGAACTGTTGACAAACATACCGTTTTAAACTAAGGGAGGAAAGGACGTTGGTTATTCATATTTTAGATTATTTTCATTAAATAATTTTAACTTAATTTTACTATTTCAGTATACCTTCAGAAAAAAATACAGTTATACCAAAAAATGAATTTTAAAGGAATTTCAATAAAAAGTCTCACAAATCCGAAAGAAATGCATCGCAGTAAATACAATGGAACTAATTTAATGTTTCTTGTGCTGCTTGGTACTATTTGATCCACGTACAGGTACCAGCCATGCATGGGGGTTGTGGATAAATGTTTAGACGACTCGGGCTGCTTACCTTGATTCTTCTTTATAAAACATATGGAGATTCTACAGATATGATTCCATCTTCCTCTAACATTTTTTGAACTTGATGAGCAATTATATTTTAATCTACATTGAGTATCAAAATGCCCTCCATTTACATGGTATATGACTCCTTGTATAAATTTCATAATACACAGACAAGATCGCTCCTTTTAAAAAATGAGTCATTAAAAATGCTTTAAATTTTGAGTGAGTTAAATCTGTCTCATTTGACTTTGTTTCAAATGTGGATAAATCAACGAATATATCAAGATGATTTTACTAATAATCAATCATGTGATTTAACTCTGAATCAAGTATTGAAAACGTTCTTGTTTTGAAATAAAGAGCATTATTAGTATTTTATCTAACATAAATCTTAAGCCCATATTGCTAAAGTGATTTCCCAATGACATGAAAAGGACAATCTTGTGTGAAAAATCAAAAACTGATCATAAGTTTAACAAATCCAAATTTTGTACACATTGAGCATTAACAACTAGCATATTACAATTGATCTAAGTGATCAAAGAAGTGTATATCAGCAAGGTCCTTCCTTTTCACGATTGACCAATTTTACTGCCGACATCAATAGCAACAAACATTTTTTTTTCCGAATTTCTATATCTAGATATCCTTTTTTGCTGAACTGTATTTTTCCAGATAATTATTTTGTAAATTCTCTTGGACAATTTCCAACAAAAAAAAATTGTAAAGTGTAAATCCCCTTATAATACGCAACAGAAATCTAAAACGAATATTTCCATGTGTATATATATATATATATACCGTAAAATGCGTCGTATAAAGCAAACTTTTAACACAAAAAATAAGATCAAAGTTTACGGGTGCACGTTATACGTCAGGCGTAAAAATGAGAGCTTTAAAAATAAAAAAAGAAATAGATGAGCCTAAAAAGTGTGTGTGTACTTGTGTATGCACGTAAGAAGTTATACTTCTTTGGCGTAACAGGATTAAATTATTTCTAAAAATCTTGAGCAGGGCAAGCTGGGCCAAGGACGAAAAGTTGTCACGAGCAGAGTTGAACGATACTAACCTTCAGTCAATCGGACCAGCTAAATTCGAGGTAATCGCGATTTAAATAAATTTAAACATCCCCGCACACAGGGACAATATGACCAATAATATGCGGGGAGAGCTCATTGGTGGAGCATTCAACTGCTGATCTCTCGAGAGGTCCCCGGTTAAATTCGGGTACCTTCTTCTTCAGGGAAGTGAGGAGAAATATTTTTTTGAGGATTTTGAAGGCAGGAATGATCTGTCGCTTTCTGTATATTTCTAGACAAAGCATTTTCGCATCCATGACGGTGTGTGTCACATCCGTGACAGTTTTGCGTCACATCCATGACGGTGTACGCGCGCATCGTAGAAGTTTACGGCCATCCTTCTTCCCTAACGCCCAAAAAGAAGTATAACTTCTAAAATTAAGAGTTCTACATAGATCGCGCGCGCTCGGAATACTGTTCATTTAAAGTAAATGATATTTCTAATGATCATAAAATACTGCATAGTTCTAGAAGTATATTATATTTTCATAATCTTGAATTATATTACGAATAAAGGACTTCAAAACATAGTAGCATAGTACACATACACTTCAGGCTCTTTTGTAAAATAGGGGTGCGTGTTATATGGCGAATATACCTAAAAATCAAAAAGCGCAGCTTGAAAGTATGGGTGCGCGTTGTACACACGCCAGATTTTAAGGTATATATATATATATATATATATATATATAAAACAAAATTGCCCATTTAAAAGTATATACGAAATAAAGTTATGAATTATCACAAAACTATATAAATGTTACTTAAATTTGTGAAGAAATATAATAAATAACATTAGTCATCGTTTACTAAATTTAACTTATTACAAATTGAATGATCAACATATGGATGATGGGATCTGTGTAAAAATGTACCATGGACGTGTTAAAATTGTATGATTTTAAAAATTAAACAGGTCCAGTTCATTCTGAAATGTATTTTATATTTTAATACTATTTTTTCACAATATTTACAAACTAAATAGTAGTTGAAGAGAGTAGAGAAGAAATACCAGGGAATATGTGTGTAATCTAGTTTAAATATAGTTTACTATTTCTGATAAAGCAATTAAGTATTATTAAAATTAAGAATGGTGTCTCTTTCATTTCATAAGCATTGATAAAACATTTACTAATTGTAATGTTGCCTATAGGTTTTCAGCTTTATAAATTGACTATAGTATAATCAGTTTTAAATGTTTCGGATAAAAAAACAAGGTTTCTACAAATTAGTTGGGCAACTTTTAAGGTTAAAAAATTCCGAAATAATTAATGAAATCAACCCATTTGAAGTTAGAGTATAGTAATGTCTCCCATGCCTATTCTAAGATGGCGCTGGGTGTCATAATGAATGAATCTGGGAATCTGAAAATACTCATGCAATCCCCTAGAACATGAAAGAGATAGCCCCAAAGTAAAAGTGATTTGTGCAGTGAGTTTTACGAATGTATTTGAACTATTTTTCTTCTCTAAAAAGACTGTTACTGGAAATCTTTACCTGGACATGCTAGAGATTTTCTTTACAACAATTATCAAAGAAGTACCAGGAGCTTACATTTTTCAACAAGATGGTTCACTTTGTCACTACCATAACGACGTTACATCTGATATACCAGTTTAGATTCATTGTGGAAGTGTTATTAAATGACCATCATGCGTATCATGTATTTCATCACTGAATTTAGTTTATGGGTTTTGTAAACGATTGAGAGAGAGTGTGTGGACACCCCGCAGTTTCCCTCTTCTCTTCTTAACGAAAATCAAGAACCTTCACTGCAATTCATTTGATTGACAGAAACATACAGACAAATATGTAGCAATTTGTCATTGATTTACCAACGGGACATTTTCCTAGTGTGAAATGAAGCCATATCAAACTTTTGTGACAATTGTACACTTGGACTATTTCTGTAACTCACACACAAGAATGTACACCTGAATATTTTTCCTTTAAACTACATGCAATAAATCATTCGTTTTGTCCAACTAATTTATAGAAATCATGTACAAGTTTAGGCCTAAGCTCCAATTGTGGCCGGAATAATCAAAATATAAGTACAGTGGTACCTCGACATACGAGTGCCCCAACATACGAGTTTTTCGAGATACGAGCCGACGAGCAAGTGATTTTTTGTTTTTAGTTACGAGCGAAATTCGAGATACGAGTCCGGTTCGGTTCGGTTCGGTAGGATCTTAGGAATGTGGGAGAGAGTTTCACAGTTCGTGAAAAAACACCCAGAAAAAGTTGCAACAGGTCGTGCATCTGACCTTTTTAATGACACTTGCCTAACTCATTTCCGGAACATTCTGAGAGGGAGGAAGAAACAAACCTCCTTGGACATGTTTTTTTCTAAACAGCCTACAGGTGAAAGCGAGAAAAATGTAGCGAAAAAGGCAAAGACCAGTGAGGATATCTAATTTATTTCTTTACATTCTCTTTTTTGTTTTTGTGCAATAAATATTTGATATTTATAAATACGTTTTTATTATTCAAAACCACGTAACAAAAATAACTGGGGTGACCTTTTGGAGGTTGGAACGGATTAATGGTAGTTCAATTGTTTTGTATGGGGAAATTTGATTCGAGATACGAGTAATTCAAGATACGAGCAAGGTTGCGGAACGAATTAAACTCGTATGTCGAGGTACCACTGTATATCTATATAAATAATAAACGTAATTAAGTAGATGTGTTGTCTTTCATTAAAATGTAACAAAACGTTAGCTTAATTACTGCTAGAAATTTCATTCTGCATGAAGTCTTAAATCTGTTATATATAAATATGTGTGGGGGTGAGTGGTTGTATTTTACCATTATATTTTTTTTTAATACAAAATTTCTGAGATTCTTAAAAAGTTCAAATTTTTAGAAGAAATAATAAAAATCATCTTTAAAAAAACTAGTATAGCTTTTTTGAGTAACAGAGTTCATCAAATTATAGCTGCTATATGCTGTATTTCACCTTCAAATTGATGCATGCGATTGTATTTTCTATTTTAAAAATAACTGTAACTCTGAAATTGGTTTTAATATTACGTAAAACGGATTGTTAAAAATTACCAGAATCAGCATATTCAGTTTAAAAAAAAACTAATAAAAAGTATGTAGAAAAAAAAAAGAGTTTTTGCTAAATTTGAAAATTAAAAACATTTGATAAAGTTTTCGCATCATTTAACGAAGACACATTTTAATAATCACAAAATCTGAGAATCTCGAATCATCATTTATTTAAAAAAAAAAATCGCGTAAGTCTAAAATTTTTCAAAAACTTATTTAATTTCTACCTTCAAAAACGACGATTGCAATTATTTTTTCCCTTTCCAGAGATTTCATTTCTTTCTTCCACAAATGAATTTAATACACAGTTAATTGAAATCCAGAATACTATTCGTACTTTTTAACTGAATTATGCCCTTAATACTTCAAAATTAATTAAAAATAAAAATAATGTAAGAAAACTAATTTTTCATTTTTCAGGAGAGGATGAATATTTTATTCAATCAAAATTTTGAGGAAAATGAATCTTAGAGAACTTTTTTTTAGTAAAAGAAGAACATTGTTATCTTATTCATCTCTATATTATATTTCCCTTTCAATTTACTTTCTATTCATTTAAGTCTCGAAAGGGAGGAATGTTTAATTCATCAGCATATTTCGTAAAGATTTTCCAATTTCATTTTTACTTTTCTTTTATGTCCCCTTTAATTTTGCTTTGAATCAGGGTTTATTGACTTTTAAATTACCGATGACTGAAAACATATCTCTTATCAGCATATTAGGATTCTTCTGTACCAACGCAAAAAATAATTTTTTGACATTAAAAATCCTTTTGTTTCTTAAACTTAATATTTAAAGCTAAGTTTATTTATTTGTTCAAATCTTAGTACAAATAAGAGGAATTCTAAAATTATATATATATGTATGTATATATATATGCATATATATATATATATATATATATATATATATATATACCTCACTTTTATATAAATTATTTAATATATTAGCTGTCCTATGTCAGAAATGTTTTGAATACTGCAGAGCATCCATTTTATAATTTTTAATCTCGGTTACTCATATGTCCTTCATTGAGTGATTTTCCTATTGTCTATGTGTTTTTCGAATGTGATTGTTGGATGTTATCTCTTGTTTGTAGAGAATAAGCCTAGATATATATATATATTTCAACTTTTAACATACCCGCCACTATATATGCACTTATGTGTATATAATGAATCAAATGAATAATGCCTGTATTATGTATGCTACAAATCATTTTCAACTTAAATTCTGTTCTGAAATCAAGAACCAATATGTATAAAGAAAAAGTCAATGATCCAAAATTGAAAACTCTCTTATGTTTTCTTAAAGCTTTATACTTCTGTATCCATCTAGCTATTTATTTTTACCTACAATTATATATATGTATGTAAATGTATGTGTCCATATCGAACGTTTGCAAATGGAAATAACTTGATGTACTTCTTTTTACATCAATGTATCACTTATTGTAGTATAAAATAGGGTTCATCTCTTGTGCTCACCCTATATGATTAATGCAAAATGAATTGATATTAATTCTTTACTCAAACATATCGAACTTGAATTTGTGAGTTAAAGCAACAGGAATAAATAGTTTTTTTTCCATACTATTTCTAATATTTTACCTGGAACCTACAATACCTTTTCGACTTCAAAAGGTGTTTTTGAGTACATTTAATATCCAGAACAAACTTATTGAAGAACATATTGTTTTTCTCCTATGTACGCAAAATAATACTTTAAATAATTGTGATCGTAACTTACGTAGGTGATCTTTATGGTATGTCCTATGTAACATTTTTTCTACACTATGTTTTGATTATTTGTCTGTTGAAGATTCAGATGAGGGTATGGGACGTGTAGTGAGGTGATAAAATGCTTCAGAGAGTTATTTTATAGAGAATTAGGCATTTTTATACCTACCACCACTAATCAGTTTTACTGCGTTTTCTACTCGATTTTAAATGAACGAGTTCATTGTCCTTTGGATTTAACTTCCTGTACCGATGGTTTTATTTATTAAAATACACCGTGGTAAATTTTGTCTCTATAAGATTATTCCCAGATAAAATTACTCCATTTAATTATAAAATTCAAAGTATTCAAACAGCTGTTTAGCAGATAAATGCACTAAAATTCTGTCTTTTTACGTTGCTATTATTTGGAATAATTGATACTTTTTTTTTCAAATCCCTGGCTTCCACAAAATCAAAGACATGCCTTCTAATAAAAATCTAATAAAGTTTTGTATTGAGTTTACCTATGTCATTTTCAAATTTAAGGAGTACGCCAATATCACCAAATGATATACAGAATTAGAGCCCCCTAACTATCCTTGTTTTTGTTCTTACAAGAGTGAGGAAAGCAGATCTTATTTTTTTTCTTTCTTCAGCATTGTTGCTCAGATTTCGTTTTCTTAGCAACATTTAGAAAATCCACCGTCAAACAGTATATTTTACTCAATGTAAGATATACATGTTGTCACAACCGTCTTTAAATCAAATTGTTTGGAAACATATAACAATTAAGAGTTGTCCGACAAAAGATCAGCCTCTTCTACAGTAAAAAATTAAAGCTTTTTGTCAGATTGTAGAAAGTGAAATCAGCTTGAACAGCTGCCATTACATCAAACGGTGAGTCGTCAGCTGTTTAATTAGATTCATAACCAGTTACTTTCCCATTATACAAAAACCCCACATATAATAAAGAATTTGCTCTGATAAAGTAATTAAGAGATTTGAAAACATCTGAAATACTACTTTAATTTTTGGTACATACCAGTTGTCTGGTTAATCTAAAAAAGCTTTATTTTCTGGTTAAGTTTCAATTCACATGCGACATTCTCAAGCATTCACAAAATTTTATTTGAAGTTATGCATGTGAACATTAACTCATCATGTTAGCTCAAAAGAAAGTTTATCCTAGTTTAAGGAACATATTCTAGTTAAGTCTCAACCTCCTCCGTCTCACTTTCATCAAAATAACGGCTGAGATTTCTATTTCTTGTTGCCGGCATACTTTCGGAATAGATGGGCTCAAAGTTTACGCACCAAAAATCTATTTCTTATATCAGAAAAAAGATTTCCTGTTTTATATATCTGTCTACAATACCAGACTTTTTTTAATATAAATGTAGATGACCTACTCTCAACGTGTATAGAAATACACTTATTATTATCAAATTTAATTGAATAAAAAACATGATATTTTGAATTTTTTTGGAATTTAGGCAGTCCTTAAAGGGTTTATAAAGTTCTGAAAAGTTTTTTTATTGTGTTTACCTTTCTTTTTACACCACATTTACTGGTATAAAAATTGTAAAATACAGTATAAAAAGGTCTTTATTTTTTTTTCGTTAAAGGAAATTAGTTAAATATAATTTCGGTATCTTAAATACATTTTCTTGTATAAAATTTTATTATCTGTTATACCTTTAACAATACAAAAAAATTAAATGAAAAACAACACAAAAATAAAGCAAATCAATTTTAAAAATAGAAATTCTGATAATTTATTTTTTACTAAAATCTTTGAAATTTAATATGTATATATTCCAAGTACAACGTAGATGTTTCACCGTAATAACGCTTATTTTAGCATTGCGCAATTATTATGTAACGAATAATAACAATAACATTACTTTTTTCTGACTTAATCAAAAATATTCTGAAGAAAATATAAGAATGACGTAATAATAAAAATACAGATGAAGATCTTATACCAATATTCATGTTTAGTTCACGGAGAAGAAATACATAATATTTGGAAGCGCGTACTTAAGAAATCCAAATTACGTTCGGAACCGTGATTATAAAAAGCGCTTAAATCGATAACTTTCATTATATTTAGTGTCGCTTAGATAAGAATATATGTATCAAATTGTTTTAAAGTCATTTGACAAAAAAAAGTATTTAAATACAATATTTTGGCAAAAAATGAACTTAGAATAATCTTTTTTTCCAAATGTTCTCCTTTTGTGAAAAATGCTTCTATTATAATAAAGTTTTGCCTGTATATAGCTCAGAGCTCTCTACAGAGGTATTAGTAGAATGTTTGAAAAATTCACATTATTTTCAGAGTTACCACCAATTGAAATAATTACAGGCGTTATTTCTGAAAATGTCTCCCCTCTGTTGTCATAAAACATTGATAAACCCACTTCTAAGTTACATATTTCAAAAATTCTAGTTGGGCTTCTGTAGAGAGGTCTGAGCTATACACAGACAAAATATTATTATAATAGAATCATTTTAACTGTTAATTTTCAAGGTTTTGAAATATTGTATTTAAATAATTGTTTTGTCCAAATCTAAACATTTATACATGTATTCTAATCTAAGTGACACTAAATATCATGAGAATTATCCATTCATACGCTTTTGCAAAATCACTGTTCCGAACGTATATAATATTTAGTAGGATATGGAATAGTTTCTTTAAACCGTATTTTTTTAGATAGTCGTCAGATCCTGAAAGGTTTCTTAGCTAAATGTTTCAAGTTGTTATTCATCCGATAACATTGTTTGCAGAAAAAACAAAAACCATGTTAAAAATACTCTCTATAACATAAAACACAGAAAACCGGTAATTAGTTATCTAAACAGAATAAACGTCGATTTCTGTAAATCTTTCAATAAAATATAAAATTTGTTAAGTTCTAACTAACAGTAACAGATTGGGGTTTCAGTATACATGGCGTATCAGTACAATGGTACAAACTTTCAGGACAGATAGAGTACACCTAGAAAAAAGGAAATCTCATAGGAAAAGCTATTCTACGATGTAGCTAAGATACAAAGCATTGGAAAGACTTGAAATGATTAAGAGGAGAAAAAAATGTTTATTATTTTTAGTACATCAGAAACTCTGGAAAGTCTTTGGTGCACGAGATAAATTGAGCTACGGCAGTATCAGATGATGGTGCATGCGCACACGCGTTTTTTTGCTGCTGTATCCACTATGAAGCTTCATTTTATTTACCAACATAATTGTAGTCGGATGGAACTTTACATGAACAATGAATTCTCTTATATGCATCTGGCATAAAAAGGGCCGCTAATTGCAATGAACGAGTCACACAGTGGTTTTATGCCCAACCTTACCCCAGGAGGCAAACTCCCAGCTACGTCATCTTTCACAGTAGAATTTGAGATAGCCTGACAGCGAATCATTCGTCGTGGGTACATAGGAAAATGAGTAAAAAGTAAGAACTTCAAACAAAGAAGAGACTGCGCTATTTCTGTTAGAAAAAAACCCGGTACCAGAACGCTATATTTCGCCAGTCACATGCCGGGATACCGTATATGAGTCTGGTATATTCTGCATACTAATGACATGCAACCTACTACATGCTTTAACTCCTCTCTATCCCTATCAACATGCACCCCTTTTGTGTTTTAAGTGCTCCTTTTTCTTGGTTTTGCTCTATTAAGGATTATAAACATGTCCTCACCTCTTATTCGTATCCTGTTTTTCTAGTGATTTGTGAAGCTAATAACTCGCCAATAAAGCATTTTCGACCATGCATTCCTATGTGATTTCCCATCCTCTAGGTTTACTTTATATTTGTCCTGAAAGTTTGTAACTAGTGTATTGACATACCCTGTATAACACCGGAGTATCATAATATTATATAAAACTAATACAAAGGCAATTTTATACACACTGATATAACTCTACCCTTCCGAGTGTACGATATTCAATGTCTCATAGACGGATTCATGAATACGATGAAATCATTTTTTTTCATTTAATACAGGACATGCGATTAAATAAAGGAAGAGGGATAGCCAAGTTTACATGGTGTCAAGAAAGTAAAAGATCACCAAGATCAATGATTAAACGTAAGGACAGAATTATCATCCTAACCAAATTTCAGGTCAGTGAGGTCGTCCATTCAGTGCTAACAACTTCTGAGTGAGTGTGTGTGTGTGTAATGGGTCTTGTGTTAGAGATCAAATAAACAATCGTCATATCAGTGACTGCAATGTCTATTGATCGACTATTCAGCGAATTGAAATGAAATAAAAAAATCGATATAAGAGTTAATTTTGAATAGCTTAGCTTCATAGTTAGACCAAAACAAATATATAAGCATAGTAACAGTTTAAAATGGGCATATCCACACGCATTCTGTTTTACTTAAAATAACATTCAATTTGTACAAAGCTATGTTTTGCACTAGAAATTAAGTAATCATATAATATTTATTCATTTATTTTCATAAAATATCATTAACAAGCTTTCATCGGAGCATACTTGCTATATATATATATATATATATATATATATATATATATATAAGCGTTCGATAAAATTGTTCTTTTTAAAGTACTTTAAAGACATAGTTTTAATGTCAGGCTTATTTCAATAAAGAAGATTTAAAATTTCATGTTTATTTCAAAAGGAAAGAAAATGCTGTAAATTTTACATTTAATATATGTATTTACCATAATTAAATGTATTGACATTTATATGTTGGTTATTTCTGAAATGTTTCTCATGTTTCATTATTGGCGGTTTTTCTAGAATACAGCTATCACCGAATAAATTTAACAGTTATGTATAATTTGAAACAACCTACATAATAACTGAAATTAAATGCTATTAAGATTGTTAAATTAAGGAACAGCATATGACTCAATAAAAATTAAACAAGAATAAATTTACACGGAGCTCAAAAATCAAAATAAATTTTTGAGATCCATGGAAAATTTTGCTCAGAAATATACCATGGAGTTTATGATAAAAATAGTAACTCAAATCTTGGTATTTTCTGAAGGAACAATATTTTACCTTTCAAAATAACTGAATCAAATATGTCAAGTCTTGTAATACAAAGGAGGCCACAAATGTTGCTAATTGCTCGAGGAGCTTTAATCAAAGTAGTCCTTAGGTTCAAAGAACTGCTTTGTTTACCTTCAGCTTTAAAGCTACCTCCATCTGGCATACACATTATGCAGATCAAAGGATACGGACCAATGCATATATACGTCACTTTCAGTCAACATTTTCCTGAAGTCAACAGACAGTTTAATTTTGTGGATGCAGATGCAACCTCAAAATAAATTTAACATCAATCTTACGTCTTATTAATAAGCAGATGTTTATTAAACATTTTAATTGTGTGAGATTACAAATATACGCTTAAAGATATAGTTTGGAACTGATATTTATATTAAAAATACATGCTAATGATTTTAAAATTTTCCTGGAGTCAATACATAATTATTAAAATATAAATAAAATATACACATAACAGAATAAAAAAGAATAAGTATGCATTAAGAAATTTTGGCTATATATATATATATATATATATATATATATATATATATGATTAAAAATTAAAATAGTCCTACATCTTATCAAGAAATAATTAATAATTGATTTTTTATTTCTCAAAATAGCTAAAAAAGCAGAATTAGACTGTAACATTTTCTAATTCTCAATAAGTAAATTATTTAACCGTTTTAAGAATATTTTTAAATAACTTCAGATTTTTAATTCTATAGTTTGCTTGTTTAATGCTAATTGAATGTTGTATGAAATGTTTGGATTATTCAGGAGCTAATTTGTATGGTTTTATGAACATGACGTTTTCTTACCAAACATTTGTGAAATACAAAAAGTTCCATGAAAGTGTAATTGAGAGGACAAAAGACAAATTTACTAAAATATATACATTTTAATCTATGCTTTCCTCTGTAATAACTATTTTGTTCGAAAATGGAGAGTAACATGAATGTTTTTGTACATGACACGCATTTTTGTAATTGCGTTTCGATTCATCTTCAAATATATCACTTCATAATGAGTAACTGCCGAATTAGTGTTGATCCACTTTACTGTTGTAGCTCTTAAATATCTAGTCAGGTTACACACGGACTGTCCGATACTTCTATTTTATGCTTACAGCCAAACTAATTCATCATACCAATGGGGAAAATCTTTATGACAGGTTTATTTTGCAAAACTAATACATTTAGTAATTAAATATATTGTTTCCAATATCATATTCAGCTTAAAAATAAATGAATTGGAAAACTCTTTAAATATGCCATATGTCTGCAACTGAATAAAAGTGAGAGACTGGTTCATATGTTAATTAAAGTGAGGGCACTAGTCTAGACTGAGCAAAAGCATAAGCAATTATATTTGGAGTTCAATAACTTATATTCAATATTGTATTATAAAATAAAGGTGGCTATTTACAGTATGTGAATTACAGGATGTGACAAAAAAAACCAAGCAAACAATCTTTTATATAAAGTTATAGAAAATTAAGAAATATATATATTAACAAAATATAACAAATAATAATAAGAGTACACTCGCGCGCGCGCGTACAAAAAATAAATTTAATTGGTTTCAAAAGTGACCACCGTTTGCAGCAATGCTAAGGCGCAAACTCTCGCAGAAATTTTCAGCAATGAACCTCAAGTCTTTTACCTTTAATGTGTACCCCATTCCCGCAGAAAGAATTTCTTTAGAGATTTCAAAGTTTTGTGCGGTTTAGTGAAGGTCTTGGACTCTAAAATGAAACATACACTGGAATCCATTAGATTGAGAGCCGGCGAGTATGTGGTCATTCTTCAGCTTCAGATGATACCATGTTTGGAACATTCTCCTTGCACCACTCTTATGCCTTTTTGTCTTTACAAACTGGTGCAGAGTCTTGTTGAAGCGTAAAGTTTGCATTTCCGAAATGATTTTGGCCCCACAGAAATACAACAGCTTCAATAATGTCCATCCGCTACACTTTTTTTGTGTGTGTGATTGATTTTAACACCCTCTTCCCCCAAAACCAAAGGTGTTTAGCAATTTGCATAAATTCCGCTCCAGACCATGACCGACTTTGCATACTGGCCATGTTCAATAATTGCAGCGGTGCTTGGATAATCCACACTTTAGATTCTATCGCTTTGGAAGTTATGAACTTTGAACCATAAAGAGCTTCTCATCAGAGAAAAGGAATCTCTCCCAAAGCTGACTTGCGGCCCGTCTCAAAAGTTTTCAGCACCTTCAAAGTGTAGGAAGGAAGGAATTCAAAGGAATTTGTTTGTTTCAGTAAGAAGCTGACATTTTCGCAACTTGTAAGGATTCAGTCCAAGCTCTGTTTTTGCTATTTGCCACACCGATCTGTCACTAATTCCCATGTCACAAGAGATCTCTCTCATGGAAACCCTTGGTTTCTCTAGACTTGCCTTTTGATGGTCTTATGATTCCTTGAATTGTTGACAGTGTGTTTTCTCCCACTTCGTGGACGTCAAACACATTGCCAGCTCTTTAAAACAAAAGATTTTATCAGACACTGTTGCCGAGGAACATTCAGCAAACGAACTGGCGTTTTCCTTGCTGAAACGACTCTAAAATAGCAGACCATTTGCTCGATGTTATTAAAAAACACATAAATAAAAGGAAAAACTAAGAAATATATTTAAAAATATTTTATTATTAAGGTGTTAGATAAAAAAACATGAAAACACTTATTTAAATAAATTCGTTAACTATTCTAGGAGGTAAGAAATTTGTCCGAGTTTCTTGACGCACCCTTGATCAATTGTGGTGCCTCTCGATCTACGACAGTCAATTTTGATTATTAGGATAGTATAGCAATGCAATATTATAAATGACTTCTTAATAGTTCTTTTCATTTTGGTTTTATGGCCTGTATCTAGTGTATTGTAAATGCGATTTATAAACATCAAATAAATTGAGTTGAATTAAAATAATTCCAAATGAATTAACAAATTAACCAAAATGGCTTAGGTCGGTTATATTTTTATTACCATACATAGCTAAATAAAATTTGAAAAAATGCATCACATTTCGTCACGGGGATTTTTTTTACTGTAATGCCAATTCCAGGAAGAGCATGTTGTTTATTTTAGTTCAAATTCCTGAAATATATATATATATATATATATATATAGGTGTTTTAAGTTGTTTTTTAATCTTTCATATTTTATCTCATATAATATGAGAATAAAATACATGTAAATTAACAATTCATTACTATTCGGGAGATATTCACATTATAATACTAACTAATCAATAAGTGTTACCCAATTCATTGTGTTATGAAAATGAAAATGTGAAAAAAAATGTTTAAGTACATACCAAAATAAACTTTACCATATTTTGCAAAAGATTAATTTTTTAGGGATTTGGTTTTTTCCCCCTTAGAGGAAAAAATAATTTCAACACAATTCCTGACATTATAATTATTCTTACAATAACTGAGTGAAAATTACTTCAGAATATTTCTTTTTCTCTATAATTCAACACTTATTTTACTTAAATATGATTATTGTTTTTTATACTTTGCAATAAGGAACTTAATTTGGCACTAATTGAAAATTTTCGACGAGTAACTTTAGTAGGATTTTTATGGCAATTTAAATTATTATTAGAAGGAATTAATTTCCGTGAACTTTTAAAATGAAAAAAAGAAGGAATTTCTTTTGAAAGGTGTGTTAATTTTCCTTAGAATACAATTTAGTTCCATCGATATGTAAAAGCTTATACTTTGCTTATCTTAATTGAAATATTTTTCAATCTTTAACAATAATTTTTTTCACACTCAGATATTTATTTAACTGAAAATTTTTATTCCTATTTCTGATGCAGAAATCAATAGAAAAATAGCAATGTATTTTTTCCTGACTGGTTCAGCAATGGATAACATTTCGATAAATTTCTTTCAGTTTTAACAATTTTATTTCAATACGTATTTCTAATACAAATTATTTTTTATCTTACAGTCAAGAAGTCATTAATCACAATTTGTATTTTTAAATATCAATACTTCTCTGAATAAATGAATAAATACAAATCTCACCTTAATGTAAAAGAAGTAAATAAATTGCTTCAATAATTAAAATCAGCAATACTTAAATATGAACAATAAAATTTAGTTGGATATATTTTTATATGAAATTAAAGTATTTTAAGTAGCAACATAAATCTAGAATTTTAATATATATTAAGAAAGCAAATTGAATCTGTATATTTTTTTCTTAATTAATTTTTCTGTAGTATATGAAAGAAGTAGATCCGAAAAATGTATAGAATGTGTTAAGTCTTACGTCTGTATATCAAACTGCCTGTAGATAAATGATCTACGTCTATAGATCGCCAAGTATATAAAACATTATTATTTACTAAAAACAATGAACTAAATTTAATTTCTTAACACATTGAAAAAGTTACTATTTCATAATAAAAATAGTAACTAAGATTTTGAGTTCGACTTAAATTGAATTAAATTTCATTTTTCTTAAATAGAGAAACTAATTGGGAATTAATAGATAATTTACATTATATTAACTAATAAAATAGAGCTTAATATGTATTAAACACTTATTTTTGGGTTACGTTAAATTAATATTTAATATGAGTAAAATTTAAAATTCCATATTTACTAAACTTAACTAGTAAACTAAAAATTATTAAAGTGTTCATTAATTTTTTCCGACTCTTAGTCTTTTCTTTTGTGAGGCTTGAATAAGGAACGAAAAATATCAGGTTACTTATAAGCCCTTTTTCTTATAGAATCCCAGGAAAGATGGCAAAATAATGTTTGAATAAGTACCTTGAGTTTATGGGACAGTCTCCAATGCATCATTTTTAAATCGATTCTTTATTCAACAAAAGTATGTAGAAATTTCATCTGAAAAGGAATTATAAAATAAAACTTTTAAATAGAAATCTCCAATTAATGAATGTGTGTGTGCACTGCAATATTTTCAATAGTAAGTATAAATAGTTCTTAAAACAGAAGTGTAAAGATTAATTCTTATAAACATTTATGTGTATTTTATGAATATTATCTTAATTTCATAGTTTGCTATGTGTAATTCTGTTATTTTGAATAGTCGCTTAATTTATTTCATTTTAAGCATAGATAATATGCAAAAAACCTTCTGTTTAACATTTAAAGCATCTAATGTTAAAAGCATTACAACTTTCTTATTCATTTTCTGTTTGTCTTATTTATATATTCAGAGTCCTTATTTTTAATTAATGTACGGCAGAAATATTACATAAAATTTATACATGCTTCAGCTATTCAAGTAATCTTACTATTAAAAATTTTTAAACTTTCATTTAATTGCAGTGATTTTTTAATATGCTCATGAATATAGAAAACAAATTTTAGAAAACGTTTTTCTTAAAAAAAAATTTAGTTTACTTTAAAGACGTTGTCTCTCTCTTACTCTCTATATCTCTCTTTATATATATAACTATTTGTTTTCATTATATCTACATGAAACCTTTCAAATAATGCATTAAAATCTTGCTTTTCTCACTGTACCAGTTAATCTTATAGATTTTAAGAAAATGGTTTATGAAAATAATTACAACACTACTTCATAAACTAAAAGTCTAAATTTTTGGAAGTATTTTGTAGACAGAAAAATATTTCTTATTTGTGTTATTTTAAAAGTTTATTTTAGCAATTTCCAAACAAAATTGAAGCCGTGATATCTAATGAATCATTTTATTTGTCAAAGAAATAAAAGAGAAAAATTCGAGACTTAAAAGCAAATTAATTACATATTCTCTACATTTTTAATGGTAAAACAAATACTTTTTTATTGAAATAGTTTTAAAAAACTAATTAATTTATTTTAAAAATACAGTTTTTCCCTAAAAAAGGATACATTTATTAAAATACTTAAATGGAAAATCTATTAATTACCGAAGTATATTAGATATATATATAGGCTAAGTAAACTTTTTAAAAAAATTATAATATTTTGTAGAAGTATTTCAGAAGAAGAATATTTTTGCGATGAAAGTGGAGACGAAAAAAAAGTTAAATTTCGCATTTCTGCCTTTAGTAATGGATAAATACAGTCTGCTCGTTTTTCATAATTTTAAACTCATCCGTAGAAATATGAGGAAACGTAAAATGACTGCATTCCAAACTTATTTTTGTGTAAGGGGTATAGCAATAACAATTAGAAAATACGTTTTATAACGGATAAATTAATAAAGCAAAATCAAAATAATTTCAACTATTTGCTCAGAGCTTAAAAAATATGTTTAGCCTCTAAAATTATGAGGAATGGTTATATAGAAATTTAATTTTCTGTAACTATATTTTGACTTATAATAAAAGTAATATATATAAGTTTATTAATTATTATTATTATTTTAAAATTTATAGCAACTGTACAAAAACACGTGTATTGGGAACATACTATTAATTTAACTACTGCAATTAATTTTTTTAGTATTTAAAAAAAAAAAAATGTGAACTTAAATGTAGCTATGAACAAAATACTACGCGGAAAATATTTTAACACGAGAGTGAAGGGACTGAACTATTTTTTCATGTTACAGGATATTAAAAAAAAAGTTCAATAAAATTAAATTTATTAGAGTATACTATATTCACATAGATATGTATATATGTGCATGTATTTAATAAAAATAAATGAGACAAGAAATTAAAGAGTTTAATACACAAACTTTTCAAGTTTTTGAAGGACATCACATTTATTGAGTTTGCTGAAAGCAATCTAATATTTTTCTTTGTGTTGTCTTTTTGAGGGTCAAATTGTGACGGGACTTTATCGGTACTTTTTCTAATAATCCTCTTGGGATATATTTGGGGTCAGAATGGCTATTCTTTCCAACCAACCTAAGAAGAGAGCGTGGTTATGCAGATTAGGAGTTGTATATATTGGAACGTTAGTATTCGCAAGGAGCGCTAAGTGGAGAATTAAAGCTAAGTGAAGTGAGGTAAAGCTCTAGGTGAAGTTCTAGGAGAAAAAAATCTTAGTGTATTCTATGAGTTCTCTATGAGTCAGTCTAGTAGAGCCAGTGAAGCTGATTAATAAGTGAATCCGAGGCCAGAAGAGTATTCCTTTAGTCGGATCAAGTTGGATCGAAGAATAAATTGAAGATATAAGGACTTTAGATGTTCGCCGAGGAAATAGGAGTAAGACAGTTTGATTAAGCCTTAAGACTAGAGAAGATTCTAATGTTAGGAAATCAGCTATAAATATAAATATAGTGGCTTATTGCGCTATTTGTAATAATTACGGCTTACGTCACATCACTCCTGATCATAAGCTTCCTAGACTAGTGTTGTTTTATTGACTATAAATTAAGATCATAATAAATGACTTTCATTATGACAGAGTTTAGTGGTCCTTCTTTCATTCCCTTAAACATAGGTCGAGTGGATGGTGACGAGACGATACCCCCAGCTCATGGTGTATCACAAAATATCCAGCAAAATGTTCCATGTCGCCCATTTCCATATCCATTTCATCATTGTAATGTGCGTCTAAATAATTGCGCATTATTTTCATGACGTTCCTAATTTTATGTGATGTGGGAACAGGAGTTCTCATTTCATTTTCGGTTTCCAAATTTGCATCTATGATATGTTTTGAGCTTACAACAAACTCCAAAACATCTTTGTCGTAATTTGGGCTGTACGAGAATTATCATCATGTCTTGCAACGAACTCTTCCAATGATACAACACAGGGATCTCCAATAATACATTATTTTTCTCAAAAAGATTCAGTTAAAAAGTCGCCTCAGTTCCAATATTCTGTCTCCCAGAAGGGAAATCTTTTCGTGTGAAACGATTTTGGTCTCGTATTAAGAGAAAAATGCAAAATAATACATAGAAGGTTGACAGGATCGTTGCATTTATTTCGTGTTAATATTATTTCGTCTTAAGCGTTTTATTTTACAAACACTGCTTTAGTAATAATATATTTATGCGCCCTATGAAATAAATTGTTCTTTAATTGCATAATAAATTTCATTTTAATAAGCATTATCTGAATCTCGTTACTAAATAGCTTTAATAGTCAGATATTTGTACTTATTGAAAAGGTTCAAATGTTTATATATATACTTCTAGTGCCTTAAATGTACGAGCTTCTGATATCATTTTTTTTAAAAAAAAATATAGCATATATTTAAAAGTTTTGTGTGTGTTACCTATTAGTATAATTCAAATTTAAAATTTATAACATATAATACTTATTTTTCTTATGATACTTATTACTTATTTTTCTTTAGAATATAGTATTTGCCTTATCTTTCAAAATAATGTATGGTATCTTTGAATTTTAACCATTTAAAAGTTGCATTCAGTTACATGCAACACAACAATCACATATACAAAAATAGAAACTGATCTTCATGTTTTATTTTCTGTTAAAACAAAAAAGAAAAAAAATGCCCATCCATATTATGTTTGAATACTAAACTAAGGAATGTTTAAGTTGTCATTGCCATATAAATTTTTATACAATAAATATGAACAGTTTAGCTGTTTTAAAGAATTTATTGACAGAAGTACTTTTTTCCAACATTAAAAAAATTTACAACGATTTTTGATAACAGTATTTTTTTTTCACGAAATCTTTTTAAATAATTGCGTAATTACGTGGGACATTTGTTGCTTAAGCAATTTTTTATTCTTTATTTTATAAAAATTATCAATAAATCTGAGGCGCAGTATTTAATGATTTTCTTGAATATAAAGAAAGAAAAAATGATTATCTTAATAAACTCTTATTCTCTAAAAAATATCAAAATATGTTTAGGTATAAAAATGTGCTCTGGTTACTACGTTTGATATTTTTAATCGTATAAATTCCTTCTTTTTAATGTATAAGAATTTTTCATGTATATGACCTTATTAGAAGCAATAGACATTTTATCAGAGATTCTTGAGCATCGTCTTTCCCAATAAATTGTTCAGAAGGTAAGAAGAAAATTTTATAATGAAATGCTTCACATGGTGTACCATATTTTGCTGTAAGTGATGTAGCTTTATTGATATTTCAAATCTCCGAAAGTTGTTAAGTTTCTCTCAGAATAAATATAAAAAAAAATTTTTTTTATTCAATTAGAACGAAAAAGAACCTATATTCTTATTAGCCTCAATCCTGAAACCTTTAATTTTAAAAATGATAACAAATTAAAACTCAAACACAGTGGCACAACAGCCCATGAGGACAGGGGACTACTGTGCCCATCCCAGCATTTGCGACCATTGGGGCTGAGGGCATGACCAGATGTCCCGATTAGGTGGTCAATCTGAAGCGAGACCCCCAGTGCTTAAGTCCCCAAGCAAGCTTGTTACTCATTTATAGACCCACTGCAGAGGGGATCAAATGTTGAGTCGACCTTGCCCAGCCCTGGAACAGAATCCATACCTGTAGTGTGGAAGCGTGATACGTTACCATTCGACCACTGGGTCCTAATAATAAAGTAATAACAAATATATCATTGCCAAAAAATACATTTTTTTACTTATAAAATATTATTTCCTCTATTTATATTTAATTTTAAATACTCAAAATTAATGTTCTTTTTTTAAAACAATATCATTTTGTATTCCAACTTGGGAGACTAAATTCATAGGCTTTTAGTATCTATACTAAAAAGCCATTCCGAATAAGGAATCTGAGAAGCAACAGAATAATGTGTACGTTATTTAACCAAGTTTAGAAAATCCATATTCAGTAATCAAGAACATATATTTTTTAACCTTTGAAATTTTAAAAATGCAGGTGAAATTTCCATCCAAAGCTATAAATTTGTCATTTTTAAAAAAGCATAGTCTACTTATACATTATTGCTGTATTTTAAAATTGTGAAAACTTTATATTTGACAAGGCTACATTTAAAAATCTAATACACAATTAAGGCTTAAATATTTTGTATTTTTTTAGTATCTGAATTTGTAAATAAACATTTCGTTTTTTTTGAGAATTCTTTGAATTAATTTGGGGCAAAATTTGGCAAGGATTTTGAAAAACCTTTGGAACTAGAAGAACAGAAAAGCACTTTTTGAAAATTTTTAAAAAACCCCCTTTCAGAACCCGAACTTAATTTTTTTTTTAAAATTTGTTTTTCTTTTAAAAATTTTCATTTTAAAAGAAAGGCCCAACTTTTTTTGGCAAAATTTGGGAAAAATTTATTTTAAAAAGGCTTTTGGGGGCTAAAACACTTAAAGGGGGTTTTTAAAAAAGGGTTTTTTTGAACCATCTTTTTTTGAAAAAACCGGGCTTTTTATTCTGAACAAGGTTTGGGGTATTCCCGGCCAAAAGAACCTATTTAAAAGGTTAAAATTGGAAATTTTTAAAAAATTAAAAAAAACCCCTTTTAATTAAATTTTTTAAATTTTTTTTTTTATTTTTTAAATTCATAATCAATAATATTTAAATTGGGAAACATTTTAAAAAAATTTCAAATTAACCATTTTAAAGGTTGTTTTAATAAAAATTTTAACCCAAAAAAAAATTTGGAATTTTTAAATAATAAAATTGGTTTTAATTTTTAATAAAAAATAATTTTTAATTTTTTAAATTTTTTAAATTCAGGGAAAAATATTTTAAGGGAGCCTTTAAAAAAACCAAAATTATCCCTTTTTTAAAATTTAAAAAATTTTTAAAAAAACTTATTTTTGTAAAAAATAAAAGAATTATTTTTCATCCCAATTTTTAAATTAGTCATCCTTGTTATTGCTCGGGGTTTATTTTTTGGGGCCTTTTAAAATAAAACTAAAAAGGGGGGGAAACCGCCCTAAAAGGGAAAAAAATAACCCTTTTCCAATTGAGGGTTTAGGGTTAAAAATTGGGGAAGGTTTTGGGCCACCCAAAAATTTTTTTTAAGGAAGGCATTATTTTTTTAATTTTCTCCAATAAAGAGAGATGAATCCTCAAGTCACTGTTTTCCGCAACTTGAGGACATAAAGTTTTTACTTTTGTCATCGCTTTAGAAAAAAAGTAATTTATCTTCCAGCCAATTACTTTAGAACTGTTCCCGGTGAACTCTTCAGCAATGGGTTTAGTTGACAACACCTAGAGTTCTGTAGAACCTAATCACTTTAACTCGCTCTAAAGGGATTATTCTTACAGTTATTCTACAAAACGGTGGTGTGTTCTAAAAGAGGCTTAATCATCCTTTTTTTATTTTTAATTCTTTATACGCCAATTCTTCTTCTGTTTACTCTATTTTTTTTAGTATTAAAGTTGTAAATGCTGCTTACTTTTTTGGGAAATTTTTGGGAAAATTATTTTTTGGGAAATTTCTTGCCAAGGGATTTAAGAACAACTTTTTCCAAGAAAAAAAATTCTTTTTATATGGTACTACTAATGAGTGTATATTAACGCCCGCCCCTGTTTAGCTCACAGGGCTTTGGCGCCCGGACCACAAAATTTTTTGGGGCCATGGTCAAGGACGTGGGACGACACCTGAGCTGGAACATCTCCCTCCTAACACCACCCCAAAACCAACGGGAGAATTTTACTCTTGAAAAGATTAAGTGGGGCATGCCCCCAAAATTTGGGGGTTTTTGGGTCTTCCCCAAGTTCAAAATCGTCGGCCACCCAATATCCGATACCTTGCCCACTGGCTCCCGGGGCCCAAGGGTTTAAATGGGAAAAATATATCAATTTTTTTTCTTTCAAATATAAAATTCTATTTTGCTTATATTTACGAATTATGAGCTTTTCCCTTCATTGAAATACTACTAATTTTATGCATTTATTCATAGTAAAAAAAATATTTTTGTTAGTTGTCATAAAGGTTTTGGGGGGGCTTTACCCCAACAAAGAAATAATAGCCCATTTAGTTCTGGGTCACCCCAAAATTTTTTACTGTATATTGGGGAAATATTGATTTTCACAAAATAAATAACATATATATTAGATACTTAATTATTCAAAAAGAGATTTAAAATTAAATAGCGCAAATTGTTAGTGAAGTAATAGGTAATTTTTTCGTTTACCAATAACGTAAATGTATTTTTATTCCTTAGGTATTAACAAATTTGATCTTCACTTCTTTGGAAAGGCTAAATTGACAAATTTCTTTGGATATTTCACCACTTTTCAAGGTTATTTTTTTTATTGGGGGATCCAAAAAATGTTCGGGAACCCTGATTTTGAAAAAAGGGATAAAAGGATAATTTTTTTTATATTTATGTCACAGATTAGAAAATAATGTATTTAAAATTTTTTTAAGGAAAACAAAAAATTTTTTAAATTTCAATATTTTGGAAAAATTAATTTGAATAATTTTTTTTAAGTTTTCTCTTTTTAAAAAATGCTTCCCATTTTAATATTTTTTCCTGTATATAGCTCCAGACCCTCTACGGGGCTCAAAAAATTTTTTAAAATATATAACTTAGAAGTGGGTTTATCCATTTTTATTACAGCCGGGGAGAATTTTTAAAAAAAAAATTTTTAAAATTTTTTCAATTGGTTGTAAAAAATTTAAAAAAAATTTTGAATTTTTTTCCCCTTGGAGTTGAGCCCTTAAAAAAGGACTGAACTATATAAGGGAAAATATTTTTATAATAAAATTTTCAAAAAGGGGAAAAAGAAAATTTTAAAAAATATTATTCTAAGTTAATTTTTTAAAAATTTTTTAAAAACTTTTGTAAAAAAATTTTTTAAAAATTTTTTTACATTTAAAAATAATGTTTTAAAAACCTTTTATGCTTTTTAAAAATCGGTTCCGAATTTTTTATTTTTTAAAAGGAAAAAATTTTTTTTTAAAATGATTTAAATTTACAAAAAGCTAATGTCTGAGTAACAATTTCGCAGATTTTTTTTTAAATTATATTAATTTTTAATGAAATGTTACGATGAAATAATAAATATACAAAACTACATTTCCTCTAAAATTTTGCTTAAATAATTTTCCTGCTTTAATACTATGTTAATAATATTACATTATATTTAATAATTGTGCAACTGATAAAGTTATGCTTTACATATGAGCAATACATATAATTCTGTTTCATATTTACAAAGCAAAAAATTACATTTGAATATTTTAAATTATAGATATATATAATAAATGATACTAATATTATTGTTTTAACTTTAAATTAAAGTAAATACCTTCTTAATTAATTTCTATTACATTCAAAATTATTTTAGAATTGCAATGCATCAGATAGCTTCTTGTTTCAAAATGTTAAATGCAATAAATTATGAGTTCTTAGTATTAATCTTACTAATTTTAACCAATTGTAAATGCATAATGTGAACTATTTTTAAATAATAACAATTTTTCTATTTTTGCAATATCATTTCTGTTAGAAGTATTTTTGAATTATATAAAATAACGTTCGAGTTAAAGAAAGAAGTAATTTCTTCCAAAAATCTTACATTTATAGACTTTTGATTCTAAATAAATGTAAGTAATCGAACTTAGAAAAATTCAAATTTTTAAATTCATTTCCCTCCATAAGTTTAGTTAACAGTCTGCATATGGTGACATATTTTATATATATTCTTCTGGTTTAGAAAATCTGTAAACAAAAACTACAGTTTAAGAAAGTTTATCCATATTGTATGTTACTGTATATTTATTCATTTTATTTATCTGCTTAACGGAATACATTATATTACCTGCAACCTTATCTCTCAAAATATTATACTTTTAAACATATAACGTTCCCAGTCCCCCAAAACTAAGGTAATTTCAGTGGAGTTTTATTTTATGCTGCTGTAATTTTCAAACTGTAATATAAGCGTTCACCATCTACACTCGTGAGACAGAATGTGATCCGTTGTCACTATTTCGCAAATTTAGATAAATTTTATTGTAAAATTTTATAAATAGTAAAAAAAAAGTCATATCTCATTTGCTATACTAAAACATTTGGAACGCAGATGTTTTGTATAAAAATAAATTTAGATAAAATAAAATAATAATTAGACTTAAGAAGCAAATTAATAGAATTACTTATACAAAGGTATCATAGCCTTTACAAAAATATAAAAAAATCGTGTACAACGAAATATTCTGGAATTCTAGCACTAACAAAACGTCATTTTTCGAGTTTTGTTCCACAAGGTTAGTAAAAAGGAATATAAAAGCTAACCGTTACATTAAAAATTAAATCTTGAAACGCAATTTTGGGCTGCATCTTTTTTTAAATAATCAAGAAAATTGAATAATTTTTGGAAATAAATACTACTAATATTATTATTGTTTAAAAATTATCAATAAATATTTTTTTTGAAAAAAATGGGATTTTTTTTTAAAGTCTGTTAGAAAAGAATCATAATAGACGTCGATGTATTGCAATACTCAACTTGTTCTTGCAATGTGGATCAAAATCCAACAAATGAATAAAAATTTTGATTGATTTGTTTTTTTTGACAAAACATGATTCTAAAAATAAGTTTTCATCAATAAAAAAATGATTTTCTGTACCTGTTATTTTCAAAATAAATGTACGTTGAGCAGTTAAATTGCATTGAAAATTTTATTCGAAATGCCTAGAAACTTTCCTACATATATATGTTATTTTCACCAATAATTCTAAAATTCTGAAAAATATTTTCTAACACTTAGATGTTTTCGAAACTAGATTTTATAGTCTGGAGGAAATAAATCAAATATTTGACTTTTTTTTATTTTCATTTTATAACGTCACACAAACTACTTCATGCTTGTATCCCTAATCTGTCATGATTTAAATGATAAATGAGTTTACAGATGAGAAAGATTTACACAAATCCCTATAGTAAAGTTTTCTAGTTTTCAGAAATGTTTTTATTTTTGTTGCTCACTTTGTGATTTTGAGGAACATCTCTTATCAACATCGGTTATCATGCTGAATATCGCTTTCTTTTTCACCCTTCCATTTTTTTATGTTTTGGGTTTGGAATTTTTTACCTTTTTCCCTTTCAAATTTAATTAAATTTTGGAAATATTGGGTGGAAGGAGAAAGTTTTGAATTCATATTATTCCTAAGTATATATTGGCATTTCCTAGCATCTCTTCTAAAACAGATTTGTAGTTTATAATTAATTTTTTTTTTCAAGAAAGCTTATATCTAGTTTAAAGATTTCTAAGTTTTCTCTTCCCTTTTAAACTCAAATTTAATTTTTTATTAGTTTTCTAATGTGAATCCGTTTCCTTCATTTTTGCTTTCGAAACACTCAGAAACTATTGACAAATATATTTGAAGTATTCCGAGACATTTTATTTTGTTTTTCAACAATGGATTTTATAAAGTTATACTTTAAAAGGAAAAAAAAAAATTTTGGGGTTTAAACCAATTTTTTTCCCATTGACTTACCCGTAAAAATCTTTTTACTTTACTATTCGTTCTTTATGTAATGTTGGCTTCAATCATAGGTTTATTATTCGAAAAGAAAACATAGGAATTTCCAATAATCACTGTGTTGTTTAAGGGAGAGGTATTATTTTTAAATCACCCAAGACTGTTAATTTTTGTGTTGAATATGAATGTTTAATATCAATCCTAGATTTTTAGAAAGCTCTTTTAAACGAACTGAATGATCAAAAGTTACAAACATACTTATTTTTTTCAAAACAATGTATGTTTTTGGTCTTTTTGAAAAATCATTGAAATTCGTCATTCGTCAGTTTTTCATTTCGTATTCAAAGTTGACATCAGATCTGTAATATCATTTCAATAAATAAGTTCAACCTTATGAGCTACGAAGCGAAAAAATAATGTACCGAAAAAAGATGATATTTTTTCCTTTAATCTATATTCTAAAAATAATCTAAAATTACGCTTAACCTATCGCGATTCCTTAGGAAAATGTATAAGTGATTTGTAGGAAAATTGTACGTTATGGATATTTTGTAAAATAATTTTCAAATAATTAGCGTTAAATACTTTTAAAACACTATTTAAAATTTTTAAAAATACATTTTTTTCCAAATCAGGTCTGCATAATTCATGCCATTCGAAAAGTATTTTTGATACGAAAAGTTTTACTTCCATCAAAATCAAGGCTATTTCCCCCTTGATATGGCTTTGGAGAGTATTGCAAAGTTATAAAAATGACGTGCAGTATATACACTCATTTTTTTCTGAATGTGAATTTTCATACAACACCATTCATTTTTAAGAAGGAATGTTAAATATATCAATTTTAAAAATTATATACAAGTTTAAGTTTATATTATTTAGTTACATATTTTGAATATATTAATATTGTGTTAATACACAACTACACTTGATTGTTTGATTAAAAATTTTCTATATTTTTAAAAGGTGTTTTGTTTTTAAACATTATTAAATTGCTTTAAGAATTTTAATTTCCTTTTCAAAATTAATACAGTTTTTCTATTCAGACACAATTTTAATAAAATCTAAAAAATAATAGACTCAACTTAAATAATTTTTTTAAATATTACAAATAATTACATTTCAATTAATATTCAAAGCACATTAAAATCAAATATAGAACACTTTTTGCAAAAAAAAGGAAAATCAGTTTTTTGTTTTTGATAATACAAATACTATTGTACGATAATTTTTTGAATGTATTAAATTTTTCCAACTATCAGGTGGTGAACCACAACAAGATTATCTCAACAACAGCACTTTATCTCATTAAACAATTTTTTTTAAACCACTAAAATTTAATGAAAAACCAAACTAACACGATGCTTTCATATTTAAAAAGTAATTTTTTTAATGTAGATAATTTTGGAATATAATGACTTCTTATAAGTAACTGAGAATACTGTTCAAAATCTAGTTAATAAATCTAGTTATATATACATATATATATTTAAATAAGCTATTCATTCTATCTAAGAATATTTTTTCCTAGTAACAACTACTTGAAGGATATAAAGGATGTTATTTAATTTATTTCCAAACACACTGACAATATTTTTAAAAAAATATATCAAACTTCAACAAATCAAACGTCATTATACTTATACATTTTTAACTTAATTTTACCATGCACAATTTCCACAATAACTTCCAATAAATATTAGTTACTACTTTTGGAATCTAGCTAGAAAAAATAACAGATTATTTAATCTCAAAATACTAAAAATTATGTGAATTTAAAATGATAACAAATTTAATTGTTTACAAATATAATTTTTTGAAGTGATAACTTCCTTAGGTGCGTTTTGCTGGAGAGTGAGCTCGAATTATGTGTTTTAAAAAAGACAAGCATTGTTATTCTCGACTTTGTAACACTCTTAACAATGGAACGGAATTTTCCGTAACAATGTAAAATACTCCAAGACTTGTTATAAGTACGAGAAAACACGTTCTCAACAATTTGTATATGTTACGTTATGAAGATCAACACTTCTTTAACGACTTTACAGTGTTACTGAAAATTCCGATCCAAAATTCTTCCATGGCCTAAGAGAATCTACGTCTCTCAGAAATATACAAAATAAATTTAAAAGGTTATCAGAAAACAAACTTAAAACAATCACAGATATCTACACAAACCTCATTTCCACAAAAAAGGGAATACCAATATATAATTTGAACTGTCAAATTTTAAGGATTTTATTTTACTTTGGATCTCTTTGGAGATATGACAACTTATGGCACTTCAGAAATGTATGTAGCATGAAATATTACTGAATTATTTGGGTTTAATAAGACATGCATTGGAGAAATTTGTGCACTGAAATGTAGAACAGAAAATTGACAAATAATTCTAATGGTTACTATTATTATTTCACAAAATTAAAGTGTAGAGAAAATTATCGAATTCATTTACCAAAAGCTTAGTTGCCTACACTGAAGTCTGTTCAAACCTTCTGAACGAATTGCCTATTATTTTAAGTGGGGATTTTAATGTACAGTTTTCTACAGGCAAATCAAAGCCTTTAGTAGATTTTTTTTTAAAATCAAAATTCAATTTAATTATGTCAAATGAAAGCACTGCCAAATACGGAATAATGCTTGGAGGAGTTTTTTTTAGGTATTTAAATAATTTTAAATCTAAATTATTTATAACCTATTTCAGCTACCATAAACCCTTTGTTTCCTTCTTGGAATATAATGAACTCATAAATATGATTGTATACTCCACAAAAAACATTACTTTATGAGTACAGACACATGAAGACACATGAATAAATAATTTTATTTGACAATACTAATATCCCTTGTTTTTTTTATTCCCTAAGTAATCCCTGAAATAACATTACAAAATTGGGAAATTTTTACTTTATCGGGGTTCATAAGAAAAAATTTTTTCTACATGCAATTTCTTGAAGAACATAGAGTTTTTTTATTATAAAATTTATATCAAGGCACAATAACAATTATTTTTTAAATAAATAGTGAATGATTCTACTTCATAATCAAACAATGTGATCTGTATTCCTGTTCCATTTTTAAAGTCAGGACATTAGCTTTTTGTTCCGAAAACTTATAATTAAATTTATTTTTCTAACCAATTTTGGAATGAAGAGATTTTTGTACACGCTGAATATGGAAAGAAAGAGAAAAAGGGAAACAAAATAATGATATCGGTTACAAATTTAATATTTTCTTGCTTAGCATTAATACAAAAAGATTAATATAGAAAAAAGGAACAAATGACAAACATCTGTAATAAGTACAGTTCATAAAATCTTCAATATTCATGGCTACATTGTAATTAAAAAAAACCTGATAAGACACAGCATAAAATTGATTTAACATAAAGAAAATTTATTTTATCTAAGAGAAGAAACGATGATAGGATTTACCGAGATATAAAAGTTCTTTCTTAAAATCTACTACAATATGCTCGTCTTGTAAGCTGCAACCTGACTTCTTGAAACAAAAATTGTTCAGGACAAGCGTAAAATCAACTTAAAATTCAAAGTTATTAATGTAGTTTCAAAAACTTTAACAATTTTTTAAAATTTATGCGGAGTATAAAAGTAGAAAAAGAAGTAACATAATTGAATATAAATTTTAGTCAATATTCTCATTTGGCGTAGGGATTTGATGTGTTAAGTGGCATCTCTAGTTTCCGTCCCGCTTTTTAAAAGTAGTGCAGTCAACCTACGAAGTCAAAATCTGTCTAAAACAACCTACTTTTAACATCGGGGTGAGATATTAGCAATCAAAAAAACTAAAATATTTTTTTGATGTTTCTAAAAGTCCATAATATTGTGAATATTCTATACTTGCATTGCTCGTAAGCAATTCAAGTACTTAATAGCACACACATAGCTGAAAAGAAATTATCTACACCATTTTCAACATTTTTCTGTCCTTTATAAAGATGTGTGAGATGGAATAGAGGTTCAATTTTATTTAAAAACAAATATATTACTAAGTTTCAATGAAAAAAAAGGAAAAAGAAACTGCTAAGACATAAACTTTACTATTAACTCTTACTAAATTTAGGAATTCCATTTATATTTTCCTTTATAGATATAAATATAATTTTCATATCATATCTTAAGTATGTTTTAGCTATTATCCTTTTATTTTTAAACCTTTGCACGGGTTTTAACCACGGACCACAACAAATTTTCACCGGTAAATATATTAGCACACAGTATTATATAATAAACTATCAAAATTTCTCCCGAATTAGGAAATAATAGTAGCAGAGAGGAGATATCAAACGTCAGGACGTGTGTGTAAATATTAAATTTATCTTGTTCTTTTATATATGTTTATTAACATGTATTATAAGGCACAGTGGTTGAGCGCGGTAGCATATCAGGCTTCCACACCACATGAACGCGGCACTGTCCTCGGGCTGGGCAAGGTTGACTCAGTCTTTTAACCCTTCAGTGGGTCGATAAATGATCCTTAATCTTGCTTTGGAGACTAAACACTGTTGGTCCCTTTTCAGACTGACTACTTTATCAGGACATCTGCTCATGCACCTCAGCTCTCAATCGTTACGTATAATGAGATGGGCACTGTAGGCCTTTACCCTCATAGGTTGTTAGGCTACTGAGTTTAAGAGTTTTCATATTGTATTATTCGAAATAAACCTACCTTTCTATATGAAATTTGATATTCTTTGCGATGCATCTTTATTTATTTCTTTTTTATTTGGCCCAAGTGAGCTTTTGAGTTTGACACCCTTGATATACAGTCTTCATTTACAATAAATAATATGTTCTGTTGCATAATAATCATTTTCACGAATACTTGGCTGACATTATCGTGTATAGGGCTTAACTCTTGACGAATGATCTGACCAGTAAAGGAGTCGGTGCACTTCAAATGAGTTATGGTTTAAAATCCCCACGTTGGGGTGGAGTGAAATTTAGGATAGGCAGCACCGGATTAAGGGCCGTCCTTGCAACATGGTCGCAATTCAAAATTACGAGGCTGGTGACCAATAACCACCGAGTTGCTTTAGAGGAAAAACCTTCATCTACGTTCACTGAATTGTTCTCTAATCCATTCATACAGTCAGACTCATATATCTTACATTTTGCCTTGGAGATTAACATTTCTCTTTGCATATATAATTCTTTTAAGAAATTTTCATGTACATTGGTGGTTCAAAATTGTGGGCACATTTTAAAATTATTATATTTTTTAAAAATGCTTTTAGAAACTGTTACGTTTCTCACAATGCAAAATCTTGTATATCTTTTTAAAGAGAATTTAACACTAAATTCAATACAAAAAACAACATTCAAATATTTGCAACGCCAAAAACGTTATGCTGAAATAACTATCGATATACGTTAAATACTGATGAATTGAGTTATCAGTGTTTAGTGGGGTAGCTTTTTTTTAAATATTATTATTATTAAAGCTTTACATCGAGGTTTTATTGAGCTAAAGATAGTTTTCACTCTTCCTTCATTATGACATGATGACAGAAACCAAATATATTTTCAATTAGTTCCTTTTTATTTCATGCGTACCTTTTTTGGACAAGATTTTTTAAACGGTGCAATAAGTTTTCGATAGGATTGAGGTCAAGACTCATCCCTGGCCAGAACAACAACTCATTGATCTTTCGATTACATGCAGAACCATGCTGAAAAATAAATGAAGCATTATTGGTAAATAGATGCCAGATGAAAGGTGAAGTTTGGTTTCTAGAATAGTGTGATTGTATTTTCTGACACTCAGTGTCCCTTTGATGATATGAAGGTGACCGATACCATCGGCTGGTATGTATAATCAAATAATAAAGTTATGTGGGTATTTCACAGTTGTCTGGATGCAGTCACGATGTAGCCTTTTTCCTATTCTACATCCTACATATTTTCGGCCATCACTACTGAATAAAGATATCTTAGTTTTCTCCTTCCATGTAACGCGATCACTAATCATGTATCCAATTAATGAGTTCAATTGCCTACTGTAGTCTTTTTAGCACTGCTTTAAATTGAGATAAGGCTTTTTTTCGGAGAATTCCACATCTTAGTCTAACATCTGCTAATCTTCTAATTGTTTTTGAACTGACAGAAACACCAATATCATTCAAATAACTTCTGATGACCATTAATGACATACTTTTGTCTTGGAGACATAGAATTTTTAATCTTTGACATCAACAGATGTGTTGAGCCTTTTTCGGCTTTTTCCTGCTTTGTTTTCCTTAAATTTGTCTCCTGACATCTTAAACAATATTTCAGTCCCCAGATGCAATCAGTGAAACTTCCAACTGTCTTGTAGTTTTAACATAGGAAGGATCACACTTTCTCTTCATACATCTCTTTATAGGTGTCCAATCTACTATTTTATTTGTTGTCATTGCTTCTAGAGTACCTACCGTTGTTGTTCTGTTCAGGAAACTGTCCTGACCTCAATTCTATCAATACCTTGTAGTAACGTGTGAAGACTTTTGTCCGCATCGATATGAAGCTTTTAAAAAAATAAAGGCTATCCCACTAAGAATTGATAACAAACTGATCAGTATCTAATGTATATCAATAGTTTTTGCTACATAACTTTTTTTGCCTTGCAAATATTTGAATTTTGCTTTTTGTACTGGATTTAGTATTAAATTTCCTTCTAAATAATATAAAAGATTTTGCGCTTTGTGCAACGTAGTATTTTCTATCAGCATACAAGCTTAAGAAGCATAACAATTTGAAAAAGTGTCCACAAATTTGGCCACCACTGTATAGGTACATATATATATGATTAAATAATATCACTATAGTGTGTTGTTTATCATATTAGGAAATTATTTTACGAAGTAGGCTATTCTGATGAAACGGAAACATTCTAATATAATGAAAATCACTAGTAAAAGGAAGGTATTAAAATCTCCAACATGAGGAAATTATGCTTCTAAATATGCATGAGTTGTATCTAACATTCTATGAAAGAAAACGCCACATCAAGAAATGTTTTATTATATAACTTATTTTTAAGATTTTCTGTTGAACATGTTTGCACTCTAACACTTTATCTGCTTAGCCTAGTGTTTAAGGACATGGACACGTGACTGGCGTTTCACAATTTCAAGCCTAGTGCTACTCTAGACCTACCGTGTAGAGAGCCTGAGGCATTTTAAATATGTCAGGGTTCAAACGTCCTCTCGTTGGGGTGGTGATGAAATGAGAGGAGTTGTCAGCTCAGGTGTCGTCCTTAGCACCATGATTCAAAATTACGAGGTTCGTCGCTAAATGCTCTCGTGTAGATGAATAGAGAGCAGTTAATGTTCACTTCCTCAGTCACTCGTCTTAAATATTGAAGTATTTTTGAAAAACACGTTGTCATTATTTATAAAATATCTTAAAATTTAATTTGATGAATTGAAAAGCTAGTGCGGAAATATTGATTTTCTTATGGCACATAAAGTGATTGTTTTTCTTAATTTATAAAGCTAGTAAAAATTTTTTCTTTATATCATTTAAATTGACTTCCTGATGTAAGTAAATAAATGTACCTGTTACAATCAGAAATTATTTTTAAATTACATACTTTTCTAAAAATAAAATGTTATGCATTAAAACCAAGAACACAGTACGATTCAATTGACAAAAATCGGTCAAAAAATCAAATTTAATTATTTTACAAATTATTTTTATACACTTTTCTATAACCTCTAAAAAATTTCAAAGCTCAAAAAATTAAAAAAATACAGAATTATGCTAGTGTTTTACTTTTCGTTTGTATTCAAATTTTATAGCAAAAAAAACTTTAAACTTTTTTATTCAAAAAGAAAAAATAACTAGTTTGTTTCATTTAAAATCTATGGCTTTTTGTTTGGGCCTAATACGTTTTTTTTTTACATATTCAAAATACATTAACAAAAGTTGGTATGCATTTTTGAAACCCAAAAAATACTTATTTTTAAAAAAAAATTGAACTCAAATTTCACATTTTTTGGGGAAAATTTCATTAAGCATTCATAAAAAAAAAGTGTTGTAGAATATCAATCATGTTTCAAAAAAACCAAACCAACTTTTTTATATATAGTTTTATGTTTATTAATCAAAATTTTATGCATGTCGAAATTTTTGTAGGAGGAGTAGCATTTAAAATCACTTCCAAATTTTTAAATTTTTCCTTTAAAAAATTTAAATTTCAACTTTACAAAATTTGGGACGAACCGTTTTTTCATTTTTATATACAAAAAGGGAAACCACCAAAATTTTTTTAAAAATTCTTAAGTTCAAATTTTTTGCATAAATCATACCATGTCCCCATAACCCGCTTTGTGAGCAGTTTTAAAATGAATTACATCTTTCACATGGATTTATTAAACTTGATTAAAACAAACAAGTATCTTTCAATCCAATAAATTAAAAATCCTAAACAGGAACGTAAACCTTTTTGGTTTAAACCTTTGAAACCCTTTTAAAGCGAAAGTCTTACAAGTAAACAAGGGCTTTTATTCTTAGGTTTGGACCCCATATACGCTAAAGCCTACCAAAACATAAAAAAGAAACATGATCCCAAACATAAATAATTAACGAATTATTAATTTTTTTATTAATTTGTGTCTCAAAAGATCAGGAGAATATCAAAACTTCAATTCGGGGATTTAAAAAAAATTTCAACTTATTTGAATGCAGTAAATTAACTGGTGATTTTGACACCGATCTCTTCCAAAGAAGTGGGTATTAAGGAAACATGAGTTGGATCCGATGCTAATCTAAACTTGAATTTTTTCTTCTTTTTTTTTACTTATTTTCATAGTAAATATATACCTAGCTATATTGTATAGTCAAGGAACTGTTACCTGTCCGACAGTTTAAATGCAATCTATATCTAATTTCATTTCACATAGTTTTTTATAGTAAACTTATTTGTATATCACGTTTCCTCTGCAAAATGGTGACAATCCTACTCTGAAAAAAAAAGATAAAAGAACACCTAGTACCCAGAACAAAATTTAGGGATGCAGCCTGTTACAAATATATCCAAGATCAACCATAGATCCTAGCATAAGCTCAGTTCTTGAATAAAACTCACAGGTTTGCGTGTTTATAAAGTTATTGTCCTTTTTTTTACTCAGATCATGTTTTAAAATAGTCAAAATCCCTGAAAAAGATCAAATACGATTGGACCAGTGCCAAACTGGCGTGGATAGAATTGCCAATATCAAGCTAAGTGAAGAACAAAAAGATAACTTAGAGTGTATAAATGGGTAACAGGATGGTTTCTTTTTAAAAAACCTATTCTTTAAATAAAATTATTTTTTTCTGTTTAAAGCAATACGTTCTTTATCAAATGTGAAGCGTTGAATTCGAGAGGAAAGCATTTTTTTTAAGAATCACGGCAATATGTTTTCCATAATTGTTACCCTACTTACTTTTTTTTTTTTTTTTTTGGAAAAAAAAGTTAATTCTTTTTTTTATTGTTTCTTTATATTTTGCATGACTTTTGGCATTACCTCAAATACCATTTCATAAAGTAATAAAAAGCGCGTTGCTACTTTTCGAAAATTCGGATAGTTTGAAGCCATTTTAATAGAGAATTGTTTTATTTGAGAGATCCTAAAAATATATATTTACTCTTATGTATCAGAAACGTAAGAGTTTTTTTTATGACATTTTTGTTTTTTTTAGATTAATTTTTGAAAAGTAGAATTGATAACACAAAACAAGTACTTTAGGTTTATTAAATATGGGTTATGATAATATAAGTTGATTTATGTGGAAAAAATTAAATTTTATTTCAAAAAATATATGATAATAAATGAACTCTATTACGGCATCTATCATCACATAAGAGGCAGAGCTAAAAGAAAAATATCTCATAATCGTCTTATATATATATATGAAAAATATCTAAGAAAATATTAGTCTAATAAAAAGATTGCTCACTTACTCCATAATATCTTAGTAATATATATATTTGTTTATATAGTGGGGTCTCTAAGCATTATCTTCCTAATAATGTGATAAAATTCCGGCAGGGGCACTATGTAACTCGTTTGGTAAAGTTGCTCTGACCTCAGTAATGCTTCTATGAACTGTTCTAATTATTTTATATTTGTCCTAACCTCTATTTCGCAATATTTACTGTTTTTACACAAATAATAATGCAAGTGATACTTTCTGCTTAAGCTACCCATTAACACACACTACAGTTATTTCGTTGTGAAAAATGCCTGATATTAGCATCACAGTAAAGCACTCACAGTGGTTAGTTAAGGGAATTACAAGGTAAAACGGGTTATAGTTTTTCTTATAAAGAAAACACGCTATATTGCTGTGGAACAAACATTGATTATTACTTGGTGTTTTGGCTGCATTTCTGTAGTTTATTATCCAGTGATCCTGTGTTTGCGAAAAATAATTAGAATAGATAATTCAAATTCATGGTACTTCAGAATTAATAGCTGTATTTCTATCTCGAGGATGAGGGTTGAGGATCTGGTTAATACTGAATGTATATTGAAAATTATATTTCTAAATCAGTATTTTTTTCATATTCTTAATATATCTTTAAATTTCTGTTGGGTAACTGACATAAATTTCAATTACTTCCATAATATTTCTATTTGCTTTTGCAGGCTGTTGTAAATATAGGATGTATGAATTTGTTTTCATGTGTTAAATTTTAAACTCAAATATTTTAAACGGAATAATATTGTTTCATACTACAATTTAATTGGAATAACAAATTATTACTGATGCACATTACAAGTTTTCGAATAAAGGATAATAATAATAATTCTAATATGTAGTAATTAGACTTAGTTTTAAATTTGTTATCGTATCGTTTAAAAGATGAAAATTGAGATAGTTGTAATGCGTCCAAAATCCAAGGCTCTAAGCGTAATTTAAATTTAACAACACTTGATAAACGTAAGTGGTGCATTTTCTAAGGACCAACTTTTGAGTTAAATTTATTTTCTCATGTAACTTTCATTTTATATGACTGTATAAATTAGTGAGGAAGTATTTATTCTGTAATATATGAATTTTTACTTGAAGAAATAAATAATTAAGTTATATACATTATGTATTTGACTAAAAAAATAATCATCAATATTATACATGCATCTTGTTAAAGTATTAGTATTATTAGGAAACTTACAGAGTTGAAGCAGTACAATTCCACAATAAAAGGATGTATTAAATATTTAAAAACATGCGTCTGAAACATGAAAATAATAAAATTATAAACAGTTTAATGAGAATATTCATGGATTTCAAAACTTGCAAATATTATTAGCAGTAAAATAATTATATCAAATTTAACTGATTTAATTTAAGGCAGAGAGATTTAGTGATTGAATTCGACATTAAAAATTCTTATTTTTAACTTTAATTTTGCTGAAGCATTAACAGCATACTAATAGATAATAGGAATATTTATAGATAAATACTTCAGGAAGTTTGCAAAAAATAAAATATTATTATATTTGTTATAAAATTTTTCTAAGAATTTTAAAAAGCATTTAATTATCTATACATGCAGCTATATATATAACCACTTGACTTTTTTTTTATTTTTTGTAATCAATTTCATCCAGAATTATCGAATTTTTATTAAAGTTTCAATTTCATTTTGGCTTTAAAAGAAGTTAATTTATGATTAATACTTTTAACTATAAAATTTAAACATTGAAACAAACTTTTCACAACGCAATTTCTGAAAATTAACATAGTGTTTATAGCCACATGATTCCTTAAATAAGAATTATACGTATACATTTACCGTAAAGTGAAATAAGTATATTTTAGTAAGCAATGCATTCTACAAGTCAGATGGTAAAATAATTAATTTTTGACTCAGCAATATGTACCCAGTTTAAAGAAATGGCAATAAAATGAAATGCAAAAGTATAACATTTTATAAAGTTATACATTTAAAGATCCTTTTTCCAGAGTTATTCTTTCTAGAACAAAATGCATACCAATGCTTGCAGGTCTTTTTTTCTTGTCCGTTGCTGGAATCCCTTTCAAAAATGTTTCTGAGTGAGATAAAGGAGAGAGAGATTAAAAAGTAAATTTCATCTTATTCTCCCAGAAGCATGCTGTTTTGTCAGTCGATGTATGAGGTATTCCTGATACATTCTTCGATGAGTCAAATTTCCCATAGATCACATTTTATTTTCCCCAAATTTACTCTTTTTTATGTTTCCGAAGAAAACATTTTGCGAGACATATGCCTTTGAAAATTATAATCATTTTATTGATTATTAACATTAGTACAGCATGAAAACTAACATCTGGAAAAATCTCTATTACATTCCCCATGTTGACAATTTCTGGAAATCTATTACAAAATAGTGATCATGCTATAATGGTGGTATTGTTTTCCTCCCTTTTACAAAACTATCATAACAAATCAATCGAAATCTGGAAAGCATGCGCATATAATGGGTGGGTGAATCAGTTAAGTGATTAAAAAAAAATGTCCATGCATATTTTAAATATTCTAATACACTCCATGATACATTCAAGATTTTGGTGAACAAGGAGTATTAAAATTATACAGTGATGTAGACGAAGTATAATAAATCGTAATGTTCTGTAACAAGGAGAGGAGTAATCAAAGTAATACAGAGTGCACTTATAAGAAATCAACAGGATACGGTGAAAGCACAAAAATGATCAACAGGATACGGTGAAAGCACAAAAATGATCAACAGGATTGAAGTAAGCGTATAAAGTAAAAATAGGATGTATCTTTTCACATATGGTTCATATATATATATATAAATATATATATATGTATATATATATAATAAATTTATATAATATATCAAAAACAAGAAATTGTAAATAATGAACATAACGAAAAATAACGTAATAAAAATATAAAAGAAAGGCATGAAGTTCAAATTTATAGAAAAAAAAAAATAGGAAAAAAAAAGGAAACACAAAAAAGAACCTAGCGAGTCAAAAATTATTTTGGGCTTTGGACGGAATAAGTAGGGTTAAACAAGTTTGAATGCTCCCACCTTCCCCTTTGCATCTTGGTAGGAAAAAACGAAATAACTTAAATAGGAATTTAAAGTATATAAAAACTCACAAATATCATGAGAAAATCACCGACTACTATTCTGCAACAAATTCTCCTGAAATCTTAAGAGAGAAAATTACTAAAAGATTTACCTAAAAAAACAATTCTTCAAAAATTAATTTACAAAATTTCTACTCACAGAGCTATTGCCAAGAGTCTTGAAATTAATGGAAAGCTATTGTTCACTGAGTTAAAATTCCAGACTATACATAAACCCATCTTTTAAACCAGCATGCAAAGATAGATGCCAATCAATTTTGGTAGGCTATGAATTGGTTGATTATCAAAAAAGTAGAAGTTTCGTTTGTCAAAAATGTCGAAATTTTCAAATGTGTAAGATGTTCAAGATGTGTGTGGAAAAAATGCAGACTGTGAGAAGAAAGTTATATTACAATCGTCATCATATATATAAATATATATATATATATATATATATATATATATATATAGCCATGTATAGTATTTTATGTAAACATTGTTATAATGTTCACAACTTAATTATGGAGTAGAAACAATTAACTAAATACTAATAAATATATTATATGTATGCCAGTTTATCTGTGTATCATAAATAAAGTAAAAACATATAAAACTAATTAATTCTTTTCATGAACTGAATCCTATATTTTACACACTTTATATTAGCAATATTTATAATGCTTAAAAATTTCCAAATGTTTGCAAAGAAAGACCAGTTTTAAATTTATTAAGAAAGTTGACACTCAAACGATATAATTATTATATCTATTGATAAGGCAAGTATTTTTTTGAATATGTAAGAACTGTAAACAAATTGCTTAAAATGTGCAAGGAAATAAAATTTTCAAATGTTATACATTATACATATCAAGAAATCCCCACTTGTGTAAATTCTAATCTTACTTAAAATTACGAGTAATGAATGAAGAAAGCACCAGGAAATTCAATTAAATAAATTCTCATTCCATACATATTTACAAAAATACATTAGAACCGCTATATAAAAGCATCATATTTCTAAATTTCAGTTTTAAATATTAACACCATTTTTTTTTTCTTTCTTCCTTTTTTTTTCTTGGTTTTAAGAGTTTTTCTTTTAATCATCTATTTTTCTAAATTCCATGTTTCAACTTTTACCTCTCGCATACTTCAATACGAACAAACAAATACAAGATATATATAGTATTATATATATTTATATATATATATATATATATATATATATATATATATATATATGTATATATAACTTATATTTTTTATATCCTAACTTTAAATCGGGCGATACCGCTTGCTGTATCTAAATGTACTAAATTTCATCAGTTGCTGTCAAAATACGATTTGCAGCACGTTGGAGCATTCCTCGCCGCATTTTTCGGAAAAATTTTATATTCTTGTCCTGTCCTGGTTTTATTGTGCCGAAAGAATATCTCTTTTTGAAAAAAAATGCAGCAAAAGGGAGAAAATTGCGAAAATATTAGATTTACTTTTTTTCTCAGAGTGAATTTCCTTTTTGGCGACAGCTGTTATTTCAGAGTAAGAGAATTTTTTTTTTAAATGTGATGGTGTGGAAGCATGTAAAGTTTATTAAAAAAATGTGAGAGAAATGAAAACTTACACACACACACAATCTTATCTTTTTACTTTATTTACAAAATGTATAAACATAATGATTTTATGTTATCATTTTAATGAGATTTTTTAGAGATAAGATGATCTATTCAAAACAAGTAAATATTTTAAAGCTGATGAATACGTCAATAAAAACAAAAATGTTTCATTCCAAGAATTTTATATTTTAAGCTATGTATTTTTCTATTTCAAATTATTACCTAATTAATACTATAAATAGTAGTTTCCCTTTACGTCTTCTAATTTTTATAACTAAGAGCAAAATAAAGAACAAAACACGTTTAATTTCTTAGCATTTTTCGTAGACTTTAGCAAACAAGCTGATGAAGTAATTATTAATTTAAAATTTTATTACATATCCAAAAAAATTAAAAATAATTCACTATCAACAACACCAAGTGATATATCAATAAATCATGTAAAATTGTGGAGCGTTGCCAAAAAATATTAGCAACACATCAAAATACATATAAAAATGTCAAGAACACTGGGACATATTTACTTCAGATGACATAAAAGTATATTCCAACCCTAGTTTTATAATATACTAACAAGAACATTAATTTCACTCGTTATAGTAGTAATATTGAATATGTAAATGCTAGCTATTTATTGAATTAGAAAGGTAATAGTCCCATAATTTATAAAAGAAGACTTCTTCATCACTTGTTTATCACTTCAATTAGATTAAACATTTATGCAAAATAGCACAAGTATAATATATTTTAAATATGTATTATAACACAATTTTTTGGAGAATTTTATATTTAAATTAATCATAACATTTAGTTAATAATGTATCTAACTGAGCGCATTATCATGACTGCTTACAAATATCCAAAGTAATCCCATTTTGCATACAGACAACTATTGGACGAAATGGAAGTTAATCAATATCGTGTACGTTTTTCACAGGTATATAGAACGTTGTAACTTTCCACAAGTTGCTGGTGAAGTTATACTGTAAACCTGGCGATCTCGATTATCTATCCTTTATTAAATTCAAATTGGGTTAATTTGCTGTTCAGAGGAGAAGCTGTCAATGTTTTCATACAAGCAATCTCAGTATTTCTAGACCTATGACACTCGACATTGTCCTGCTGAAAGATCCCATATTAGTGAGGAATCACTATCAATACGGGTTGGTGTACATAATGTCAACCCATATTGATGAACATATATAAGCCAATCGGGTTAGTATATATTCTACACATACGACATAGACCTAATCCTGCCATGGAAACACATTCCCTATCCCGAAAATTTCTTGATAGAATTGAAATCATGATAGAATCGATTACCTATATTATAAATATACATTTGAAAATTCTAATACTGGTTTGAATTAAGCTTTGCATTTTGATTTTTTTTTTAAAAATGTTTTTAGATAAAAATATTACAATTTATAATAAAATAAAATTCTTAATAATTATTTCAAGAAAATGACAGTTTTTAAATAAAAGTAACACTTAATAATAAATACCAAGGAAATATACAAAAGTTAAATCCATTAGAGTTTAACTACTTCTTTGTAAACATAGCTCGTTAATACGGCATTTGAAACCCTGCATTCCTATACGATTCTGTGTGGTCAGGTATAGAATCCCCCTGTTTAAGTACAGTTTTAAAAAATAAGTGTTGACAAGGTGTATAACCTACAAAGCAAAGAATTAATAGAAACGGGAAACGTGGATTTGAAAACCTATAAAAAAACCCCACCAAAATATTAGTAGTAATATCAAAAAGCCAATTGACAAAAATGGAAAACTTTTATATTTTCTAGAGCTGCCACTGATTTAGAAACAAGGAAATAGGGTTAAGCTTGCTTTAAAGAATCTAATCTTCCTCAAAAGCAGAAAATTTCAAAACATGAAAAAGTGGCCAAATAAAAGTTAAAATTTAAGTTTTAAACCTTAAAAAAAAATAGTTTTGTAAAAAATTTCGGGGAACCCCTTTTCCCAAAAAAAATTTAACAAAAAGGGGAAATGGTTTTATTTTAAGGGGAATAAAAAGAAATTTTCCAATTTTAAAAAAAACCACAAATTTTTTTTTCCCAAATAAAATTTTTTATATCCCCCTAAAGCCCGGGGAAAAAAAAAGAAATTTTTTTTAAAGGCCCTTTTTGGTGTTTTGGGGAAAGAAATCCAATTCCGGGGGGAAATAAAAAATTTGGGGTTTAAAATTCATCCCTCAAAAAAACCCCCAAGGGCCCAACGGTGGTGTTTAAAATTAAGGGCCCCTTTTCCCTTTTGACTCGACCCAATTTTTAAAAAATTTTCCAACTGGTAAAAAGGGAAAAAAATTTTTTTAAAAATTAAAATCTTTTTTAAAGGTTTTTTTAAAAATTTTTGGGGTAAATTAAAAGGGATATTCCATTTGGGGCGGTTTTTGTTATTAAAATTTTAAGGGTTTCCTTTTTACAAAACCCTTAACCAAAACCCCTTTTTAAATTTCATTATTAAATTTTTAAAATTAAATATCAATTTTTAAAAATAAATAATCTCCCTTATAAAGCAAAATTAAAAGTTTTATTTTGAAAAAATTTTTTTTAAAAATTAAAAAACTATTTTTTTATAGTTTTAAAAAATTTAATTAAAAGTTTTTCAATTTTTTTAAATTAGAAAGTTTTTAATAAAGTTAAAATTGAAATTTTTACTTTTCTCTATTTATCTAAAATAGGTTTTTTATTGCTTTTTAATTTTTTAAAATTTTAAAAATAGAAATTAATTCAAGCCATTAAAGTGTCCTTATTTCATTAAAAAAAATTTCATTTTTTTTATTTTAATTTTGAATTAATTATTTATATTATAATTTTCAAATTTTATTACTTTATTTATAGAATAATTAATATAATTTTTATTAGAAACTTTAATCATATCCTCTTTATAGAATTAAACAGATCTTCAAAATCGTAACTATGAATATAGAGTTTATCTGGGTTGCCTTTCAGCAGAGTAACTAAATCTTAACTATTTTTAATAATAATAGAAGTATTAAAAGTGTTGTTTAAGGTATCATGTATTTATTACCTTTTGTAATTCTTATCTCGTTTTTTATTATGCTTTCCCTTAATTAAGTTCAAATTTAAAAAATGGGTTTCTTATAAATTGAGTGAGATAAATGTGTTTTGGTATATATACATATAAAATATTCAAAAATACTTTTTTATGGTATGCAGAAATAGGGTTATTTATTTCAATTTTGGCATGCATAGATTTTATAAATGACTTATTGTTATGAAAGTAAGTATTCATAATATTGAAATAGTATATTTTGTAAAACTTAGCAAAATTACCAGTACCTTATTCACATAAACCATTACTAAGTCTTTTTTAGATCTAACATTTGTTGTTTAATATCTTTGAGGGTAAAATTATTCTCGATTCCATAGTTATGTTTTAATAATGCTTTGATCAATTTGAATTTAAATTCATATAATACTTCGAGATCCTAATTTCTTAGCTAATATGCGGTCAAAATTTTCGATAAAATAAACAAGTTGTTTTTAATAGCTTTATAATTACTATAAATCGTCAATTTAAAGCCTGTACCTTTATTCATGAATTTATATATATGCAATTTTTCAAACTAGTAGCGAAATGTAGAAGATATGAATGTAATTTAATATAATATATGAAATATAATGCTTATTATTCCTATTTCCTTCAGAATATAAAATATTTTTCAGAAATAATTAGTTAACTACTTAATGCATACTATGCAAATATCCATTAGTAAAATTTAATTTTAACGTTCCACAAAATTACAATCACAAAAAAAATTAAATTTTTTAAATAAAAAAGGTTTTTTTTTTAAATCAAAGTTTTAAATTTGGTTGAAAATTTGATTGTTTTTTCTTTTTTTTAAATTTAATCTTTTTTTTTCCCGGGAAACTTTTAAATTTGTTAAAAATTTTCTTTTTCTTAAAGCAAATTAAAATAACCCCTTGGAAATTTTTTTTGAAAAAAATTTAAAAAGTCCACTTTTTTATAAAAATGGTTGGGGTATTCTTTTTTTTTAAAATAAAAAAAATAATTATTTTTTTGAAAAATTTATTAAAAAAAAAACAAAGTTTTCGAAAAATTTTTAAAAAAAAAGGGTTTTTTTCATACAAATTTAACGTTTAAATACATAAAAGTTTTTATTTATTTGAAATTTTTTTTTTAAAAGAAAAAAAAAATTATTTTAATTAGATTTTAAAAAAGAAAAATTACAAAATTTTTTAAAAAATTTTTTAAAAAATTTCTTTTTGGTTGGGCTTTAAAATAAAAAAAATTTTTTGTTTTTAAAAACCCGGGAAAAATTTCCCAATTTTAAAAATTTTTTTTTCTCAATTAATTTTTAATTAAAAAAAAGTTTTTTTTCTTTTCCCCCAAGGAAAAATTTTTGTTTTTAAAAGTTTTTTCAAAAAAAAAAAGCAAAATTTTTGAAAAAAATTTTTTTAAACTTTAAAATAAAAAAATTTTTGATTTTAAAAGAATTTAAAAATTTTCCTTTAAAATTGATTTTTAAAATTTTTTAAAATTATTAAGATTTTTATAAAATTTTTTTTTTTTTTTCTTTTTCCCCCTTTTTGCAAAAAGGGGGGGTTTTTCTTTAAAAATAAATAAAAAATTAAAATTTAAAAAATTAAAATTTAATTTTTTAATAAAAAAATTTTAAACTAAAAATTTTAAAATCATTTTCGATTAATTTAAATTTCACAAAATTTTATGCAAAAAATAAATATTTCAATAAAAAAAATTTTTTGGAATTTTTTCTTTAAAATTTTATTTTAAAGAAATTTTTTAAAAAATCCGTTTTATATTTTTTAATATTGCGTAATAATGAATATTATATATATATATATATATATATATATATATATGAATTATTTTTATGTGTATAAAAACGTAACAATTAACAAGGAAATTAATTTACGAAATACTACCTATTTGTTAGAATTAAAATATCCAAAAACGCAAACATTAAAACTACATCCAGATAATAAAAAGTTAATATTGATTTGAAAATAATTATATAACCCTTCTATATAAGTCAAAATAAAGAAACTAAAGAAAACCATTTTCACCATTTAAAGTATAAAATCTTCAAGTGATGTCAAATGATTGAAAACAAACATACCTGCATCAAAGAAAACCTCGACAGAACACCGATTCTTAGTGGACTGATTGCAATGAATCAATATCTTATCAAGGTGGAAAATGAGGAAAAGGGTTCTTGAAGCTAATACGTATTCGGAAGAATCCATGCAATCACAACAATGTATCCATGCTTGGTTGGAGCAAAGAAACAAAATGCGACCTTTTAACATGACGAAGGAAGTGAATCACGTTGCTAAATCTTAGAGTAATTGTGAATATTCTTTCAGGCATAGCGTTTTCTTAATTATTTCTCGTTTGCGGTGGAATAAATTAGAAGAATCCGCATCTGTGTGATAAGAAATTAGAACAAAGGAGAGTACTATAATTCACTGCAAAAGAAAAGAGTACTAATTGGGTCGTTTACTGCTAACAGAAATGAAAATATTTTTTTTTTACATTTTTTATCCATCTTTTTTTAAAATTACTTGTCTTATCTCTGGGTATTTTAGAAATGTTTTTATTTTACTTCAAAAATTTACTTTTTAAAAAGAAAATTATAATGGTGTAAACAATTCAGAAATAGCTGTAATTATTATAATATTTGAACAATTTTATAAAAGGCTTATATGCTGAAACACTGAATATTCTTAAAATAAAACAATTTTATATATTTTTTAACTTTGTCTTAGAGTTAGCCAAAAATGTGTATGATATTCTACAAAAATTAGAGAAATAGAAGGGAATGGTGCAAATATTTTCTTTAAATAATATCTGAATGATATTTAAAAAAACCCAAACCCAAACCCCCCCCAAAAAAAATATATACATATTATTTTATATAACTATGCTTTAAACCCCTTAAATGATTTGGTTGGTAACTTTAAAAATCCAATTAAAACAGTAAAAATTTTTGGGGGAAATTTTGAAAAAAATTTTAAAACAATAAATTTGGAAAAAATTTTTAATTAAAAAACCCTTTTTTAAAGCTCATTTTTAAAAACTTTATTAAATTTAATTATTTTTGTTTAACCGCCTCTTACAAGGTAATTAAGGGGTTTTAAAAACCCCTTTTAATTTTGAAAAAAATGATTTTTTTTTAAAATTTTCCCCTTTTGAAAAAAATATTGGTTTTTTTTAAATTTTTATTTAAAATTTTGTTTTACCTTGCGAGTCGGAAATTAAAAAAAAATTTAATAAAAGCATTTTTAAAAAAAAGGAGAAACCCTTTGAAAAAAAAGTTAAAAAATTTTTTATTTAAAAATTTTTTTTTAAAAAACAAAAAATTTTTAAAAATTTTTTTAACAAAATAATTTAAATATAAAAAATATTTTCCAAAAGGGAAAAAACAATTAAGTAATTTTTCTTTTTGGGGGAATAAAAATAAATAAAATTTTCCCAAAAATTTGGATTTTAAAAAAAATAATTTAAATTTTTTTTCAAGGGTTCCTTTATTCCAAAACAAAAAAATTTTTTTTTTGTTTAATCCTTCAAAAATTAAGGGAAGAAAAAACTTAAATTTTCTGGGGGTTGAAGGAAAAAATTTTTTTTTTTAAAATTTTTTTTAATTTTTTTGCGTGCAAAAAATTAATAAAATCTTTTTTAAAAAATTTTTTTAATTGAATTTTTTAAAAAAAAAGAAAAAAGGGTTGAAAAAAAATAAAAAAAAAAAATTAATTTTAAAAAATTTTAAAAGAAAATAATAAATAATTTAACCTTTTAAAGTGGTTTTTAAAAAATTTTTTAAAGCTTTTATATTTTTTCCCAAATTTATTTTTTTTAAAATGGGTTTTTTTACAATTTTTAAATTTTAAAATTAGTGAAAAAAAACTAAAATTTTTTTTACAAAAAAAAAATTTTTTCCCTTTTTTTTAGTTTTTGTGTTTCAATTTTAAAACCTTCAAAAAATTTTTTGGGGGTTTATTTTTGGGGGAAAAAAAAAAAAATTTTAAAAAAAAAATAAAAATTTAAAAAATTTGGTTTTTAATTTTAAAATTTAAAAAATTTTATTTTTTTTTTCCCAAAAATAAATTTAAAGGGCTATTTTTTTTTAAAATTTGTCCCAAAAAATTCCTTTAAACAATTCCAATTTTTAAGTATTTATTAAAAAAATAAGTCAAAAGGGTCAAAAAATTTTTTTAAAAAAAAATTTAAAAGTAAAAATTTTAAAATTTTTTAAAATTTTTCAAAAAATTTTTTTTTTAAAAATGAAAGTTGTAAAAAGATTTAAAATTCTTTTCATTTTTGAATTTAAAAAAATTACAAAAGGGAAAAAAATTTAATTTTAAAAAAAAAAAAGAAAATTTTAAAATTTTAAAATTTTTTTCCAAAAATTTTTTTAAAAGGGGAAGAAAAATTTGAAAATTTTATTTTTTATCTTTTCTTTAGAAAAAAATTAAAATTTAAAATTTTAAAAAAAAAAATTTTTAAAAAAACCCTAAAAAAATTTCAAAAGGGACCAAAATTCCTTAAAGAATTTTTAATCCCTCACTCCTTTTTTAAAAAATTAAACAAAACAAAAAATTTTTCTCTACTTTCCGGAAAACCCCCTTTTTTAAAAAGTTTTTAATTACTGGGAAAAATTTAAATTTTTAAAATTTCTGAATTTCATTGAAAAATTTTATTAATTTTTTAAAAAGAAAAATAAAAGTTTTTTGCAAAATAAAAAAAATACCAATTAAAAAATTTTTAAGACCAAATGCCAAAAAAAAGAAATTAAATTTTAGAAAAACCAAAAAATTTAAGATACAGAAAAAAATTTTTTGGACTAAAAATTTGGGGGTTTTTACGATTTCTAAAGCTGTCGCTGATTTAGGCCAGCGATTTAGAGTTAAGTAAAGCTTTCTCTAAATCCACCTTCCACGTACAGCAAAATTTTCGACATTAAAGAATACAAAAACAGAGCCATGTTGAAAAGTTTAGCCTATTCATAACACACGTGGATGATAAACCAGACAGTAAAATAAAATGAAATTATTAAAAGAGAACAATAATGTTTCTCTCATAGAGAGGAAAAATTAGAAAAAATGGAAAGTTTTGTTATATATATATATAACAAATGAACGAAGATACAGAAATTGAAACATGTGCTCATATTTTTTATTAAGTGTACAGCCTCCTCATTTGAGAGAGCTTATGTATTCGATGTTAAAAATGTGTACGTTTATTTGTGGAGGTAGATTTTTACAATTCATTGATTAAAACTAAAGAAATTGGAATAAACTTTCAAATTCTCTTAATTTTGAACAGGTGAGTGAGTGAATATTTACATCGCACTATTCTGGTATTCGAGGGTCTTACGGACCTCGTAATTTTGAACCATCATCAAGCAACCAGGGCGACAACTAAGTTGGTACCCCTACTCTTAATTAAAACACCATACCAATGGGAGTATGTTTGAGCCTCGACTAATTTAAAATTTATCTGTCCCCTACATGTTGGGTCTTCAGTGGTACTAGGCTTTTGAACTCGTGAAACTCCGGCCACGATACCATTAGTTTGACCATTAGGCTACCATGGCCACTAAATTTGAACAGGTATGCGTGTATTGTAAATCTTACTAAGCGACTTTCACAGAACATAAAGCTACATGATACAGCAATTTTTACTTCTTGGTGTAAACGCGGTCCACACGTTTTAATTTCTGAACCAGCAATACAGAAATAATAGTACTGTCAATTGAAGTCGGAATATCTATAATTACTCATATGAGCACGAATTCGTGTTCTGATAGATTTATGTGCTTAGGACAGATTATGAAGAAGTAAATGTTCCAATTTCGAACATTGAATTTTATATAATTGTTATGCTTCAATTTTTCATCATATTATCTGTCACTTATTTCAGATGATTTTAAAATCTTAGTCCAAATTATAATTTAAATATAAATATAGAAATATATATGGATGAATATAATAAATATATAAATTACATAAATTTAGATGGAACTTTTTTTATGTTGGCTGTAATGCAGAATATCTTTAAAAATGTATATTAGTTTAACACTAATTATACCAACACTTAATAGATACCTATTTCTACCATAGCGGGTCAAATGACTCGACTTTGTTTTATGCTTGAATGTATGAAATATGGATGTTAAAAAGAAAATAAAAATAAAAATTTTTAATTTATTATAATAAAACAAAATAGTAAATTGATCATTTCAATTACAAAAGCAAAAAATTAGAATTTTTAATTCATTGATCATCGTATTTTTTACATATAAGTGTGTCCATTGTACATTTTCCGCAAACATATTTTTTACATTTAGAACACATTTTGTTGGTTTTATTTTCTTTACAGTATTCTATTCGACATCTCTTACGTTGATAAGCATCTGTAGTAGACTTAGGCAAAGATCCTTGCTTGTTTTGTTGTTCCTTTGTTTGTTTTGGTTGTTCACGGGCTTCTCGAAAATCGGCGTCAAGTTCTACTGCTAGCTTGGTAAAAATTCTTACAGCCTTAGATGTTTTCTCCTGTCGTTTGCTTGTACAAGAATTCCAGGCATTTACATATGTCAAGGATATTGAAAAACTTGGGATACCATCTGCAAGACTTAGAACTTAGACTTTTCTTGAAATTATTCTCAGCTATTTTGAATGAACTACTTTGCATAACAGTCTTTGGAGAAACGTGCAGCTTACCGACTACCTATTTTGATAAACAATATGACGATAAACATAAAACAAGTAAATATATACTCGGGACAAATGACCTGTTGTGGTGAATAACGATATATGACAAGTATTACTCAAAATAAACAAAAAATATTCTGTAACTTTGTAGATTAATTACCGTGAAATCCGGCGTATAACGTGCACCGGTGTATAACATGCGCCTATACTTTCAAGCTGATTTTTAGTTTTGAGTATATTCGCTGTGAGACTTTCACCAACCCTTTTTGCAGAAAATTTGAAATTTTGGTATACATTTGCTCTTATGTGTTTTACAGTCATTTGTTCGGTTTTCTTAGGGCATTTAAAAAAAATAGTATACTTTTAAAGCTACAATAACTTTTTAGCTCATAAAGACCCAAGTCATTACTTTTAAAATAAGCAGCATTTCGAAATCTATATGTAAGGTCAGTTTTTATGCTCATCTCTTTTTATTTATTTTTAAGAATTATCGTTTATACCCGGCGTATAAACGCGCACCCTCAAGTTTCGAATCTTATTTTTGGTAATTTAAAGGGTGCGCGCTTCATACGCCCGGATTTTTTCAGTACTTAGAAAAAGTCATTGGGGGTCAATCATTGCAAAATCAATTGGGCAGGTGTTTTCTCAAACTTTGGGGCGCCCTTGGAGGCACTGATAATACAAGGGGCGCGAGCAATCGAAATAAAGGTTAAAAAGTGTGTGCTGGAATGAAAAAAACATTCTGATATAATAAAAATACGGATTACATTGATATGATTTATATATATCCTCCTGGTGAAAAAAGGTCATCAAAATAAAAGATTCTACACCCCAGACGCTCATTGGCGCTATGTTTGATAGGTATAACTAGAAAATAAAAAAAATATTTTTTTGCTGCTGTATCCTACGATGATTTTTTATTATGTTTCTTTTAACTTAAAATATTACTTTACTGGCTTTCGAACTTACTGGTAGGAACATCCCATTTTTTAGGAAGTTGTAAATTATATATTTCTGTTGCCTTTTTTCACAATGTGAAAAGAGTTTTTGATGCATTGATAAACATATTGAGAACTTTTGACGGATTAATTGTGCAGATTTGACTGGGTGTACTGAAAGTATATAATACAAAATCGTTAATTCCTGGGAAAACTGACATTTGTTACCAATGACCTTGACAGAATCCTCTAATATGACAGTCTTAATGGGAGCTAAAATGAATTTATAGCATATCTCGCTTTGGGAATTGGCAAACGTTTTTTAAAATCTTAAGGTACATGTTTAGACCGAGTTCCGAGCGACCACTATTTTCAAAAATATTTTCTTGAAGCATGCTGCGACCCCCTATGAATAAGTGGTTTTAATTGTGATGTTGTACGACTGATTATGGTTTCAAATGTAAATGAGCAGAATATAAAAAAAAAGAATTGGGCATCTGTGATCTCTCTGAAGAAAGGGAGAGATTGAAGCTGATCAAAACAAAGGGGAAACACTTACTGAAATAAATGCATAACCAGTAATCATGTTAGCGAAATTAAATTTGAGAAAAGCAATAAACATGAAACGAAAGGAAAATTTTCAATAGCTACATTAAGAGCTTTATCAATAAAATATAAAACCATAAGTGTACCGCAAAATGCACTTCACCCTGTCAAAAGACACAAGCAAGAAAAAGTTCAACAGGATATTTGTCGATCATCAAAAGAACAATTAAAATTACAATAGCATTGAACAAAATGTGACGAGTTTGCTTGCAAATATCTTTCCTGTAATATTGGCAAAAGTGTCCTGTGATTTGTGTCCTTTATTAAGGTCCGCGGTATTTGGAACGATATAGTTCAGTTTTGTGGATATTTTCTCAAATTATGAAAGACAAATGAAAAATCCTTGAAATAGGTAAGTATATTTTCTCTTGGTTAAATTATTCACTGAAATTGTGATTTTTCTTGTATATTGAAAATAATTATAAAAAAAGGAATTGGGGGTGCATCCTCCCCGCGACCATTAACGTTAGTATCGAGTTACACACCACAGTCAGACTTTCTCGTTTTAAATATTAAAAAATAACACAATTGTTATTCATTAGAATTTTATATTCTTTTTTATTACTTAGCATTTCTTTCAAATACTAATTGTGCGAGAGCTTAAAATTACAGTTCATTCAAAACCACTTATAATATGAGTGGCTTTATTTCAATAAATCATTTTACATTTTTGTATACATTGTCGCGCACTTGATTTTACTCTCACTTACAATTAAGTTATTATATCAAGAATAATGTATTATCATTTTTAAAAATAAACTTGTGTTGTTAAGGTGGGTACTTCAGCCAATTATAAAATTAAGTTTAATAATTATCAGTGACTTCCATGGGCTTGTCTTGCAGAACAAAAAGAGTTTTTCAAGAGGCTAAAATTGAAATTGACACTCAGGTTATTTTGATATTTATAAGCTCAGATCTATATTTGTCTTCAAAATAGTCATTACAGAAAATCGGATTCTAAGGTATGATGATGTTAAAATGGTAATGGTATACGAAATGCTTTTTGTTTTCTGTGCAGAAAAATTCGGCATCCACCTCTATCAGGGAATTCAAAGATTGATTTATTACAAAATTACCCGCTAGGCATTTCATCACTGAATGTAAATCTATAGTCTCTTTTTCGGCGGTTGAGGGGGCCAGCTACAGTATTTTGAAATGGATCCCATAAACCATTCGTAACTTACTATCAATTTGCCCTCGTCTGTGTACTTGTTGATGCTTTTATTATTTGAGGATTATTATGATTTTCTTTAATCCTACCGTAAATACCCAATACCGTGAATTACAATTAACGCGTGAATTATGAAATGTACTTCAAGAGATTCGGTAGCTAATTGATTCAGTGAGCCCAGGCTGGGAATTGTACGAGGGTACAGCATTTTTACATGTTTTATGCAGACTGATCTGTTGGGTTGCCTAGACTTACATGAACTACGTTCGCGATACCAGATGTAATGGATATGATAAAGAGCAACACATAGATTAGGCTATTTTTTAATGACTTTTTGTATTTTTTAGAAATGGATTTTGGGAAGGAAATAAATCTTTAATTAAATATTATTTCTAAATTTGTTTAAATTTTAAAAAAATTAAGAAAGAAAAAATAACATAATTAACCTATTATTTAAAAAGAAATATATATATATATATATATATATATATATATATAATTTACTTTTAAAATATATATTAAAAAGAGTAACATATATAAAAAAATTAATACTTATTTTATTAATACTGAATTAAGAACACGTTTAAAAAGAAAGCGATTTCCATGGGCTTTGTTTAAGGAAAGTTTTTTAAAAAATTGACCCTCTGAGTTTTTCTATATTTGCTGTATCTATATTTTGTCTTCTAAGCGCCCCCATTTTCAATATGTTCCAATTTTAAAAAAAATTAGAAAAAGGAAAAATAACATATATATCCTATTATTTTTTTTTTTTTTTTTTGTTTAAAAAAGTAAATATAAAATTTAATACTTATGTTATTAATTTGTACGGTTTATAATTAAGATCGTGTATTGTAGCTTTAGCGTCAAAGTGTATTATTATTGCATTCAGTAATTTATTAATGTATAAGGGGGCGCATAAAATTGTGATTTAAAAGGGGGGGCCAGTATTGAAAGTTTAAAACTGCAATAAGATGATGCGTGCATTTTTCAAAAAAAAATGGGCAGAGTTTGGTGGAGGAGCAAAATTTTAACTTTTAAAAAATTTAAAAATAATATTTAAAAAAAAAAAAATTATTATTATAATAATAAAAAATTATTTAAAAATAATTTTTTTTAAATTTTAAAAAAAATATTATTTTTATTTAATATTTTTTAAATTTAATTGATTGAAAAAAAGTTTTTAAAAAAATTTTTTTTAGAATTCAAAAAAAAAGATAAAATTTTTTGGGAAATTTTTTTAAATTTAATTTTTTAAAATTTTTTTAAAAACCTTAACCTAAAGCAAAAATATTTAATTTACGGAAAAAAATTTAATTTAAAAATTTTTAAGAAATTTCCCTTTCGAAAAGCTATTTTTTCATATATAAGAATTTTCATAAAACTCCCAAAACTCAAAATAAACTTTAATAGAAACGTGAAATATTATGCAGTTATATAAGTAAACACACACAAACATTTATTTTATAGGCAGAAATTGTCAAAAGTAGACACGACGAAAGTTTTATTGCGTAAAAGTAAACAGAAATTTCATTTACAATTCATTAAAATACACGCTTACATTAGAACTCTAAGTGCTATGTACTTCTTTCATTTTATGTCTTGTTTATTAGAAAATGTATGTGCGATCTTTTCCTCTTATTTATATATTTATATTAAATAAGAAGACACGAGGGTGATTGTGACTCATCTCAAAGTGCTAAAATTTAGAATATACAACGGCTGTTAACTGAATTAATTGAGCAGTACTTTTCCATGACATTTTATTGTTTAATTCAAATGTATTTTTATAAAAAAAAATTTTTGACATTTAAAATATTTATCTTGTGTTATATTTTACCCTCTTTCTCTTATGTTTGATAAGTTTAAAGTTTTCCATGCGTATATGCGAAAGATACTACAATGGCATATGTTTTTCTTTTTTTCGTATAAAATCAATTAATAACTAAACATTGCTTTTTTTATAAAAAAAATGAAAACAGAGACTCATATGTCGCTTAACTTTTTAGTTTTTAAAATAAAATATTTTGTCAAGAACTTTATTAAGCTTTTTATGTATCTATGTTATTTATTCGTATTTACAAAATAAGTAAAATTATACAAGCACAAAAAACACTTATACTTCGTGGAATATCTGCAATTTTTAAATTTTCTCGAATCAAAATGGGGTTGAAATATATAAAGTTAAGTCACAGTATTATTTATTTTATAATAAATACAAATAGCATATTTATCTAAATGTTTTCTTTATATTATTTATTCATTATTGTTAAGTTACAATTAATTTCATATAAGTATCTGAAATTATATGTAATATTTCTTAGACAAAAAAAAGAGTTTAGTGGTTTTAGAAAGGTTAAACACTTTAATTAATAACAATAAATATTATATATATTCATCGCTTTAATAGAACTATGTAGCAGTTGAAAAGAGAGAGAGTACTTCTTTCGCGAAGAAGTACATTTGTAAAGAACATATTTTTAAATCGATTACATACAACTAAAAAACTACAATCGTCACACATTATTTTTCACTTTTGCTGAGTTCGAATAAGGTGTATGTATTAACATGTACAACTCCACCCCTTCTCTGTAAGTAGTTAATTTTCGTGAACTCAGTATCGGAAAACTGCCATGGCCCTTTCTGTTTTATCCCAGATGCAATGCTTTTTTGTCACGAAAATTTGAAATATTGTATCATTCTTTTTATACACACTTTGCTTAATAATGGGGACTTTTCATTAAAGAAAGCTGAGAGAGCTACCTTTTTATTTATATATATGAATTTTTTGGATTATATGAATTATTGATTATTAAAGGGGAAAAACAATATTTGAATAATTTTTTTTTTTATATTTTAATCAAATTTAAATGTTTAAATCGATTTTTATAATTTAAAATATTACACATTTGTAATATAGGTAATTGAATATGCCGTATGAAATTAACCAATTGTACAAATTTACATACTGGTCGTTTGAAATCGAGCTATAATACACGATGCTGCGTTTAAAGTTTGTAAAGATAAAACTGCTCATTGAAACTTAGAGGTATTTGTTATTATAACATTTACATAGAGTAAATTAAATGGCATTAACCAATTTTGCAAATCGTAGAAAAATGTGCTTCATTTAGGCAGCCAAGCCTTTGCTAACACGGCAAGTTCTTAAGTGTGACATCATTTTCATTGGTAGCACCATCTAGCGGTGTCTCCCGTAACCAAATTTCTGACGCTTTCATTTATTTAATTCTAGGGATTGCAATGTCGGATTAAAAGCTCAATACCGGCATTCGTTGTTTTTTTAGATCTTAATACCGGGATACCGGTTTTAATACCGTTACAAGAAGTTTTAGGAAAAGAAAGAAAATACATGTGTTCCTTTGTTTTATTTGCAAGTTTTATTGGAGAGTGTAAGTATCACAAAAAATTAATTATAGTTATTTTAAACTTATAAAAGTATATACAGTCGCAAAAAAGTAAAGGAACACCTTATTTATTTCAATCATAAAAAGGCGTAATTATCACTATTCAGTTTATGGTACTATTCCAAATTTTTGAAATATGATCTTAAGGTATCCGATTACGTTCGGAACCGTGATTTTGCAAAGGAGTATAAATGAATAATAATTATGGTATTTTGTGTAACTTAGATTAGAGAAAATGTATATAAAATTTTTTTAAGAATAGTATTACAATAAAAAATTATTTAAGTACAATATTTTGACAAAAAAAAAACATAGAATGACCCATTTTCAAAATATTCTCCTTTTGCAAAAAATACATCTATTGTAATAATATTTTACCTGTATATATCTCAGACCTTTGTACAGAGGCTCAACCATAATTTTTGAAATATATAACTTAGAAGTGGGTATATCCATAATTTACGACAACAAAGGAGAAAGATTTTAAGAAAAAAACGCCGATAATTATTTCAATTGCTTGTAACTCTAAAAATAAGGGAATTTTTCAAAATTCAAAATAGCCTCTGTACAGATGTTCGTATATACAGGCAAAATATTATTATAATAGAACATTTTTCACAAAAGGAGAACACTTTGAAAAAAGGTTATTCGAAGATAATTTTTTGCCGAAATTTTGTATTTCAATAATTTATTTTTGTCGTATAATGTCCTTTAAACAATTTTATACATGTATTCTAATTTAAGTGGCACTAAATATTATGAAAATTATCCATTTATGCGCTTTTTTAAAATCACAGTTCCGAACGTAGTCGGATACCTCAAAAAACATAATGTTTTAATTGTACTGTCATTAAGCCTGGAACGTAATTATGTGCACAAGTTACCAGGTGTCGAAAACGCTCTTTTTCGGTATCTACGCTAGATGGTAATACTGTGAGCAATACACGACATATTTTTTTTCCAAGTATTTATCTCTAAATCTCTCATCATAAGATTAATCAATTTCTCGTTCGACATCTTTGGATGTAGCTGATTTCTGTATTATATGTTCATAGGTTAATTTTTTTTACTTATGGAGAATTCTAATTTTTTTTAAGTGACAATTCCTTTTCAATATCGACATTAGTTTCATAATCATGTTCGATAACTATTCCGAATTCTTATGAATGAGGATAAGGTTTTGGGTAAAAATTTTTAAGAAAATTTACTATAAACTTGATCAAATTTGTAGTGGTTAGTTTCTTTTCTTTTTCATTTTTATTATTAAAGTCATGATGATATGGAAGTATAAGTATGATTTGCAAATATAACCTGAATAAAAAACTCACCAATTTAAAAAGTTTTGAAATATTACGCACTTTCTTCACCACTACCACCTTGTTTTCGCACATACGAATATCAGACTCGCATTCCGCACGTGTGAAGTATCGCTCTGAGTAAGTGAGTGAATATTAACGTCGCTCTGTTCAGCTACACGGTATCGCTCTGAGCTGTAATAGGTTAGTTTTGGCCCATCTCCTTTGATAATTCATATTTTATCACTTTTCTTAATTATTGTAAGATTAAACTTTATATTCACAGTCTAATTAATTCCGCCCGTTAGGGAGATATAAAAACAAAAACGTATACTATTTCGCTATGTTGGCGATCCCTAAACATACATTGGAGACAATTTAAAAAAAAATCAAGTAAGCACCGAAAAACCGGTATTTAAATTTGTGAATACGGGTATTACAAAATTGTACAAATTACTCAAAAAACGGAAATTCGGTATCCCGGTGTACCGTTATTGCAATCCCTATTTAATTCACATTCTCGTCGGATGCTAAATGTTTCCAGGATTTAATTTTGCCGAGAATACCATAGCCAAAATCGATACAACATAAAGTTGTATTATTTAAGAAAACTAATATGAGTTTAATAAAGTAAATTTAAGGAGCAACACAACATACTTAAAACTATTTTAACTAAACATATTTTACATTAAATATGCTCATTTTAACTTGTCATAATTTGATAAACACGTTCAGATGATTTCAACGCTAACACAATCACAAAAAAATAATGAAGGATGTACGGAATATGAACATGAAATTAATCAAATGTAATTTCAAATATATATACTTATATGTATTTATATATTTAAATTAATATCATCAATGTCTAAGGTCACTTAAGAATAAGGCTATTTGTGTGTGTGTGTGTAAGAAGGACGTCGTAATTATTACAAAATAATATGTATACAATACATATGCTTATAAATTTTTCTTTTGTTAGAACTTTGCAGTATATCACAAAAATGTTACTGTATAATTAATCCCTATTTATTTTTAAAGACGCACAAATAAGGAAACATTTGTGGGAATGCTTTCATTAAAATTAGCCACAAGTCTCTACTTAAAAAATGCGAAGTGGTAGTAGTTGTCAAAGAGTTGAGAATCATAGTGGTTAGCTTATGACTGATATTACTTTAGTCTAAACATGAGTTAGTGCCCTTTGTAAATTAAAGACACATACATTTTGAGTACATTTACGTAAATAATCTTGAAGACTCAAGCAAAATGGTAAAGGAAAAATGATTTATTTTAACACGATGTCAGTTTTTGTTCTAGTTTTCTAACCTTGTAATACACACATACATGCATTTCTTGTTCTTTTTAAATGGAAATTATAATTCATAAAAAAATAATTTTAAAAATTGATATGAAACAAGTATTGACATATCAATAGTTTTGAAATTACAACATTAGGTACCTCAAAGTGAAGAATTTCTGAGTAAAAGGAAGGGGGAGGGGAATTTAAAATATTGTATGCCAACTATTTTTTTTTTTGTAAAATATTTAACGAAAGTCCATTAATTGTATTTTCTGCACATGTTTTACGAAGATAAAAAATATTGTAATAATAATGTCTAAATTAAAGATATAAAAATAAGTTCTTATATCAAAACAAATGGACATGTCAGAATACATCAAATATATAAATACGAATGCATATGTGCATATACACGTACACCAAATATACGAAAACTTTTTTCAAATCTGAAACATAATCATAAATTCATGTAACAAAAATAAACAAAAAAATGTCAAATTCTGTAAATATGCAAAACAGTTGTGGTGAAGGTATTCTGCAGTTCATATATCTTGCGCCTGAAAATACTTCAAATGTTTTGCGGGTGCATTTGACAAATATTGAGTTTCACTGGAATACGCCAATGAAGTAAACGTGATGCTTAAAAAGGTTCCAAGCATAAATTCTTTGGTCATATATTTTCTTCCCTTTCAAAGAAGAATATGCACTTATTTCAACTGTATAAAATATTGTTTGAACATATGAAACTGTGGATTCCATCACTGCTATATGTAAAAAAAAGCATTATATAGGAGTATATCAATACATGAAATAAATACTTGTAAAACCATTATTTTAGGTGCAGGTGTTTTTTTTAATTTTTTATTTATTTATTTTATGAGTTTCTCATAATTCTAACAATTTTTAAGTATGTTTAATATTGAGTTTTCATTTAAAAGAGTTTTAATTCATAATATTTAAGATTCGTTTAGGTACGAATATCAGTATTTAACTTAAGAATTTTTTTTCTGATTTTTTAAAATACTCCTTTACATGTATGGATTAAATATATTTGCAACTATAATTTAACTATGCTATGAATTACTATAAATAACTCCAATATACTCAAAACTTAACCTCAAAAGGGCATTTTACAAAATAAAATTAATGTCATTTTTCCTTTTCTTGAAAACGGAGCGCAACTCGTGTGATAAACAAGAATCCCATTTTCAGATGTGCAAATTTAAATTCAGATCTCATTTCCTGTTCATATTATTGAGCTAAATTTTCTTTTGGAAACGTGCCCGAAATTCATGTGATAAATTTATATAAATTTCTTATAAATACTGGGTACAAAGAATCAAAGCAATATTTGCTTTATTTTAATAAATGCGCATGAATCATGTGGAGTATTGATTCGATTACAATTAGAAGGACATTTTTTGAAGGTGTATTTGTGGATCTTTGACTTTAAAAAAAACTAGCGCAGATGGGTCTTCTTTACGCTGTAGTAAGAATTGTATGTGAATAAAGATTTTATTGTAAAATTCAGCTGAGTTTTTTTTTGTTTGCTTAGACTTACAATTATCAATGCATTTAAAAGTAAACAATTAAGTTTTCCTACTTTCCTCATATAATCATTTATTTAATTTTTTATTAGTCAATGGAAAATAATAATAAATACAAATGTTTAATAATGTGTAAATAGTTAGTATAGTCACATGAAAGAAGCGTAAATAATAATAGTAATATAAATATCCTGAATTAAAATATAATTATGTGCTTTAAAAAGAACATAATTTTTTCACTGTGAAAAGTAAGTTATGTAGTATTGTTTAACTACAAAAACACACATATATATATATATATATATATATATATATATATATATACACATATCAAGGGCTGCTGGATAGAAAACTCTACCGGGGATATTCCAGTGAAATTTGGTATATACACGTTTCAAAACATGCGCAAGTCAAAAATGCAAAAAAAAACTATTTTTGCACGATAGATGACACTGTGCTGTGTTTCAACGCTTATCGACATCATATGTACAAATTTTAAGCCCATCGAACAATATAAAATAAGATCACATTGAGTAATTGTCAACCATGGCTGAATAAGAAGGAACGTGCATTATCAGTGAAGATATTCTATCAGAATGGTAGCAATTATTCAACAATTGTGTGGAATGACTTGTGATTTTCTTCTGGGGCCATATTCCTTAGAGATCCCAACTCCAAGTGGCCACAAACGCTGTAGTGTTACAGAGGTTAGCTACGGTGCAATGTTGAGAGAACAATTGATTCCAGCATTTCAAGAGAGACATTGTTTAGAAACCACGATACATATGCAGGACGGAGCACCCCCTCACATAACTAAAACGTTTAAAAATTGCTACATGTTGCCTTTGGTGCGGACCGAGTCATAAGCAGAGGTTTCGAAATCTCTTGGCCCCACGCGTTCACCAGACTTAATTCTTGCGATTTTTATCTGTGGTTACATCTGAAAATATGGTTTATGGAGAATGACATGCTTCTGTTGCTGAATTGAGAAATCTATCATAACGATACACGTGAGGTGTATTACAACAGATATTTTAAATGTGACTGGGTGGACCATGCTGTTTTAAGTTTCCAGCCTGCGGTTACATTTGGTGGATCGCACATATTGAGCACATCATGTAATAATTTCATTGAATAAATAATGGTTTAATTGTTTTCCAAAGAGACTTTATAGATTCCTTAACTTGTGATCTTAATATACGTTAATTTTTGATTACATGAGAATAAAAATTTAATTAATATAGAGCGAATTGTGTGTGGGATTTTTTCGTAAACTGTAAGAAAAATTTTATATTGCTTATATGGCTCTTAGAATTTAATCAGTGTTTATTGGTTTTGGAAGTTGTATATGCCACTGGGGAGCGTGAAAATATGGTACAATGCCAACTATCGTGTGAAAATGGCATTTTTTACTTGCGTATTTGACTTGCGCATGTTCTGAAACGAGTAGATACCAAATAACAATGTAATATCCCCGGTAATTTTCTTTTCAACATTCCGTGAACACTTGCAGTTTTATGGCCTCCTTGTATATAATCTATAATAATACATGTAGTTATAAACCTAAGTATAACTAGTCACAAAACAGTAAGAAATATTAGCACTCTAGTACAATAGGAAACATATATATACATATATTTCATATATATTATACATATATATACATATATATAAGTATATATATAAATATATTATATATATATCCATATATTAAAATATATATATATATATTATATATATATATATATATATAAAATATATATATATATATATATTATATATATTATTATAATATATATATATATATATATATATATAGTATAATTATATATTATATATATATATATATATATAATAATAATAAAAACATTATTATTATATATATATATATATATATATATATATATATATATATATATAATATATATATATATATATATATATATATATATATATATATATATATATATATATATATATATATATATATATAATTATAATATATATAATAATATATATAATATATATATTTAATATATGAGGAAGTGCTAAATTATAATATAATAAGTAATAAACCACGAGAAGTTCCGTCAAATGTATTCAGCAATTCTGTCATACAAGCAACGTTGTAATTAGTGTTAAGAATTCATGCTATAAAAGACCCATTCATCAGTTTAACTTAATTTATTAATCAAGTTCAATTCTTAAGAAAAGAATTATGTTATTCAAATTCCAGCGTATTGCTGTGTTTTTATCTTGAAGATGTCAATGGACGTAAAAAAAGCAAATGTCTTTTAAAATCTATTATATTTCATTTTCCTTAAAATTTAATTCTTATAACTGTACGTGTTTTTTTATTTGAAAAATCATACACTGCATTGGATTGCTAAAAAAAATTAAGTTAGATAAAAGGATCTAATTATCTAACTATTCCTAATATTTATGGAAGGAAGGGGAATTTAACCTGCTACTTTTTAAGACTTTTATCTGCATTCAGATTTAACTACTGAAAAATTCAATATAGGTATTAAAAAAGGATTTTTAATTGTTTTATCCATCAGATGACACTCTTGTTTTTTTTTTGTTTAAAATGGAATTAAAAAAGGGTTTTTGGGGAAATTTTAAAAT